>JALAZF010000811.1:1200000-1645000 GCA_022829125.1 Lathyrus tuberosus | reverse complement strand
GCGTTTGGCACCCATTTGCTAGATAAACATTTATAACTTAACCAAAGGTTAGTATAAATTAATGTAATTGAATAAGCAATTAATAAATCAGTTACTAGAGAATCAATCAGAGTTATTCTATTTTTCAATCTCTATTAAGTGTATTATCTCAAAACCTCAACATAACTTTAGAAAAACTCCATCGTCAATTTTCATTCTCTACAAATTGTTTGATACGAGAGTTTACCCCAAATTTAGGATTGATAAATCTATTACAAATTTATCACTTTAACCTTCTAAAAGGTGCCATGATCGCGGTCGTTGGACAACACTATCAACATCAACACCCTGATCACATAAGTTGAAAAAACACCATCAACGTCCCCCTTAAAAAACATCAGGACTATCAAACGTCATCAGGTAAAGTTTTTCTTCTTTTACACCTAATATAGTACCAAAGCTTTTCCATTTTTTTTTTAATTTTTCATCATATTAGAAATGTCCTTGCTAAGGGAGTGTTAAGATGTAATTCACTTAGAAATATCTACATTAACATTCTTAACGGGATGGTCTTTAATGGTCCTCAATTCTTAAGATAGACATTAATTCTCTAAGTTGACTTATTCAACTCGAATATTTCCATTTGGACTTAAGACTTCCTATTATCTTTGATATTTTTATTTCCCTTGATTATCATCTTCCAAGGATGTTCTTTCAGGGATACCTGCACAATTAATAACCTCTACTTCTACCTACTAGAGGTTAGTTCACCAAAGATAATATGTATGTGTTCTTCTATGGTCTATTCGAAAAGAAGTTTTAAAGGATTTTACATTAAGGTTTTTAAAGACCATGCATGAAGAAGATTATACTCTATTATCTTTGTTACACAATTTACTTAATACTAAGTAACTTGCGCAAAACTTTAACCAATTAGAACAACCAAAGGGTGAAATACATATTATGAGCAGACATATTTCTCTTTTTATGGCTGTTATTATTCGAAGAGATTTATTCTCTCGTAGGAGTGGAACAATTGATCATATTTATTTCTTCAGTTGTGTGACTTGAAGAGAAATTATCGATGTCATCACTTGCATCACGATTTGACTTTTCTACCTTTGATAACCAAATCTTTTTAGGTCCTTTAATGTTAGTGAAATACATATTATGAGCAGACATCTTTCTCTTTTTACTTTCACAGTGCTCTTTATAAAAGTATGAAGGAGGATGTCCTTCTTTGCTTTCATGCCACTTTTTGATAAAATAGAACATGACAATATGGTCATCTTTATTACAATAGTTGCATTTTAGGGCTTTGCATTTAGATGCTTGTTGGGCATTGCAAATATTTCTAAAGCTTTTACTATTTTTCTTAAGTTCATAAACAAGACCGGGTTTATTGTAAGACGCCATTTGGTTACCTAACGAAAAAGTCAATTTATCCATCCCTTCCGTAAATTGTTCAATTGTGTTTTGAAGATCATCAATTTTATTTTTCAAAATGTCCCACTGATTACATTTGTTAAATTCATCTAAGAATTTGTGATATGAGGAATATTATTGAACTAGATCATTTTTTTATTTTTAAAACTTTCTATTTCTTCCAATAAGTTTTTAATTTTCAATTCGAGGGAAGAAATAATGTCTTTGGAGGTAGAGACAATTTTTTTCTAATTTACTTTGTTTCTTTGGTTAGATTTTTACAAATGTGAAATAAGTCTTGATAAGAAAAGTAAGAGGCTACCTTTTATTATTAATTATTTTCCATGAGACACATGTTTGCTTCTTTTTTATCATCATACTCATTCCAAGATATGTAGCTCTCTTAGCTTTTTTTTGCGATTTCTTGGAATTTTTTTCTGATTCTGGTTTCTTCTCTAGTTTGAGGGCAGTTTGATCTTATGTGCCCTTTCTTTCTACATTGGTGGCATGTGGGAATTGTCGTACCTCGAAAAATAGGATCTTCGCGATGCGCAAAACTAGGGTTTGCACGATCACGAATGGACTTATGAGAGTCGCCACCGAACTTTATTTATTCCCAAGAAGGGAAAGGGAAAATATCAAGAAAACCCGCGGGGAAAAGGATAGGGTATGGTCATCGCAACCATGTTGGGTTCAGAAGTCCGTTATGTAAGGAGAAGTTACTAGAACTCCCTACATCCATCGTACTCGATGGAAACCATTTAAGTTATCTAAGCATGAAAGGTATTTGATATCTTTGAGCTTGCTAAGGGAAAGTAGATGATTACTTGAGGAAAAAACAAGAGATTTTTATTATTGAGTTCATCTGAATTTACAATCCAGTGCCTACGTATCCCAGAGGGAATCAGAACTTTGTAGTTCGTGTTGATTTTTTTTTTGGGTTTGTTGTGTGTTTTTGTGGACGATGCTAGGTAGCATGCCCTTTTTGAAAAGGTTTTAAACAGAAAAGCCAGGAGGCAAAAATATTTGAGATTTGTGAAGTGTTTTTTAGGGTTTGGAAAAGGTTAGAGATATTTTAAGTATTTTTGGATTTTTGAGAAAAAAGATTTTAGTTTTAAACGAAACAGAAAATCTAGCCTAATTTTATGACCTAAGATTAAGATTTAAGGGAGAGATCATAATGTTATCATGCAATAGATTTGATCTAAAGTTTAATCTTAATTCAAATTAATCGAAGATTAAATTGAATCAAGATATCCTAGGGGAGTCATGTAAATCAAAATCATACAAGCCTGTCAAACCTCTACAAAAAATTTGATAAATAAATAATCACAGCTAAAATCGAAATTAATTAAAACTTTAATTGAGATTAACTAGAAAACTAACTAACCAATTAGAATTTTAAGAGTTCCAATTAATCTATTAAAATTTTAATTAATCCAAATTAAGGATTTAATTAAAAATAACTAACAATTGATAAAACGAAAATTTAAATAGAGTAAAAAAAAGGGTGTATAGTTTTTTTAAGAAAAAGTGATGGTGGGCTTCAAGTAAAAAATCGTGTGGGCGGATGGTGTAAGCCCAATCATCCACTCAACATAACTATTTCCATCAAGAAAAAGTACAATCAGAAGAAAAAAAACGCTTGTTTTTCCTCTTTCTCACGTTCATCTTCAACCCTCACTCATTTTCTTTTTCTCTACGCGTATTCCCTTGACGCCGACCTCTCTTTCCTGCGTTTCGCTTTCTCTCGCATCGTCACCTTTGTGCCTGCTACTCTCTCATTCGCACGCTGCTCACACCAAGGACTCCACCGCGCCATGGCCTTTTGGCCGGCGACGGTGGAAGTCGTTCACGACATTCCCTCCTCCGTTCGCATCAAATTGTTTCGGTTCGCAGCGAAAATCACATGTACTACAATAAAATAGAAGGAGCCGAATAAGGGACTTACTTCAAACTAGAATAAGGTACTGATTTGATGTCGTAAATTCTCGATTTTATTGATTTCGTACTCGTCTTTTCCTCCTTTCGTGTGCTGATGTAATGCGTATGTATGCTTCAGTTCTTTCTGTTTACTGCTGCTTCGTGTGTTCTAATTCTGCAATGCGTGTTATGTTGCTGTGATTTTTTCAATTTCTCCGCAATGTGCATGAGTAAGCGATACTATATGTGTGTGATGTATTGTGATGTTTTTCTCTCTCGAGGTATTGTGTGATTTCCTCTTCATATAGGTTTCAGACATTTGAAACTTGATGTCGAAATTAAATGTGTGTCGAAACTTGTTTTGGAAAGAAACATATTTGTTATGAACACGATTTCATGATGATAATGTTATTTCTGTTTTAGCTTCAACATATTCAAACACGCTTTGAATTTCTTTCCTTGCTCAATTCATTATGTGTGTGGATGTTTGATTGTGTTTGGCAGGGCCGACCCAACCAATCCAGAGGCCTATTATAGTTTAAAAAAATAGGCCATAAAATATTAATTTATATCGAGTTTTTTAAAAAAATCATAAAAATGCATAGTTTTTTTTTTTAAAATATGATTTTACACCTCTTTTTAAAAAACAGGTGTAAAATAAATTTTGAAAACAATAATTTTACACTTTTTTTAAAAAAATAGATGTAAATATATTTTTTTGGAAATTAAAAAATATGGACCCTTTGAAATTTGGGGCCCAGTGCTACAGCACAGGCTGCACATGCACTGAGCCTGCCCTGGTGTTTGGTGATTCAAGAATTTTTCTTTTCTTTATTTTGGCAGCATGATTGCTTAAAGATCTGCAGAATTAATGCTTCCATCAAAACAACGGTCATTAAGGTTGATTTTGAAGCTGGTGGTAGTGAGCCTTCTTCAATACAGCGCTTGAGCATGAAAGGCCAACGAAATCGACGGGTCGTGGTGACTTCCTTCTTTGTCTCGAGCCAATCGTCCTTTTCACTTTGAGTAGGACTTTCTTCTTGAAATGGTTTTGAGAACCAATCATTAAAGACTTTCTTATTGTCAAAAACCTCATAAAGAAGTAAATTTAAAAGTAACCAAAGTTCCTTCAAATCATTCTGTAAAGATGTTCCTGCCAGAAGCCAGCGCCTGTGACACCAATGTCTATCAGGATCGTGAGCTGAAATTGATTCTACATATTTCATTCTTTGTGCTTCATCGATCAATATACTTCTAATCCATTTTGAAAATTTTGCCCAGTCATGCAGGATGTGCTTATAAGTAGTCACCAAGACATTAAACTTTATAGCAGAAAATTTGATGAAATAATTTTAATCGATAATCTTTTCCTTCATAAAAAAATGCATGATACAGATGGTAACCATAACTCACTCTTCCATTCGAATATGACAACATTTGGGGACTAGTATAAGATGTGGGCCATAATTTTTGTTAGGCATAATCTCTTTTGTAGTTTAGAAAATTGTTACCAAGGAAAATGAATCCGGAAATGTCAGATACATCAAAAATGAAACCAGACTGATAATCGTCACCAATAATTGTTATTTATGATGGGATGCAAGGGTTTTAGAAGCTTGTATTGCATATCACTAGTATCTTTGGATTAAAATTTGATGAGGATTACATGAATATTTCTTATAACTTGAATGGCTCGAATAATCCTAATCATGTTATCTTGAATTTGAACTTTGAATGGTGGTGAACTTGAATTTTTTTGTTTTAGCTAGAGCTTGGTATTCTTAAGATGTAAATCCTCAAATTTGAACCTTCATGATGAATGATATTTGCAACTTGGAAGTTCAAATCTTGAATGATGAAATCATGCTTGAGCTTTTATAAAGAACATAAATCTTGAATTCCACTTTGATAACTTATGGCATAAACTTGATTCGAGACTTTTTTATCCAAACTCTACCACCTCAAAGGATATTGCTCGCTAACTTAATATCAGAAGGAAACAAACACTGATCCAACCTCATGGATAAGAACAAAGTCTTCCTTGGGTTAAGCTTGATCCTTGTTACCCTCACAGTAAAAAAATGATAATGAACTTGACACAAGAACTATAAGGATACAACTTGTTATATCACATTCAACAGAACCCTAACTAGTCTTCAAATGTCTATGCTCAACACCAATGGGAGGAAAACCCTAATTCTCCTTGGAGTATACACTGAAACTTCTGAGAAATCTTCAGGAAAACGACCAGTAGAAAAACTTAGGACCCTTTGAATCTAAATCCAATGGTCACGATTTGTAGTACTTGATCGAGAGAATGAGTACTATCACCACTTGTATTTAATGCACCTGCACAAACTTGTTAATTATGATAATCACACACACAATATCTCATGACCTAATTCCCAGAAGATTATGGCCAAAGGCCAGATGATCTTACAGAGAGAAAGTTGAGAAAGGTAAAACAAATTTGGGGTATGACAGGAATGAAAGAGGACATTTCTTCATTTTTCTCCTGGAAACTATTTTTCTTGCCTTAGGAACTCCTTGGATTTCTGAAACATGAGTTTCATGTGTTTATCAATCTTGTTTTGGTTGGGATCTAAGAGGGTTTTTTTAAGAAAATTAATCCTCTTAGCGGAATAATCCCAATGAATGGATCTTGATCAAACCATCAATCACAAATCAAATATAAAATAAGGATTCCCAATTACCTCTTGAAGCATACTTTAACTTTGACCACAAACATAGAAAATACCATCATCTCTACGAAGTCAACTGTTGGGATCTCTTGAATCGTGCTTTAACTTTGATCACGAACGTGGAAATTACCATCACCTCTACGAAGTCCGCGCGAGTACAAAGTGGAACGCGGTGCTAGCCGTCTCTTGTTTTGAGAAAATTGACAATTAGCTTTGGTAGGGAAAAAAGCTTCTCTATTTATAGAGAGCTTCTAAAACCCTAATACTATTATTTTGGGCTTTTCCAAAATAAGCCCAATCTTATTTAATTAAAACTATTTTAATTAAATAGATATTATTTATATTTAATTAAACTCTTTTAATAAAATAAAATAAAATATTAATTAAATTAAATCATATTTAATTTAATCAAATGTCAATTCTCATTTATTTAATTAAATTAAATTTAATCAAATAAATTATATATGTGCTGATGTATTAAAAAATTTAAATACTATTAACACATAGTTAAATTAAATCTTATTTAATTTAATCGTCAATTCCACTATTAGTACTCTATGTATGTGACCCTATTGGTTCTCGTAACGTTGACAATAATATTAAATTACCTGTTTAATATTATAAACAGTGAGCGGTATCTAGCACCACGTCATTGCTGCCCAAATGACGAGAATGTCGTGTGATCTGACATAACCTTTTTGTGATAATGATCATATGTATAATTACCCTTTTGCCCTTATATCTATATTGAACACAAGGCATATAATGTGTCCCCTTTGTATAGTCCAATATTTTATTCCTTGATCCCTGAGTATACTTGATAACAACAAATAAGTCCAATATCTCATATCGACTTATTTGAGCACAACCATGTATTTTACAGTCACACTCTATTAAGGGCCCCACAGATATTACTCCCGTATATGTAGGAGGGACAAATCTCATCTAGGTCACTCATGTCCCTCAGCATGATTTGTAAAGTACCCATAAACCATCTTTATGGTCATCCTGTTACGGACAATGTTTGATTGGCAATAAAGTACTCGACTCCATATCTAGGGTACATAGTGGTTTCAGATCGAAGGATTGTATACACCATTATCACTATGAAAATAACTTATTACACTTACATAACAAGCTATGTAGTATTCTCATGATGGGTCAATCCAGTATAAATATTACTCCTAATATTTATACCTACGTGAAGACTTGATATCTCATATCCATGACTTATGAGATATAGTCATCAGTCTACTCACATAATTGTCTATATGCATTACTGTTGTCCTATTTAATAGTAAAGCTTAACTACGAATACTTTAAGAATAACGTCCTTATGTTTAATGAAGTCTCACGATAAAATCACATTTAATGTATCATTAAACAAACTAATTATTCTAAGGACTCTATTATGTCATATATAAGTAACACAATAAATACAATGCCTAATAAGTATATATAACAAACAATATATATCAAGGTCATGATACAAAAGCATATACAACTAATACTAATTGACTATTAGGGCTTACTCACACAATATTGACAAACTTCATCTTCTTATTCCATATCTTGATGTTAGTAGATTTTACTGCAATAATTTTCTTCTTCTTAACATATTCTTCATCATCAGCAGAAAGTCTCTTTAGTTCCATCTTATGTTCCAACAACTTACCAAAAAATGTGTGTATGTGTGTGTGTGCGCGCGTGCGTGTGTGTGTGTGCGCACACAGAAGTGTGTGTGTACACGTGGGTATGCACGCGTGTGTGTGCATGTATGTGTGTGTGTTGTGTGTGTGTGTGTATGTGTGAGTGTGTGTGTGTGTGTGTGTATGTGAGTGAGTGTGTGTGTGTCTGTGTGTCTGTGTGTATATGTGTATGTCCATGGTTGCTAAATCCCTTGATTCATAAATCGTCGTGACTTTAGGTTACCAACTACAGTTTAGGCATATCAGTATTTTCGTAACTAGCTCTTCATTTGAAAATGTTTTTCCCAAAGTTCTCATATGACTTACGATATGGATAAACCGTGTTTGCATTAGACTTATGTTCTCTTCAAGTTTCATTATGAAAAGTTCATACTCGTGGGTTAATGTGTCCAACCTTGACCTTTTTACCTCAGTAGTTCCTTCATGGGTAATTTTGACGATGTTCTAGATTTCTTTTATAGTCTTGCAGTGAGAAACACGCAAAAATTCATCAAGACGAGAGTGGTAGTGATGATAGTTTTTGCTTTAAAACCGCACTGCACATTTTCTTAATCATCTTTGGTCCAATCCTTTTCAGGTTTGTTTACTACGATGCTATTTACTTCGTGTGTAGAAACAAATGGACCTTCCTTCACAGTCTTCCAAATATCACGATCCATCCCTTCCTTCACACGCGTTGTGTGTGTGTGTGTGTGTGTGAGAGAGAGGGAGAGAGGGAGAGAGAGAGAGAGAGAGAGAGAGAGAGAGAGAGAGAGAGAGAGAGAATTGGTGCTAGCTGACAATTAGTTGTGTAGAAGAGGATCTAATGCCAATATTTTCTATCATTTTTTTATTTTGAATATATTAGAAACAAATTTGATAATAAAAATAAAAACCAATTATTGAAAATAAATTCAATCTAAATATCCAATTAATTCTAATTAAATCAAATGATTATTTGGATAAAAAAATGGATTAAAGATGAATAAAAGTCGGGCGTTAAGTGCTTGAGAAAATAAATTGAATGCGTTAAAATGATAAGCGCGAAATAAACTTCTCGGAAGCATACATGTTTTGATCAGATTTTGAAATAAATTTTGACCGTTTAAAAGGCTCAGACTGATCAAAATGCGACAGAAAAAGTAGCCGAAAAAATAAAACGAGCATGTCAGGTTAAACTACACGAACCGTGAATTAATAATACTGATGTCAGCAAGCTCGATTTCAAAACTTTTCGCCCACTAATTTCACGTACATTTGGGAAACTATTCAACCAATCTGTCTGTAGATCCGAGAATTTATCATGGCCAACATTTTAGGCATTATGCGTGATGAAAGACACGTTATGCTATACAGATGATACAAAGTAAAAATAAAGTTAGATGAATGAAAGTTTTAGAATGGCCGAACAAAATTGGGGTATGACAATATGAATTAGCCACATACTCAGCTTCATAAGATGACAAATCTACAAATGCTTTGCTTCTTTGAGCTCCATGAGATTGGAGCACCTTTGATCCTAAATATATAGCCTGCAATACTCTTCTTCTCATCTTGATCTCCAATGAAACCTGAATTAGTGTAGCCATATACCTCTGCATCCCTACTGGTCTTCTTTTTTCACAACATCAACACACCGTGATCAATCTTACCTTTGATGTATCTCAACACTCTTTTGATTGCAGTTAGATGATATTCTTTGGGTTTCTCCATGAATATGCTCAACGGTCCAACAATTTGACAGATATCTGGCCTGGTATTGCAAAAATACCTCACAAATCCAATGATTTATTTGTACAGTTGCATAAAAATTGATCATCTTAAACCTCTTCAAGTTACTTTGGGCATACCTTTTCAGATGCAGGAACACTTCTTCACCTGTGTCTTTGAACTCTATCCCTAAGAAATATGACAAGTTCTCTAGGTTGAACATTTTAAACTCCTGCATCAACTTTTACTTGCTTCATCTACACCTGTAACCAACAAGTCATCTACATACAGGAATAAGATGATTCGACTGGCCCTATATGCATCATTGACATATACTCCATGTGCAGAGACACACTTTGTGAAACCTGTTTCGATCAGGAAGCTATTTATTCTCTAATTCTAAGATTTTGGGGCTTCCTTCAAACTATTGAGAGTCTTCCTCAATTTGTATACCTTCGACTCTTGCCCTTTAATTTTGAATCCTAGTGGTTAACTGACATGGACTTCTTATTCAAGGTCCATTCAGAAATGTTGATTATACATCCAATTGATGTATCTTCCATCCTTTGTATGATTTCTTCAACACAATAATTCTGATGGTTTTCAACCTCACCTTAGGTGCATATACTTTGTCAAAATTAATACCAGGTTTTTGCAGAAAACCTCTCTCCACCAGTCTTGCCACGTGCTTAACAATTTCACCGTTTGGCCTTCTTTTCAACTTGTAAACCACTTTGTAACACCCGAGGCCGAAGAGGGAGGAGAATGCTTACACGTAACACCCGAGGGTGAGGGAGTGGCTATCGGTACATGAGGCATGACAATGAGACACTCCTAGCAGCTTCTAAGGAAAAATCAAATTCTCATTGGAATAAGAGGGATCCTGAGGTTGTGTAGGTATGAGACTGCACGGTTGAAAGAAGGCTTATAAGGATTAATTGGTATTACCTATACCAACAAGATGCATCTTCTTTTCGGTATCCTAACATATAAGAACTCTATAGTTAAGCGTGCTTGACTTGGAGTAGTATTTGGATGGGTGGCTATTTGGGAAGTTTCACGGAAAGCATGTGAGTGGGGAAAAAACATGTGTTGGTTTCTGGGGTCAGTCGATAATCCTGAAAGCAGACTGAGGCGTTACACACTTCACATCAACTGGCTTATTTATTGGATTTTCGACAAGATCCCAAGTATTGTTCTTCTCGATTTCCCTGAGTTCTTCTTTCATGGCTGCTAACCAATTCGAATCATTCATGGCTTGATCCAAATAGATTGGTTCTGCTTCAACCATCATCACCACTTCTTCTATTAAGTCACCATATTGTTCGAGTTGCAATATAGCGGCAAGAAACAAAAGATTTGGAAGAATTCCCTCTGGATTTTTATCGTTCTCCATAGGGATCAGTGCGAGGAAAAGAATTTCGTTCAACAATCTCTATCTCTCTAAGCTTGGGTTTAAATGTTTTGAATGAGTAAAGTGTGGAAAGTAAAATATATTAACAAGTAAATAATGCATTCTTTAGAGTGGAGAGAAATTGTCAGGAATTGTATTTCATCTACCCATCAAATACTAAAAAATCTATCAATCAACTGTACACAACCTAAATCACTCGTCAATATCATCACGTAACGCTCACAACAGAGGTTATGTCTAACGCAAAGTTGAGAGAACAATTGTATCGTCTCATCAGTGATGTCTCACGCAACTCAACAACACATAGCATTAGAACCGATACCCACGCGAATATTAGACCTAAATTTATGTCTAGAGTTTAGAATCAAATAGATGTTCACCTTAATCGAGTTTGATCCGTATATGTCTATAGCAATCCAAACTCATTAAGATAAATATTAAAATCAAAGATAACCATCGATAAAGATTTGTGAAAGAGATTTTATACAACGATCAATAAATATACATACAATCAAGATAAACTTACATACAAAACCCCCAACAATAGAGGATACAAAGAGAAGAAGGAAGATGAAGAAGAATCTCTCGGTTTGTCAATGGCGATTGAAGCAACTCCAACTCCAGATCATCAAGATATACACTATAATGTTGTTTCTAAGCTTCTCTATCCAAATGAATGTTCTAATGGAGTTGGGTGTAAAAATCCCCAAAACCATAACCTAAAAAATGATATAGAAATGTATTTATAATATTTCAAAATTGCAAGCCCCCTTAGGCCGTGCAAAAGCCCGTAGCTCCTTTTTACGCACGGTCGGAAGTGTTGGAAAGCTTATTCAATGCTCATCATTGCTTGAATAGCTACAAAAATGAGATAAAAACAATTAAACTCAATGATATTTACATGATAACGCAATATATACACTATAACATAAACTATACAAAATATACACAAAAGTTGAGGTTTATTGGTATAAAACGAATGAATGAAGCCGATGAGTCACAACAACTTAGCACTCATCAAACTCTCCCCAATTTAGACTTGTTTGTCCTCAAACAAGAATCAATCAACCTAAAGAAACAAAAGCAATTTCCGAGAAGTCATGCTCAACAAGTTTTATCAAACGAAAACAAAAGTATGGTACAAATATCAAAAGTACATGCAAAGCAATGCTTACCACTATACTATAACTCACTGTGACAATGAAGAAAAGTCTAAGCACAAAACACATGTCAAACAATTCTAAAGCAATACATATGTTCAAGAATGAATCACACCTAACGCACAACTTCATCAAGGGATGAAAAACAAACATGAGGGGTTGATTTCACACCCAACAATCTTGCAAACACCAATTTAAATTGTGCATTCATCTAAAAAACTCATATTGAAAGTATAATAGCAAAAATCACAAGAGCTTTAAAGGGTTGTAATGTGGCTTGGTTAATAAAGAAAGGTCAATTTCTCAAGGTCAATGAAACAAAAACTTGCCTAATCAAATGAGAGTGAAAATTTCTCAAATTCTCAAGCATTCACAAATTTCCTTCACCTTTTTCTATTTTCCCAATTGTTACACAATTTCACATAAGTTATTAGCACAATTTATTTGCTAAATATTTCTTTTTCTTTTTCAATGCTTTTTCTCTTTCTTTTATTTTTCTTTTCTTTTTCACTTTTTTTCCTTTCTTTTTTCAATTTTTTTCTTTCTCAACCGCATAAAAACCAACATTTCTTCTCCCCAACTTGATTACAACCAATCATGTAATGTGAATGCTCCCAAACTTATTAGGTAAGGGTAAAAACTCAAATAACAAGTCATGGTTATGGTTCAAGAAAAATATTAGAATCCATATAAAAATTGAACTCAACACCAACATGGATTCTAACAAAGGCTCAAAGGGAGTAAGTGAATTCTCACTCACTCAGGTAGATTGACTATTTAGTCAAATGCTTGTGCTCAAAATCAAACAAAATGCTTTGATCATTTTAGTGTTATCATACAAACATAATTCAAACGAGTTAAACAAGAAAGTTGGTCTCCATGCAATTTAGTAAACAATTGAAAGGTTTCTCATATTGGGCTATGAACTAAAGTGATTCAAAATTGAACAAAAATTGCAAAAGAATAAATGTCATGTAATTTGTACAAAGCCGAAGGTTCATAAACATGTTATGTTCTAGAAAAGCAATAACCACAAACCTTAGCAATGAAACTCTCTTTAAACTTTTCACACTACCATAACATTTCCTTGTTGAACATTCAAACTTGAACAATCACAACATGTCTCCTCAAACTAATCAAAAACAAAACTTGAGAACAAACACAAAAATTTTCTAACAACCTAACAAAATCAAATAAAATTAACTAAACATAAAACAACATAAGCCAAAATGGGTCAAAAGTAAGAACAATTGACCTGGTGAAAGTGGAATGGGGACATAAAATCATTGGCAAGAAAAGAAAACTGCGCTAAGCGCCATCTGGCCGCACTTAGCGCCGACATAGTTTGCTGGTTTTTCAAAAATGCCAAATTTTCTTTCAACACTACATCCACTTTACCATTATAACTCTATTGTTATACACACAACTGTAAATACTTATAAATCGTTGGGTTTCCTCCCAACCAGCGCTTGTTTCACGTCGTTAGCTCGACGCCTTATTTACGTACAAGCTCCTCCATGTTGCTCCGTTCACTAGTAGATACCAAATAAACTTGTGCAACACTTGAGAAAACGTAAACAAAAACAAAAATATGCACAAACACATACACACACATGATGGACAACACATATATACAAGAATGGAAAACAAAAGCAAAATAAGCATATATAAAATTATGTACAGAACTTAGAATTATAGAAACTATCGCAATGCAATTCAATATCAAAACACTAATCCCCGACAACGACGCCATTTTGTTCAAGTTGCACTATAGCGACAAGAAGCAAAAGATTTGCAAGACTTCCCTCTTGGTTTTTATCATTCTCCACAGGGATCGGTATGAGGGAAAGAATGTCGTTCAACAATCTTTATCTCTCTAAGCTTGGGTTTAAATGGTTTGAATGAGTAAAGTGCAAAAAGTAAAAGATATTAACAAGTAAATAATGCATTCTTTAGAGAGGAGAGAACTTGTCGGGAATTGTATTTCATCTACTCATCAAATACTAAAAAAATCTATCAATCAACTGTACACAACCTAAATCACTCATCAATATCATCACGTATTACTCACAACAGAGGTTATGTCTAACGTAAAGTTGAGAGAGCAACCGTATCGTCTCATTGGTGATATCTCACACAACTCAACAACACAGAGCATTAAGAACTGATACCCACGCAAATATTAGACCTAAATCTATGTTTAGAGTTTAGAATCTAACAGATGTTCATCTTAGATCGAGTTCGAACCATATATGTTTATAGCAATCCAAACCCATTAAGATAAATATTGAAATCAAAGATAACCATCGATAAAGATTTGTAAAAGAGATTTTATACAACGATTAATAAATATACATATAATCAAGATAAACTTACATACAAAACCCTAACAATAGAGGATACAAAGAGAAGAAGGAAGATAAAGAGAAATCTCTTGGTTTGTCGTCGATTGAAGCAACTCTAACTCTGGATCATCAAGATATACACTCTAATGTTGTTTCTAAGCCTCTCTATCCAAAGGAATGTTCTAATGGAGTTGGGTGTAAAAATCCCCAAAACCATAACCTAAAAAATGATGTAGAAATTTATTTATAATGTTTCAAAATCGCAAGCCCGCTTAGCCAGTGTAGAAGCCCGCTCAGCGCACTAAGAAAAATAGAGAAAAATCAGAATTTGTTTTCTCCATAACTTGAGAACCGTAACTCTGTTTTACGCATGGTTGAAAGTGTTGGAAAGCTTATTCAATGTTCTATAAGACAATGACTAAATATCATTGCTTGAATACCTACAAAAATGAGATAAAAACAATTAAACTCAATGATATTTATACGATAATGCAATATATACACTATAACATAAACTATATTAAATATACACAAAAGTTGAGATTGATTTATATAAAGCGAATGAATTAAGCCGATGAGTGCTAGTTATTCACACTCAAATTCACAAAAATTTAGCACTCATCACATATGCATCAACTACTTGATACAAAAATCTCTCATATCTAGCTTGCCTTGTCGATTTAGTTCTTACTCTAGTCAATCTTCTAACATTCTACTCATATGGTTCTTCGTTTTGATTGGCCATGAACTCAGTCTATTGGTCTTCATCAATCACAGTTGTGATTGCTTTGTGCTCTTGTCGAAATGTCCCTTGACTCCAATCCCACTATTTGCTTTTAACAAACAGAACATCTCGAATGATCACGGGTTTATCATCATTTGGTGAATGTAATTTGTATGCATCAGTCGAATGATAACCTATGAGGACCATAGCCTGAATTCGATCATCTAGTTTCTTCCTCAATTTTTCAGGAACATGCTTGAAACACATTGATCCAAACACTATAAGATGACTAAAATTAATCTTCACACATGTCCAAGCCTCATAAGGAGTCCTATCGACTATCTTTTTGGTTGGACGTCTATTTAGAATGTATACTGATGTCAAAGCTGCTTCACCCCAAAATCTCTTCGGCATATCTTAAACTTTCAACATGATCCTAGTCATTTTCCGTATACTTTGATTCTTCCTCTCAACTATACCGTTATACTGAGGTGCATAGGGCGCAATGACCTCATGCTCTATACCTTCCTCATTACAAAATGTAGTAAATTGTCGAGAAGTGTATTCACTACCACCATTAGTTCTCAGTCTCTTCAACTCGTATCCATTTTGCTTCAAAACATGAAATTTTAACTTCTTGATCTGTGTGAATACCTCACTTTTCCTTTCAATAAGGTAAATCCATATATATATGGTGAATTCATCTATGAAAGTTAGGAAATAGTAGTTACTTCCATTCAAACTTACTTCAAAAGGTCCACACACACCAGAGTGAACGAGCTCAAGCTTTTCTTTCAACCTCATGGGCAAGTCATGTTTAAATTCTTTTCTATCCTGCTTTGGTTTGCAACATTCCTCACACACTTGACTTGGTTCTTTCACCTAAGGTAAGCCATACACTATCTTCTTCTGGTTGAGCAAACCTAAACTTCTGAAGTTTATATGTCCATACATGTGATGCCATATCTAATTCTTGTCTTCTTTTACAATAGAAGCAAGACTCTTGTGATAAACCGTGTTGATCTCTACCTTGAAGGCCCTGTTGTCTTCTAATGGTGCCTTCATAATCAACCTTCCATCACCATGATTCACTTTCATCTGATTCTTTTCTAGCTTCTTGGTGTACCCTTTTGCAAGTAATTGACCTGCGCTTATCAAGTTACTTATCATCAAAGGTACATACAACACATCAGTGATGTTGGCTTTTCGACCATCCTTTTTTACAACATAGATATCTCCTTTTCCACCTGTTGTGATATACCTATCATCTACAAAATTTATCACTTTCTCAACTGATTCATCTATCATGGTGAACCAATTTTTATTACCAGTCATGTGGTTACTGCATCTTGAATCCAGGTACCACATATTGGTTAGCTCAATGTTCGACTGAGTGTTGGCCATGAGTAGCACATCATCAAAATCATTATCTCCAACATTTTCATACTGCACTTTAACATTATTTTTCGCTTGTACTTCCTTTTTTCTTCGACAGTCTCGAGCATAGTGGTCAAATCCTTGATAATTGTAACATTACACCTCCTTCATGACAACTTTCTTCTTATAAAACTTGTTGCACGTGCCTTTCCTGGTCGAATCAAAGTGATTATTTGAATTCTTGCTTGACTTATCATCATTAGCAAGATTCTTTCCCTGCTCCGCCTTCTCTTTCCCAGATTTCTTGATGAATATTACTTGTAGTGCCTGTTCAGACACTTTCTCCCTTTGTGAGTTCCTCTACTTCAGGCTCATCTCATGAGCCTCTAATAAAGCTTGAAGTTCTTCTAAATTCATCTCAGTTGGGTTCTTGGAATTTTCAATTGACACTACAATGTAATCAATATTTGCAGTCAGAGTTCTCAACACTTTCTAAATTTTTTGCAAATAGTTTATTGATTCACCACACACCTTCATTTGGTTTGTTAATAATACTACACGTGAAAATTATTCTGAGACTAATTCATCTTCATTCATCTGAGTCATCTCAAATTGTTTTCTCAACCTCTGCAACTTCACCCTTTTCAGTTTTTCATCTCTGTCGTACAAGTTCTTCAACTTGTCCCACGCTTCTTTGGTTGTTTCTTCTTCAATTATCTTCTCGGACATGTTAGGATCCACGCATTGATGAATCAAGAACAAAGTTTTTCCATCTTTCTTTCTTCGTTCCTTGTGTGCAGCTTGCTGAACATCGTTCGCATTCTCTTTCAATGGAGGTACTCCATCATTCGCGATTTCAGCCACATCTTGAAATCTAAAGATAACCTTCATCTAGGCAACCTATCGTTCGTAGTTCTCACATTTGAAACTGGTAGATTCGATAGAAATTGCGTTGATGTTGTTGTTCCGTTTTCCATTACAAAATCTCACTGAATCGCAACACGGGCTCCTTGATTCTAATTTATTGGAACGAAAGGGTTTTCAAGAAAGATGAGAGAAGAAGAAGAATAAGAGATAAAAGAGAGAAAACTATAAACTGAATTTGTAGAAAGCGAAATCCTCATTGAGTGAAGTTGTTGTTATTTACATCACCATGCCCTTTATATAAGTAACTAAAGCCCATGCAAAATATAAAACTACACATTACACTTCGACATAACAACTATATGATGTATTCGACTCTATCAAATACAGCTGACTCATATTACTTCGACTAACTATTTCAACACGGTCGAATATTAACTTTCTACAAAACTATGAATTACAACTAAGAGTACTTAGTATTTAGCAATGTTCATATGTTTTAGCTTTTTCTAAAAGTATATGATTACTTCTCCCGTTTTAAAGTATGGGGAGTTGATAAGCTATCTCAATTGCTTGTATATGACTCTTTATAAGCCCAAACTGATCAAACAACAAGGTTTTGATGTGTGTGGGGGGGGGGGGGGGAGAATTATTGGAAAATCTACATTAAACATTACATTGTATACATGTCATGTACATGTGCAATTAGGAACACCTTGATCCCGTTTTAGCATCTCTTTGCTGTATGTAACAATAATTATAATTATAATAACATGAGATTTACATTTCTTTCAATTTTTTAAATAATGATTAAAGGCTGGTTTCAGTTTTTGCTTGGCATGTAACCCATGTGAAACCACATAAGCAAAATTCTCATATTATTTTTTTCCCAATATATCACCCCTTTGGATTCCCATAATGAACACACACAAAAATATAACTATAAAGAAAAATATAACAGCCATCAAATAATTCAGTGTCATGATGAAATTATTATTTTTGAAAAATATTATAATAAAAATGCACTTCACTGGGAAGCTGCTATTTCACATGTCTTCCATATTGTTTGGTATATGGATAGATGAATATGTGGCAAATGTGTTATAGGACAATTGAAATGGTAGTAGTAATGTTTATTTATCACTTTACCTAAATCCAAACACTCCACATGGTTGCATGTGAATATTGTAAGAGAGAAAAGATGTAAAAACAAAAAGTATTCAATTTTGATATGAAAGAAATGGCAGTTGGTGGGATCTCATAGTCTCATCATGCCGTCATTGATTAACTTCACCACTTTGCACCCATTTTCTTCTCTTTCCTTATTCCTTTATTCTTTATTAAATCCTATCTTAATGCCCCCATTCTCATAAAAAAATGGATCATAACATTTAAATTAATAGTTTATGTAGAACTACTAATTTTCTAGATGAGAAAAATTTAGTTAAAATATTATATTCTATTAAAGATGGTCACTTAGATTTTTCAATTAAATTTCTCGACTTGCTTTAAAAGTCAGTTAATATTTAGGCAATTTCTTATCACACCACCCTTGTTTCTTAGGTATTATCTGAATTTTCGGTTTTGCCCCCTGATTTCGAATGTGCATATCCGGACGCACCAATTTTTTTAAAACGCTGATTCTTTCCGGAAGTGCACATCCGGAAACATTCCTGATCTGCAGATCCGGAAAAAGGCAGAACATTATTTTTTTTTAAAAATCGGTTTTTTTTTGCTTGGTCGCATATGTTAATAAATCGTCGCAATTTAATATACATTTGACAACATCCATATATAAAATAAAATGATATATATATATATATATATATATATATATATATATAATAAATCTCTGTCAAAATACAGTGCATACATCTAATATAAATATAATACATCAAACAAAAAACTACTGCGTATGGCGAAGGATCTCTCCTGGCTCCCCTGCTCCTCTGCCCCTACCCGCCATCCTGAATCGATGTCTGCGGTACTGAAGTGCCCCCTGAGCAATCGCAATAATCCTGTCCACGGCAAGTCTGGCACCAGAGCCCTCAGGGAGGTGACCGTCCGCAATGGCCTGCTGCGCTATCTGCTCTATCTAACGACAGCGTGGTAGGACATCCTGAGTGTGGTCCAGCTGAGACTGTCGCTCCTCTAATATCTCCTGATGAGCAGGTCAGGGTGGCGATCCCTCAGCAGTGGGCACCATGCATGGGTGTGAGACGGTGTAGAACCACACGATGTACCTGGCAGCAACACTCCAGTCTGTCTTCGCTCTGGTCGCCCGAGCCTCCTCCGGTACCAAGTGGGACTGGTAGTCAGCATATAGCTCATCTATCTGCCTGCGGGTCAAGCCTAGAGGAGCAGACTCATGAGGCATCCTGGGGATCGTCTGCGTGTAACCGAACTGACGCAAGACGCGCTCTGGCAGGTATCGGGCAGTAACGGTCGAACTGCATGCCAACCATCCTGAGAACAAACAAACCTCATCGAACAGGCGCGTCACACGGTGAGCGGCATAGGGGCAATACAAAACGTCCTCAGCAGCCATCTGATCTAGATACACTCTGAAGGGGTCCGGCGCCTGGTTCCCTCTGAGCAGGACAAATGCAGCAGCACGTGGCATATCCTCAGTGTACCCCTGGGCACTCCCCCAACCAGTAATATAGGGAAAGTGCTGTAAAATCCACGCCTGAAATGGAAAACATAACATGGGTGTCAAACATTATAATGAATACAGAAAGAAAAGAAATGAAAAAATCACTTAGAATATTATATTGTTACCACGTATAGCGTACAGCTGCCTGCCACAGTCTTGGCTGCCCAGCGGCAACCATCAGAGAGCCTGGAATAGGTGAATGCCAGCGCAGCCGCCCCCCAGTTGTACCTATGGATCTCTGTCTGATCCGAAAGGTACCTGAGGTAGACGATATCAACATAATAGGCGCTGGTGTCCACAAACACCTGCGTGCCTAGCAAAAACAAGTAGTAGCACCTTAGGGCACGCGTCCTGTGGATCGCCACCTCAGCTGGATCACCATCTGCCCGTCCTGCCTCTGCAAGCGCCTCAGTAAATCTATCCATCAAAAATGAGAACCGGACGTGTGCGCCCCTCAACTGGTGCACCTCCGCATGTGCCTTCTCTGGGCTAGCCCCAAGCTCTGTAACCAACAACTCTATGTCGTCCGCCTTCGTCATCCTACCGTGACTCAGAAGGGTACCCGTGATCGGTAGATGTAAGAGGCACGAGATATCGTCTAGCGTGATCGTGATCTCGCCGTACGGTAGATGGAATGAGGATGTCTCAGGGTGCCATCTCTCAACAAATGCCATCAGGATACCGTACTGGATCTGGGAATACCCAATCCTAGACAGGCCTCCAAGACCAGACTCCGCAAGTGCAGACGTGAACCACTCAGCCTCTGGCAGCATCTCAATCGTGTCCATAACCTTGCCCCCATGGTTATAGAACTTCTGTGAATCCTTATCCTGAAAATTTCCAAATAAAACAATGTTACAAATAAACATATTTTCAACGAATACAATTCTATAAATAAACCGAGAAAGGTTACCTGTCCTAGCCAGACAAATCTGGCAGTATGCTCAGAGTACCCCGCGAGTAGGGACATATTAGACGGTCCCCCGGGGTAACCGCCCAGCTCATCGAAATCGTCATCATCGTCAACACCCTCATGTGTTGGGTGATCACCCTCTGGAACAGGAACAGCAACAGGGGAACGAGGAGGAGCAGCTGATGGAGCTGTAGTCTCCCGACGACGCCTGCGTGCGGGCTGGGACCCTGATGAACTAGCAGTAGAATCCCGACGCCTCCGAGATGTAGAATCGGCGGCTGACGAGGGAGTGGCCTGAACCTGTGATGTGGATGGCTGTGGTGTAGGATGTGGTGTAGGATGTCCCTCAGCTGTAGGGGCTACCCCAACTCCCTCTGCGTCGGAAGCCTCGGCTGTAGACTGCATCCACTCACGTCGGACAGATGCGTGCTGAGCTGTCCGTCCATGTATGGTACGATCGTCTCTGCCAGCCATCTAATCTGCAAAGCATAATAAATAAATTAAATTTTGTTTAAAAATAATTAAACAAAAACAAACAAACAAGCAAAATTAAAAAAGGAACAAAAATAGTCTTCCGGATGTGCACATCCGGAAGGACTCCGAATTTTAAACGTTAGGTATTCCCGGATGTGCACATCCGGAAGGACGCAGAATTTTAAACGTTGGGTATTTTCGGATGTGCACATCCGAAAACACTAAACGTTTCAATATTTCTGGATCTGTACATCCGGTACGTATTTTGAAGTTTAAAAACGGCAGCCATGGCCACTGTAACAACCAAAAGGGCATTTTTATGCCCTGATCGTCCGTTTGAAGCAGTAAAAATGACCTACATTGTCTCTAACCTATGTTATTCATACAACCTAACAATTTCTACACCTAAATGTCTACTCTAAATCGATTACTCAAAAATTACTCCGAAACTCTAAAATTTGAAAACTTACCGATTAAAATGTGATACGGAGGATTTGGAGTGTGTTGATCGTTGTAGCAGTTGCTCTGCGCCGAACTCGAGTGGAAAAAATCGAGATTTGTGGTGATTGAAAATTTGAGAGTTTGAGAGAGTTTGAGAGATTTTGGAAATGGAAAGGTGAATAATGATGGGGGGGAAGAACGTCTGGCGCGAACTAATAAGAAATACTTCCGGATGTGCACATCAGAATTCTTTCCGGATATGCATATCCGGAAAATCTCTACGATTTTTAAAAATTTGGTGCGTCCGGATGTGCACATCCGGAATAGAGGGGCAAAAAAATAATTTTACGTGGTGCCTAAGAAACTTGAGTGGTGCATTAAGAAATTGCCAATATTTAACCTAAAAATATCGTTATTGTTTCAAATTGGACAAAATAGTTACATACCTAAAAGTATGGTTATTGTTTTCAACCGACAAAATAGTTACTTAATTTGATAATCGAATTTAAAGATACTGTATATACAATATTCATATATATCATCCTAACACATCATTCTAAAGATACAATGCGACTTTTTTAAAATTATAAATTTGTGAGAGTTATCACACTCAAATCGATCAATGAGACTTGAGATCCTACTAGTTACTAAATAATAAATTATAGAACAAAATTTTTTTTAACAATATTTTTTGTTACATTGCTTTAGTATTATTGCAAATGATAATTTGTGTATGTTTTAGATATTGTAAATGATGCTCTAATTTTAAGAATACCCTACAATCACTTTTTGTGTCCTTTTCATTTCTTTGAAAGCAATTAATGAACGGTAAAATTTGTCTTTTTTTCATGTTTCTTTCTCCCTCTAACATGGAAAGATTCTCTTCTTTAAATCATTATAAATAATTTATCATTAGTAGAGGGATAAAACCATCAAGTGGAGGATGGAAAATGGATCATTGGTTCTAATAGTAATACTTCTTTAGGCTTAGATTTTGCTATTAAAATAATCAATGAAGTACATAAATGTTCTGGTTAATCCTACCTTTAACCATACTTTAAAGTTCTGCCACTTATGCATTATTTCGTAATCTTTGTCATAGTTAGAACTTAGAAATTCAACTCCAATAATCATGATACACACTTGAAGTTGCTTAATGAATATTTTTATTGAATGCACTATCATGGACCATGGCAAGAAGCTTTTAGTTTAGATTTTTTTCTATTAAAATAAAAGATAAAAAAAGTACATCTCTATTCATTATTCAAATTGACAATGATGTAACACAAAAGAAGAAGTTGGAACTAAATGTCATGAAGGGTCACATTCTCTCCCATGTTTTATGTCGGAGAAACTCGTAATAATTCCAAACCTTCACTGTCAATTCTCAACATTATTATCTGCTATCAAATACCAATCCATAAGACCTGACAAACCTTAAACAAATCACCAAAACTAATCAATGCTTTATAACTAACCATACCTTATTAATAGCCAAATAACTTCCTTTGTACTCCCACTTCCTTATCACAAACAGGAGATACATCACTCTCTCTCAGTGTCATGTCAATTGTCTACAATACCAATGTCTTTCAATAGAGAATTCAAATGGTGAAAAACTCAGACACTGATCAATCACTACAACATCAACAACAAGATGCAGTTGAAAAATCAGTTTTTCTTCTTCTTATTCATCTGTTGCATTTTCTGTTTCCACTCTAGCTTTTCTGCTGCAGAAAATAATGAAGCATCTGCATTACTTTCTGTAAAAGCAGCTCTCATTGATCCATTGAATAGTTTACATGATTGGAAGGATGCAGGTGTAGCTCAAGCTCATTGTAACTGGACAGGTGTCGAATGCAACTCGTTCGGAGCTGTTGAGAAGCTTAATCTGTCACATATGAATCTTAGTGGAAATGTTTCCATTGAGATACAAAGTTTGAAAAGTTTAACTTTTTTAAACTTGTGCTGCAATGGATTTGAGTCATCACTGTCAAAACACATAACCAATCTCACTTCATTAAAGAGTCTCGACGTAAGCCAGAATTTCTTCACCGGGGATTTTCCGTTAGGCCTTGGAAAGGCGTTGGGACTCGTTAATTTGAATGCATCGAGCAACAATTTCTCGGGTTTTCTTCCTGAGGACCTTGGAAATGCCTCTTCCTTGGAGACACTTGATCTTAGAGGAAGCTTCTTTGAAGGTTCGATTCCGAAGTCTATCTGTAACTTGAGTAAGTTGAAGTTCCTTGGTCTATCAGGAAATAATCTCACCGGGAAAATCCCGGTTGAGATTGGAAAACTTTCGTCGCTGGAGTCTATGATCATCGGTTATAACGAATTTGAAGGAGGTATTCCGAAAGAGTTTGGAAATTTAACCAAGCTGAAGTACCTTGATTTAGCAGAAGGCAATTTTAGTGGTCAAATTCCTGCTGAGTTGGGAAAGCTCAAGTTATTGAACACGGTTTTCTTATATAAGAACAGTTTTCAAGGCAAGATTCCACCAACTATCGGCAACATGACTTCATTGGTACTGTTGGATCTCTCAGATAACATGTTATCAGGAAGCATTCCGGCCGAGATAAGTCAGTTGCAGAACTTGCAGCTTCTGAATGTTATGAGGAACAAGCTATCTGGTCCTGTACCTTCTGGTCTTGGAGATTTACCTCAACTAGAAGTGCTTGAGCTATGGAACAATTCGTTCTCGGGGCCATTGCCTAGTGACCTTGGCAAGAATTCGCCATTGCAGTGGTTGGATGTATCATCCAATTCACTCTCTGGCGAAATTCCAGAAACCCTTTGCACCAAGGGAAATCTCACTAAGCTTATACTTTTCAACAATGCCTTCAAGGGTCCAATTCCAACAAGCCTATCAAAATGTCCCCCGCTTGTTCGCGTTCGGATTCAAAACAACTTTCTTTCTGGTACAATCCCTGTTGGTTTTGGTAAGCTTGGGAAGCTTCAGAGACTAGAATTGGCTAACAACAGTCTCACCGGTAGAATTCCGGACGACATTGCTTCTTCCACATCTCTTTCTTTCATTGATTTCTCCAGGAACAACCTCAGCTCTTCCATTCCTTCGACCGTTATTTCCATTCCAAATCTGCAAACATTCATGGTCTCAGATAACAACCTGGAAGGTGAGATTCCAGATCAATTCCAGGACTGTCCCTCACTCGGAGTCCTTGATCTCTCATTGAACTTTTTTTCTGGAATCATTCCAGAAAGCATTGCTTCATGTCAGAAATTGGTGAAATTAAGCCTACAGAACAACCGATTGACCGGTGGCATCCCAGAAGCAATAGCAAGCATGCCTACATTGTCTATTCTTGATCTTGCTAACAACTCTCTAACTGGTCAAATACCTAATAGCTTTGGCGTATCTCCAGCTCTCGAAACATTCAATGTCTCATACAACAAGCTAGAAGGTCCTGTCCCGGAAAACGGCATGCTAAAAGCAATCAATCCAAATGATCTTGTGGGAAATGCTGGCCTATGTGGTGGTTTCTTCCCTCCATGTGGAAAAACCTCCGCATACTCATTAAGGCACGGAAGCTCGCATGCAAAGCGCGTTATTGTAGGATGGATGGTTGGAATATCATCAATCTTTGCCATTGGAGTCGCTGCTTTGTTAGCAAGATCGATATACATGAAGTGGTACACTGAAGGATTGTGCTTCCAAGGAAGATTTTATAGAGGTGGCAAAGGGTGGCCTTGGAGATTGATGGCATTTCAGAGACTTGATTTTACGAGTACCGATATCCTAAACTGCATCAAAGAAACAAACGTGATAGGCATGGGAGGAACCGGCGTTGTTTATAAGGCCGAGATACCACACTCGAGTACTGCTGTCGCTGTCAAAAAACTGTGGAGATCAGAAACCGATATTGAGGTAGGAAACAGCGACGATCTTGTCGGAGAGGTGAATCTTCTAGGGAGGTTAAGGCATAGGAACATTGTTAGACTACTAGGTTTTCTTTATAATGACACTGATTTGATGATAGTTTATGAGTTTATGGTGAATGGAAACCTTGGAGATGCCTTGCATGGTAAACAAGCTGCGAGATTGCTTGTTGACTGGGTTTCTCGGTATAACATAGCTTTAGGAATTGCACAAGGACTCGCTTATCTTCATCATGACTGTCATCCACCTGTTATCCATCGCGACATCAAGTCGAACAATATACTGCTTGATGCAAATCTTGAGGCGAGAATAGCAGATTTCGGATTAGCCAAGATGATGATTCGAAAGAATGAAACAGTCTCCATGATTGCTGGATCCTACGGATACATCGCTCCTGGTGAGTTACTAGTTCATAAATATGTTTTACAAACTATTGACTTATTCTGCACATCTTCATTTTCGTCAGGTAAGAAATGTTTCTTCATTGTTATATTTACAAGATTTAACCATTTCAATGCTTTACAATTTGGCAGAATATGGATACTCCTTGAAGGTAGATGAAAAGATTGACATTTACAGCTTTGGAATAGTTCTGTTGGAGCTGATAACAGGAAAGCGGCCTATAGATCCGGAGTTCGGAGAATCTATAGACATTGTAGGGTGGATTAGAAGGAAATTAGACAAAAATTCTCCAGAAGAAGCATTAGACCCAAGTGTAGGAAACTGTAAACATGTTCAAGAAGAGATGCTTTTAGTTCTCAGAATAGCGCTTCTCTGCACTGCTAAGCTACCTAAGGACAGACCCTCCATGAGAGATGTTATAATGATGCTAGGAGAGGCAAAGCCAAGGAGAAAAAGTGGTAAGAACAATGATACATTAACTGCTAACAAAGAGACGCCAGTAATTAGAACATCACCAGTTAATGACCTTCTGTAATAACCGAAATTCGAGTTTTTCCAAGACAGTAAGCAACCAAAATCTTCCATTGTTATTAGATCTGTAATTTTGTTGATTTCCTGTAATTTTGTAATCAACTTAGTGGCTTACATTTGCTCTCAAAATATGTATATCCAGATGGACTAGTTTTTGCAAACCATTGTTTGAGTGTTTCATGAATTCGAAGCGGCGGCATATATTTAAGCCAGAAAACCAAATAAAACAGTTTCATCTCACATTTACACAACATTCAGAAATAATCTGATTTGTATGATTAGTAGTATTACATTAAAATTTATGATGCCAGGATCATCCAAGTGATGATGTATTGAGGCAGTGACAGATATGTCAAGTTAAACAAACAAAAACTGAATCCAGCAAGCAGAAACCGAAAAAGAAAAAAAAACACACAAGATTTTATCATTTGAAACTCAAAATCCATTTACTTGCTGTACTTGATTACTTTTTTTTTTTTTTTTTCCTTTTTGTTTTTCCTCCTTCTATTTGTGTTACATATAAGGTAGATAAGTCAGTTCTTATCCTTAGCCATGAATACAATATCTACTTCGGCTTGTTTTTCGGTCTGCTGCTCTCTTCTTCCAATCTTGGTGCTGCAAAAGAAAAACTCAAATTAGCAAAAATAAAAATGTAGAGTAAGTTAAGTTTTTGTTTGGTTTAATAATGAATTTTCTTACCAAGTCCATTTGCCTCGGATGTTCTCATGATTCTTAGCCTCTTCACAGAACTAAGGAACATTCTGAATGCGATTTGAAAGAGAAAGATTAATAAACAGAGAAAACCGAATATAGCTTCAGTATTAAATCACAAAAATAGAATACTAGTTTACTTACCCCCATGGAACATCTCCAACAAGCATCCAATCTCCTTCCTTGTCTTCATAAGTGAGAACAAACTTGGAAGATCCATCCAACAGGATCGAAAGCTTTTCTCCTCTGATAGTCATGTTGTGATCCTCCGCGTTTGTTCCTATCGACCGGGATGGCAATACCGTTATGGAAATAAGTAATAGAACATATTGAAGGCGGAAACAAAAATTAAATGTTATCTCATAATAGAAATATGATATAGAGACAATAATACCTTTGCAAGTGGCGCCTGTTGTTGATTCGTCAAACATGTCCTCCAATGTCTCTGCCAATGTTTCGTAGGAACTGTGGGCGCTCAAATCAACCTTTCTTCCAATCGGTATTCCATCCATATTTACTTTGACAAAAGGTGAACTCCT
The DNA here is from genome assembly GCA_022829125.1 of Lathyrus tuberosus. Lineage (NCBI taxonomy): Eukaryota > Viridiplantae > Streptophyta > Magnoliopsida > Fabales > Fabaceae > Lathyrus > Lathyrus tuberosus. The sequence goes on along the minus strand of JALAZF010000811.1, from coordinate 1,617,121 downwards.
GTGGTTTCTTTTATCTTTGACATTAATGTTACTATCATCCATTCCGTTGTCAGCATTTTTCCTTGCCACAGTATTATTGTTCTTGTTTTTCTCAGCAACAGAGTCGGATGCTTCGGTTGACTTCACGTTGGCGTTAGAGCTATTCACTCGGTATCTTTGAAGAGGAGGCCAACCAACTACTTGACTGTTTGGTAAATTCAATCACAAAAGAAATGACAAAACCATCAGTAGCTGAATCTATTTGTAAACAAAATCTATGCATTTGCGAAATCTTTAGACTGTGGATTAATCATAGAAACTAGGTCAACAATCAATCAATCAATCAAGAATCAAATACCATGTAAGTTCAGTTAAATTATGAAAAATTACAGCATAATTACTCTTCAGAGATCCATATTCCAACCTTGAGAATTAATGATGTGAACTAATCACACATGTATGCAACCAAATGTGTCTAGATCATCCAGGGTCATGTTTGAGGGCGTACAAACAAGGCAGACTACAGTACATACTCCAAAACTTCTCACGGTTAAACAATAGCTAAATAGGGTCTCATAATATCGTCATGGTTAAATTGTGGTTAAATAGAGACTCTATTTGTTTTTCAATGGTTAAACTACGGCAAACCTACACGACTACACAGAGCCTCCAAAAACTTGAGATGGCTCAAAAATCATCCTTAAACACAATTTATTACTTGAAAATACTACTATCAACTAAACCCTCTTCACAGTTACTATCAACTAAACCCTCTTTCAGATTGCATCAATATAGAAACAAAACCAGTTCCCAAAAACAATCAAGTAAAACCAATTTGGTTTTTTTCCTAACCCCTAAACTAATTTAGTCTTTAAACATTCCAAATATATTCTAGCCTATTGAATTGAAGTTCCTAAAAAAAGTAACACCATGTGATCCATAATTTCATAAATTAGCAACAGCAATAACAACAACTACAACAATAACAACAACCAAATAACAAACCTGGGACGGTTGGTGGCATCAAGAGAATCAGCAGGTCTCTTGGTTCCAGCAGAGGAAGGCGAAGAAGAAAAATCCTTAGCAGTGAAAATCCTAGCATAGTTACCATGATGATGATACTGGTGTGCCTTAGCAGGATGAGAAAGACTCAACCCAAGGCCCAATTCAAGCTCAGACTCATCCGGGCAAGAAGAATCCTCGGAAGAAAGAGCCAAGTTATCATCTTTAGAAACCGTAGACATCGACCCACCAGAATCAAACCAACTGGACTTCGAAAAAATCAGATTTTTTTGAGGAATTCGAACAGGAAATGATAAAGGGTGTCTGAATTTGAAGAGAGTAATAAATGGTTGGGTGAGGATAGTGATGATGGAATGTGAAGAAGAAGGAGAAGAGAAATGAAAGGAAAGGGCAGTGTGGAGCCCACCTGTCTGGTGCAGTTTGTTTTGTGCGTCCATCAATCAATGCTTTTGTTTGCTTTAAATTGGTGTACTAGTAGTAGTATTATTACTTTTTTTTTTTCTTCTTTCTCCTTCTTCTAGATTCTCTCTCTCTCTTCTTTTTCTTTGTATGTACTCTACGCTCTCTCCCACCAGATCAACGTTTTTTTTTCAAGTTCTCGTACTCATGTCGATTCATTCATTTTCTCGTGGGAACAAATTGTCTTAAAATCATCAAGTTAAATTGGATAGTTTGATAAATATCTTTTCTTTTTATTCAAATAGTTTGTTAAATACTCCCTCCGTCCCAAAATATAAGAGAAAAAATTAAAAACACATTTATTAAAAAAAGTAAAAAGTATAATAGTTTGACTAAGATTTTGTTTAAATAATTTATTTTAAAAGATGTAAAAACAATTCTAATTGGTTGTTAGTTATAGAAAAGATGAGAGAGAAAGCAAATTAAATGTAACTTGTATTTAATTTTACCTTGAAAAAGATGAAAGTTATTTTTTTCTCTTATATTTTTGGACAAGAAAAATGTATTTTTTTCTCATATTTTGGGACGGAGGGAGTAGTTATTTTTATTGATATTTTTTTAATTTACATAAAAAGATTGAAAAAGAGAATTTTATTGTATCAATCACTATGTTGAAAAAAGTATTTTAAAAATACAATTATTCTAATCGTTTGCCCGCCATGTAATTTAGGCAATAAGAGCACAATTGTTTCCACCCTGCACCAGCAGCAATAACAACACAATTGTTTTCACTCTACAAAACTTTAATCGGTTCTTTTCTTCTGTCTCTTCGCTGGTTCTCATTGTTGTTTGTGTTGTTCATCTAAGTTGTTAAAGTAGTCATCTATTCAGTAAAAGCAGTTAAGACCATGGTAAAAGTCGCAGTTATTCCCTCAAAGTCTAATATGGTCAATGATTGATCTCTCATGGTTAATCAGACTACGAAAAGAAACAGAAGAAAACCTGCTTTGATGCCACCTGACACAGTAAAAAACACCACAGAATAGAAAGCATTAAACCTAGAACAAAAACAGAGGTTTGCAAGAGATAAATCTATCAGATAAAACTTCCTAATTCACCAAATAGAGAAAATTATTGAATGTTATTATGATAAAAGATAACCTTGACAGTCACACCCAGAGGTGTTCAAATACATAAAAAGAAACTCTAATGGGCTTTTAATCTGAAACATAAATAAAATAGAAAAATAAATTATAATGGACTTTTAATTGAAAATATAAATAAAATAGAAAATTGCAGAAAATATAAAAATGTTATATTCAAGTCTGAAACAAACTCGAATGGCGTAAAGGCCTATATATCACTCCAAATCAGTGAGCTGGACTCATGAGCCGATTCCCTATCCGAAAAGGAATAATAATATCATTCTGATATCGGGCACAAAACCTGCACAATTCTTGTCGAACCTGTCTGACGCACGACTTCTTCTTCGATACGCACAACCATCATTCCTACATCAAACTATTACAATAATTAAGATCCATTAATACAACTATAAGAGACAACAAATATGTCATAATCCTGTCATTATTATTAGAGTATATCATGTTCGCATTGATGAAAATATAATTGACCCTTTAACAAAAGGATTAGCAGAGATAAAGTCCTAAGAACTGTTGAAATATTATATTAGATTAGATTTGATTAAATTTAATATTTAAATATAATCCAAGTTGTGTTAGCCCAAGTCCAATTAGGGTTGTATATTAATAGTCATAGTATGTATCATTATTTGTAACAAGTCATTCAATAATATCAATCCTTATTTCCTTATTCTTTCTCTTTCTCTCCTCAGTAAAAGTGCCTCACGCACTAACAAATTGGTATCTAGAGCTTCGGTTAGATTCTTGATCGTGTTTTCAAGAATCACACGTCAAAGATCATGTTTCTTGGATCGTGGGTTATTGTTGATCAATCGTTGCAAAGATGAATGGTAACGGAAATTTACCAGACTCCCTTCCAACTCTTGACGGCAAGAATTGGCTTTGATGAAGAAAACAGATGCAATCTCTACTTGGCTTTCATGAGACCCTAGAAGTGGTTACGAATGGCGTTTTTACGCTTGGTGAAGATGCAGCCGAAGCACAGAGAATCACTCATAAGGATGCCAAGAAGAAGGATTGCAAGGCGGCGTTCTACATCCAATCGGCGGTTGATGCGGCTAATTTTGACAGAATCGCTCTTGCTGAATCGGCGAATGAGGCGTGAGATATTCTTGTCAAGTACTATGAAGGAAGCGAGAAAGTTAAGGTCGTTAAGTTGCAAACTTTGCAATGACAATATGAATTGTTGTCAATGGGAGAAGATGAAAAAATTTCTGGCTATGTGTCAAAGGTGCAAAAACTAGTCCATCTCATGAAGGGTTGTGGTGAAATCCTAACTGATAAGATGATAGTTGAGAAGGTAATGCATACTTTGATCTCTCACTTTGATCATGTTATCGTAACTATTCAAGAATCCAACAATCTTGAAATCCTAAAACTGGAAGATTTGGTTGGTTCATTGGAAGCGCATGAGATTAGGATTGTCGAAAGGAAATGAGTTTAAGACTCGATACAAGAACTACGGCGCAATCGTGGAAGAAGAATAGTGGTTCCAACAAGCTCAAAGGCAAAATCGACAAGACTCAGGGCAAGAAGTCTTGGTCGAATCCTCACAAGAATAAGATCTATGATAGAACTTATGAATCCTCGAAAAGAGAAGAATGAAATTCCTATCAGAAAGACAAAGTAGAGAAAAAAGGTATGTCGTGCTATAACTGTGAAAAGTATGGTCACTTGGCAAAGCATTGTTCGTACAGGAAAGACAAGGGTTCGACAAAAGGCAAGGACAAAGGAGCGAATCTTGCACGTCAAGATTTAAATGATTCTGATGATATGGTGGTTATGGCTACAGTTGCAGATGACTATGTTGAACCCAAGATCTGGTTCCTCGACTCAGGTTGTTCGAATCACATGACTGGTAAAAAACCAAGGTCAGTAGATTTCGATGAGTCGAAGAAGAGTGAGATGAATCTTGCTAATAATAGCTTGTTGCCAACAGAAGGTACCGACAACATATTTATTTAAATGAGTAATGGAGCAAAAGCCTTGATTAAAGACGTACTCTATGTTCCTGGAATGAAGTGCAATATGCTAAGTGGTTGACAACTGGTCGAAAATGGGTTCTCACTGGTTATGAAAGAAGGAGCCTTAGAACTTTTCGACATTCAAAATAACTTGGTCTTGAAATCTCCTCTGTCGAAGAATAGAACATTTAAGATCGTGATTAGTTTAACTGAGGTACAATGTCTGAAAACAGTTGTCGACCACAAGGATAGTTGGTTGTGGCATCTGAGGTTTTGCCATCTGAACTTTAGGTCACTAAATCAACTAATCACTCAAGATATGGTAATTGGTATACCAAGTCTTGAGATGCCCGACAAACTCTGTGAAGGTTGTCTAGTCAGAAAGTAGTCTAGGAAATCTTTCATTTCGACTATGCCAATGAGATCATCATGCATACTCGAAGTTGTACATTCAGATGTATGTGGTCCTTTTGAAGAGAATACCATTGGTGGAAACATGTATTTCGTCTCATTTGTCGATGAGTACAGTCAAAAGCTCTGGATCTATGTGATTAAACGAAAGGACGAAGTATTTGAAATCTTTAAGAGATTCAAGATACTTGTCAAAAACCAGGGTGAAAAGATAATTAAAGTTCTGCAAACAGATGGACGTTTTGAATACACATCCAAGATATTTGAAGCATTTTGTGCAGAACATGGTATTGAACATGAGATAACTGCTCCTTATACTCCTCAACATAAGGGCCATAGTGGACATAGCGAGATGCATGCTGAAGCAGAAGAATTTACCAAAATCCTTATGGGGAGAAGTTGTTCCGACTGCTGTTTATATTATGAACACATGCTCTACTAAGAAGCTGAAGAACAAGGTTCCTAAAGAAGTGTGGAGTAGCAAACGACCATCAGTGAGTCATCTAAAGGTGTTTGGCTCTATTTGCAATAAGCATATTCCTGACGCTAAGAGAAGGAAGCTTAATGATAAGAGTGAACCTATGATTCGGGTAGGATATCATAAGATTGGAGCATACAGGTTGTTCAATCTAATTAATCAGAAGATTGTGATGAGTCGATACATTGTGATTGATGAAAATTTTGCCTGGGATTGGAATTCTAGTAATGTAATTGACACGCCGTTAATGAGCTATGATTTTTACGAAGCAAGTAATGATGTCGAAGTCGAAGACATTGTTGATATTTCAGTCGAAGAAGAAGTCGAAGCAGTTGTTGACACTCTCGACACAGTCAAAGTCGAAGAGGATATGGCTGGCACAAGTCAGAGACCTCAAAGAACTAGAGCTTGTCCAGCAAGACTTCATGACTATTAAGTGATTGGTGATTGAAATTCTGGTACCAGACGTGTGATGTTAAGGTGCGATGTCACAACAACACACTCTGCAATAATGGACAGAATAAGCAACAGAAAAACACAAGGAATTGTTCACCCAGTTCGGTCTAACTACCTACGTCTGGGGGCTACCAAGCCAGGGATGAAATTCACTACTTGTAGATATAATTTACAGACTCAACACACCAGTTGACAATCTCCTAAACTTATACTCTACTAGTGACTTTCTACCTAAGAACCCACTTAGATATGAGAACACTACTCAATCCCCTAAAACACTCAAAGAACAACCTCTTTGAGATCCCTTGATCTTGCTTCCTAGCTTCGATCAATCAACAACTCTCTATTGCTTCACAGCTTCTAGAGAGGACAGAAAATTCAACACCTATTCAACCTAGAATAGTGTGATTACAAGTACTCTAAACAAATCCTAGACTCTAAGCCTCCAGCTATTGATCTTTAATCTGTTTTCTGTACCTTCTTCCTTGGTCTTGTGCGCTTTATATAGCTCCTTGAATTTGGATTGGATTTGTCACAATATTTGATCAGATTTGTTAATTAAAAACTGAATCTTTTAAAACAGATTTTATCCCCAAAATCTTTTTAAATCTTCCACCTTTTAATTCTCCAACAAACCTGCAATCAAATCTCCCATGTAACAGAAAATATCTAGCCCAAGATATTCTCATCCAACGAGTCAACACTCTCCACAATTCTAGCTAATACGCGACCCTAATAACAACAAGCCCATGATGTCACTAGCTTCAGTTCTGCAGGTCTGATGTTACAACATCACCTATGTGACATCAGACATCCACTTTAGCAACTAGCAACCTTAACACAGCCCAGTGTTAAGTGCAATGTTATGACATCAAGCCCATGACATCAAACATAGTTAACCTTCACAACTTAGTACAGCCCAGTACTAAGACTCAATGCTGCAACATCAACACCATGACATCAGCATTGAACACCTTGTTGTTTTACCAAAATTCCAGCCAATCCAGGAACTTACAATCTCCCCCTTTGGCTAATTTTGGCTAAAACAATCTCTGCATCTTCAGAGACTTCAGCAGCGGAATATCTTCAATATTTTGAAACATTAACTTGCAGCAGTTTGACAATCTTCATATAGTCTTCATTACTTGATCTGCTGCAGCACCATCTTCATTATTGACAACAGCCAATTGGTGCTCCCCCTCAAAAACTTGAACCAGCATCACAGCTGTTCAATAGCTCACAATGTGCAACACATCTCCCCCTTGATGTCTGCTTTACTGCACTCTCCAATTGCTATGAATTCTTCACTAGCAGCTCCATAACTATGCTGTCTATACTCCCCCTCCATAGCTGCATCATTACTTTTCAACTAAACACCTTTTATTTTTATTCTTTTAGCAGCAACTACTCTTCTCCTCATGGCAATTTTTAACTCTCCCCCTTTTTAGCCATAATTAGACAATTATCTCCTGGCAGTTGGCTACACACAAGCCCAGAACCTCCAACTGCCCACAACTCCTATTGCAAATTTAGTCTTCATGAATGCAGATTCCCAATTTGCTTCTTAATCTTTCAAATTAGTTTGCATCTAAGGCTTTGGTGAATATGTCAGCCAGTTGATTCTCTGTGGCTACATGTTCTAAGGTAACGATTTTATCTTCAACCAGATCTCTTATGAAGTGATGTCTTATATCTATGTGCTTAGTCCTACTGTGCTGTATAGGATTTTTAGAGATGTTAATGGCACTCAAATTATCACAGTATAAAGTCATAACATCTTGCTCGACATTGTATTCACTCAACATCTGCTTCATCCACACTAGCTGAGAGCAACTACTTCCTGCTGCTATATACTCAGCTTCTGCAGTTGAGAGAGACACACAGTTCTGTTTCTTGCTGAACTAGGAAATCAGATTATTCCCTAGAAAGAAACAGCCTCCTGAAGTGCTTTTCCTATCATCTGCACTTCCAGCCCAATCAGCATCACAGTATCCTTTTAACTCAGTTCCAGTATTATGACTGTACAACATCCCATAGTCACTTGTCCCATTCACATATTTCATAATCCTCTTTACTTGGTTTAAGTGACTTACCTTAGGATCAGACTGATATCTTGCACACACTCCAACAGCAAATGAAATGTCAGGTCTACTTGCTGTGAGGTATAGCAAACTCCCAATCATACTTCTGTACAAGCTTTGGTCCACACTCACTCCATTCTCATCTTTGGATAACTTCAAATGTGTAGGAGCAGGAGTTCTTTTGTGATTTGCTTTATCCAGGCCAAATTTCTTTACTGTACTCTTAGCATACTTGCTCTGAGAAATAAAGATAGAGTCCTCCATTTGTCTGACTTGTAGTCCAAGAAAGTAGCTGAGTTCTCCCACCAAACTCATTTCAAATTCAGATTGCATTTGTTGAACAAACTGTTTGACCATAGCTTCTGACATTCCCCCAAATACTATGTCATCCACATAGATTTGGGCTACCATCAACTTTCCGCCTTCTACTTTGACAAACAGGGTTTTGTCTACCCCTCCCTTTCTATATCCACTAGCTGTTAAGAATTCTGTTAGCCTTTCATACCATGCCCTTGGAGCTTGTTTTAAGCCATATAGAGCTTTCCTCAGTTGGAACACATGATTGGGGAAGTTTGGATCAGTGAATCCTTTCGGTTGATCAACATAGACTTCTTCATTCAGATAGCCATTCAGAAAGGCACTCTTCTCATCCATTTGGAACAGCTTGAATCTTAGGTTACAGGCCACACCTAAGAGAAGCCTGATGGATTCTAATCTAGCCACTGGAGCAAAAGTCTCATCAAAATCAACTCCCTCTACTTGAGTATAGCCCTGTGCAACAAGTCTGGCTTTGTTTCTTGTAACTACTCCAAGCTCGTCTGACTTGTTTTTGAAGATCCATTTTGTTCCAATAACATTCACCCCTTCTGGTCTTGGCACTAGATCCCAGACATCATTTCTTCTGAACTGCTCCAGTTCTTCTTGCATGGCACTTATCCAAAATTCATCTGTCAAAGCTTCCTTGACATTCTTTGGCTCAATTTTGGAAACAAAGCATGAGCTAGCAATGACTTCTCTAGATCTAGTTCTTACTCCAGAATTTGGATCGCCTATAATTAGTTCCTTGGGATGGTCCTTCTGGATTCTGATTGAAGGATCTTTCTGAGGTTGTTCAGGCTCAGCATTAGTGGTACCAGGAGAGGTATTTCTTTCTTCAACATCAAGAGATGCTTCACCAGCAGGTGTTTCAACATCTTCTATAACATCCTCAACTTCCTGCTTATCTTCATCATCTATCACAACATTGATAGACTCCATCATAACTTTGGTTCTGGAGTTGAAGACTCTATAAGCTCTGCTATTAGTAGAGTATCCCAAAAAGATTCCTTCATCACTCTTGGAATCTAGTTTTCTTCTTTGCTCCCTATCAGTCAGAATATAACATTTACTTCCAAATACATGAAAGTATTTGACATTTGGTTTCCTCCCCATCCACAGCTCATACAGAGTAGATGAAGTCCCTCTTCTTAGGGTAACTCTGTTGTGAATATAGCAGGCAGTGTTCATGGCTTCTGCCCAGAAGTGATAAGGAAGTTTCTTGGCATGAATCATTGCTCTTGCCGATTCTTGTATAGTTCCGTTCTTCCTTTCAACAACTCCATTTTGCTGAGGTGTGATAGGTGATGAAAACTCATGACTTATTCCTTCAGTTGAGCAAAATTCTTCAAACTTGCTATTCTCAAACTCTCTTCCATGATCACTTCTTATTCTGATGACCTTACTCTCCTTTTCCCTTTGGAGTCTTTGGCAGAGCTCTTTGAAGACATCAAACACTTCAGATTTGTCTTTGGTGAAATTTACCCAAGTGTATCTTGAGTAGTCATCCACGAAAACATAAGCATATCTCTTTCCACCTAGACTTTCAACCTGCATGGGTCCCATCAGATCCATATGAAGAAGCTCCAACACCTTGGAGGTGGTGTCATGTTGAAGCTTCGGATGAGACATCTTTGTCTGCTTTCCTTTTTGACAGTCTCCACACACTTTTCCTTCCTCAATGCTCAGTTTGGGAATCCCTCTGACTGCCTCTGAGGAGATAATTCTTTTCATTCCCTTTAGGTGAAGATGTCCCAACTTCTGATGCCAGATTTTGACTTCATCTTCTTTAGCAAGCACACACGTGGATGACTCAGAGTTTTGAGGTGCCCACAGATAGCAATTGTCCTTTGACCTGTCTCCCTTCATGATTACTTCTCCTTTGTCATCTTTGACCACACATTCAGACTTAGTGAAGTCTACTTTGAATCCTTGATCACATAGTTGACTGATACTAATCAAATTTGCTGCTAGTCCTTTAACAAGTAGGACATTCTCCAGTCTGGGAGCATTGGCACAATTTAGTTTGCCAATCCCCTTTATCTCCCCTTTGACTCCATCACCGAATGTCACGTAGCCAGAAGTCTGAGGTTTCACATCAACGAGCATATTCTTTACTCCAGTCATGTGTCTTGAACACCCATTGTCAAAATACTAGTCATCTTTGGTAGAAACCCTTAAGGAGGTGTGAGCTATCAAGCTGATAACTTTAGGTATCCATTTCTTCACCACTTTAGTTCTTACCTCTTTGGGTTAAGGAGCAGGATTAGGATAACCATGTAGCTTGAAGCATGAGGACTGGATATGCCCGATCCTACCACAGTAGAAGCATCTTCTTCTGCTTTGATAGGGTTGTGACTGCCATTCATACTTTTGTCTTCTTATACCATAGTTGAGTTGTCTTTTCATGTACTGATGATGCTGTCTCTTAGGCTGTCTACTATGGTGATATGGCTTCCTTCTTCCATAGCAATGAGGAATAGCTTTGTTGAACTTGTTTCCATTCCTGTTTTTATGATGATGAACCCTGTTCTGATTGCACCCAGCAGTCTCCAAGTTCTTGTGAAATTGGGGAGACGTATGCTGACTAACTCTTTGAGACTGAGGACTATTCTTCTTTGATGTAGGATTCTGTCTCTTGGGTTGATGTTGAGACACAGGTTGAGACATCTCTCTTGTTGTTCCTGAAGTGCTGGCCACATATCCTATTCCTGATTTATCTCCAGCTGCTTTCTCAGACTGAAGAATTTTATCCAGATTAGTAGTACCACTATTCATCATCCTAACAAATTTTGTCATCTGCTCCAATTGAGACTTAACAAGTACAACTTCGTTCTCTCTATCAGCTTTTTCACTTTCAAGCTGAGCAATCTGTTGTTTGTGACACTTGTTTTCTTGACAAATTTCAGCACTTTTCAAACACAGCTCTCGATAAGTAGATGTTAGTTCCTCATAGGTTATTTCTTCATCACTGTCATCATCTGATACAACTGTTCCTGTTAAGGCTCTAGCATGCCTTGCTGACTCATCTTCATTTTCACTATCAGATTTAGACCAGGAGACTGACATCCCCTTCTTCAGTTTCTTCAAGAATGTGGGACATTCTTTCTTAATATGTCCATACCCTTCACATTCCACGCATCGAACACCTTTATCCTGGGCAGGCTTCTTTTCATCTTTCTCTTTAGGCTTACTGATGTCAGAAGAACTGTTCTTGACCCTAGGCTTGTAGTTATTGTTCCACCTTTTTAACACTTTGTTGAATTGTCTTCCCAGCATTGCTATGGCCTGAGATAAGTCATCCTGGGATTCAGAACTCTTCCCTTCTTCCTCTTGATCATTTGACACCAGAGCTATATTCTTTGGCTTCTTTTCTGGTTCTTCCTCATTCAACCCAAGCTCAAAGGTTTGAAGAGATCCAATGAGCTCATCCACTCTCATCTTGCTGATGTCTTGTGACTCTTCAATAGCAGTAACCTTCATCTTGTATTTTTTGGGGAGGGATCTAAGAATCTTCCTCACCAGCTTTTCATCAGACATTTTCTCACCTAGAGCACTGGAAGCATTTGCCAGCTCTAGAACATTTATGTGGAAGTCATGAATGGTCTCCCCATCCTTCATATTCAGACTTTCAAATTTTGATGTTAAAATCTGAAGTCTTGACATCTTGACTCTCGATGTTCCTTCATGTGTTGCCTGCAAAATACCCCAAGCTTCCTTAGCAACTTCACAGGTATTGATCAACCTGAAGATATTTTTATCCACTCCATTGAATATGGCATTTAGAGCTTTGGAATTTCCAAGGGCAAGCTCATCTTCCTCCTTGGTCCACTCTTCTTCAGGTTTTGGCTTTGAGGTGCCTTCTTTATCCTTGCCAGCCTCATCTTTCTCACAAACCTATGGAGCTTTCCACTCTTTAATGACAGCCTTCCAAGCTCTGCTGTCTAATGACTTTAAAAAAATAGTCATTCTAGGCTTCCAATACTCATAGTTTGAGCCATCCAAGATAGGGGGTCTGTTGACGAATCCTCCAACCTCTTTGTCCATCTTTCACCAGAAAGTAACTTCCCTAGATCTCACCCAGAGACAGACAGGATGCCTGCTCTGATACCAATTGAAATTCTGGTACCAGACGTGTGATGTTAAGGTGCGATGTCACAACAACACACTCTGCAATAATGGACAGAATAAGCAACAGAAAAACACAAGGAATTGTTCACCCAGTTCGGTCTAACTACCTACGTCTGGGGGCTACCAAGCCAGGGATGAAATTCACTACTTGTAGATATAATTTACAGACTCAACACACCAGTTGACAATCTCCTAAACTTATACTCTACTAGTGACTTTCTACCTAAGAACCCACTTAGATATGAGAACACTACTCAATCCCCTAAAACACTCAAAGAACAACCTCTTTGAGATCCCTTGATCTTGCTTCCTAGCTTCGATCAATCAACAACTCTCTATTGCTTCACAGCTTCTAGAGAGGACAGAAAATTCAACACCTATTCAACCTAGAATAGTGTGATTACAAGTACTCTAAACAAATCCTAGACTCTAAGCCTCCAGCTCTTGATCTTTAATCTGTTTTCTGTACCTTCTTCCTTGGTCTTGTGCGCTTTATATAGCTCCTTGAATTTGGATTGGATTTGTCACAATATTTGATCAGATTTGTTAATTAAAAACTGAATCTTTTAAAACACATTTTATCCCCAAAATCTTTTTAAATCTTCCACCTTTTAATTCTCCAACAAACCTGCAATCAAATCTCCCATGTAACAGAAAATATCTAGCCCAAGATATTCTCATCCAACGAGTCAACACTCTCCACAATTCTAGCTAATACGCGACCCTAATAACAACAAGCCCATGCTGTCACTAGCTTCAGTTCTGCAGGTCTGATGTTACAACATCACCTATGTGACATCAGACATCCACTTTAGCAACTAGCAACCTTAACACAGCCCAGTGTTAAGTGCAATGTTATGACATCAAGCCCATGACATCAAACATAGTTAACCTTCACAACTTAGTACAGCCCAGTACTAAGACTCAATGCTGCAACATCAACACCATGACATCAGCATTGAACACCTTGTTGTTTTACCAAAATTCCAGCCAATCCAGGAACTTACAGTGATGATGAAGTCATAATATATGGGGAACTAGTTCGTTTTGGTTTACTTGCAGGTGTTGAACCAATTAACTATAGCGAAGCCTTCAAAGATAAACAATGGAAGTCTGTTATGGTCGAAGAGTTACAAGCAATTGAAAGAAACAACACATGGAAGTTGGTATAATGCCAGCTCATATAAAAGTTGTCAAAGTAAAGTGGGTGTTCAAGTTGAAGCACAATGTTGATGGGTCGATAGCAAGGCATAAAGCGAGATTGGTAGCTCGAGGATTTCTTCAAAGAGCATGACTCGACTACTCTGAAGTATTTTCACCTGTTATAAGATTGGAAACTGTTCGACTAGTGGTCAGCATTTCACTTAGATGTGAAATCGGCATTTTTGAATGGACCTTTAGAAGAAGCGGTGTATGTCACACAACCTCCTGGGTTTGTGATTCAGGAGGAAGCAAGTAAAGTATATAAGTTACACAAAGCGCTCTATGGTCTCAAGCAGGTACCTAGGTCATGAAACAAGAAGATCGACTCATACTTGGTTGAATTGGGATTCGTAAAATGCAAATATGAGTATGGTGTCTATGTTCAAGTTGTGGCACAAGATATAATAATAATTTGCTGATATGTTGATGACTTGCTAGTAACTAGAAATATCCTGAAGAACTTGTCGAAGTTCAAAGAGCTGATGAAGAAGGAATTTGAAATGTTGGATCTGGGAAAGTTATCATACTTCCTAGGCATGGAATTTCAAATGTCGAAGCAAGGCGTGGTGCTACATCAAAGAAAGTATGTCAAAGAGATACTCAAGAGATTCAGAATGGATGATTCGACTCCTGCATCTTGGCTTGTCGAACCAAATTTAAAGTTGGATAAGCATGGAGAGGAAGACAAAGTCGATGCAACTTTGTTCAAACAAATTGTTGGATCTCTAAGATATGTGTGAAACACTAAACCTGATATATGTTTTTCAGTCAGATTAGTGAGCATATATATGAGTGAACCAAGGGTGTCACACACGAAGGCTGCAAAAAGAATCCCGAGATGCTTAAAAGGATCGACAAACTATGGAATTTTATTTCGACGAGAATCTAAAAGAAGAAAAAGCTATGGTTACTTGTTATTCAGATGCTGACTGGTGCGGAGATAAGGAAGATCGAAGAAGCACTACTGGATATTTCTTTCAAGTATTTGGTGCCCCAATTTCATGGTGCTCGAGAAAGCAACCTGTGGTGACACTTTCATCACGTGAAGCAGAATATATAGTAAGATCCTATGTTGCATGTCAAGCAATTTAGATCAGATCGGTACTTGAAGAAATGGAGGTCGAAGTGAAGAAACCTCTTGTGTTGCAAATCGACAACAAGTCTGCCATAAATGTGACGAAGAATCCAATTCTGCATGGAAGAAGTAAGCATATCGAAGCTAGATTTCACTTCTTAAGGGAAAAGGTAAATCGAGGTGACCTTGAAGTCAGACACTGCTCAAGTGAATCACATTTGGCCGACATTTTCACCAAAGGATTGAAGATCGACAGATTCCTGAATTTTAGAAAGAAATTAGGAATAGTTCAGATCGACTATGATTAACATGGGTTCAACAACTTGAATTATGGGGGGTATGTTGAAATATTAGATTATATTAGATTTGATTAGATTTAATATTTAAATATAATCCAAGTTGTGTTAGCCCAAGCCCAATTAGGGTTATATATAAATAGTCATAGTATGTATCATTATTTGCAACAACTCATTCAATAATATTAATCCTTATTTCCTTATTCTCTCTCTTTCTCTCCTCATTAAAAGTGTCTCACGCACTAACAAGAACATCTAAATTCAAATAATAAGTTACTTGTGATGGTAACCCGACTTAAAAGATTGGATATCCTAAGATTCAGGTTCAATGGATAATAAGAAGTTGTGAAGTGATATAAGATAATCTTGTTATTATAAATAAATAAATAAATAAGCATGATTCCTAAACCAATGAAATGCTTAGGTAATATAAACTCTTAATAAAATTTATACTCCATGTGAATATGGAAGTGATGTTGTTTCTTTATCAATTTTAGAAAAAAAATCTTAGAGAATTCATTATACTAAGATAGACATGCACGGTCATTAAAGCACATGTTTTGTAAGAATATATTTTTAAATTGTGAAAGTTTAGTTGAAAAACCATTGATAGATCTCAACAATAATTCCTTTTTTTCTTTAAATGATTATGTTAATGAACAAACTTTGTCTCTCAATTTTGGCCTTCAGACCATATAAAAATAAAAACAATTTTTTTTTCAAGAAACATGAAATCTAAAAGAAATTTTATAGAAAACCTAGTTAACAAAAGAAGTGATTTGCCATTTCACTTGGTGAGGCCATATTAAAGAACATAACAGTTAGATGACTTGACTTATAATTGTAAGTAGATGGAATGTAAATGGATTTTAAAAAATAAATAAATTTTTTTTATGAAATTGTTGAGAAGTACAAGGTTTAGCTTATAGCAAAAGGATTTAGACAAAGATGCATTCGCAAGATTAACATCCACTAGAATAATCATTTCACATGTTGTTATTCATAATTTGGAGGTACACAAAACATACGTTAATAATGTTTTTCTAGAGTGTGACATGGAAGAAAAAAATCTATATGCAACAACTTAAAGGATTTATAATTTATGGAAAATAAAATAAATTTTGTAACTTGGATGAGTCTCTTTATGATCTTAAACAAGTTCTAAAGTAATAAAATAAAAATGTGACAATCTAATTATGTCAAGTGAGTTTAAAGTAACTTGATCGATGTTCCGGTTAGAGGCAATATCTTCAGTTGGCAAAGTGGTGATGGTTTAGCGATGAGTAGACTAGACCGCTACTTAATTTCTGATAAACTGATAAACTGATAAACTGGTGGGGTGTAGTCGGCCAATTAACTGGAAATAGAGATATATCAGATCACAGTCCGATATGGCTCATAATCAATAGAGTGGATTGGGGACCAAAGCCTTTTAGAACTAACAATTGTTGGTTCAATGATCACAGATTTCTTGCTTTTGCGGAAAAGGAGTGGAGGAAGATTAAGATTCAAGGTAGAAGTGATTTTGTATTGAAAGAAAAACTTAGATTGCTAAAGATTAGCTTGAGAAGGTGGAATCAAGAAGTATTTGGTATAATAGATTTAGAGATTGAGGAGGAAAGCAAGATAATTAACTTGGCTGATGAAGCTTTAGCAACTTGTGATGAGTCTCGAGTTGAAGATATTGTCAGAAAGAGGAGTGAGGTTATTTCTTCCTTTTGGAGGAACTTGAAACATAAAGAAAACATGTTACTTCAAAAATCGAGACTCAAATGGGACAGCGATGGAGATGATAATACCAGATTTTTTCACGGTATCATGAGAGCCAGGAGGCGAAGAAACTTTATTGGTTCAATTTAAACTGTTGAAGGGAAACTAGAAGGTGTAGAGGTTATTAAAGACGAGGTTCACATATTTTATGCTGAGTATTTCGCTGAACCGGACTGCCAACGGCCATTACCAGATGGGATTCCTATCAGAAGAATGACTGATGCTGACAGTAAATGGTTAGAAGCGGAATTTTCAGAAGTTGAAATCAAAGAAGCTTTTTGGAGTTGTGAAGGGTCAAAAAGCCCAGGCCCTGATGGTTATAATTTCTTTTTTCTTAGAAGTTGTTGGTCATTCATGAAAGATGATATTATTCGTTGTTTCAAGGATTTTCACGATAACGCTTTGTTTTCTAAGTCTTTCAGCTCTGCTTTTTTGACATTGGTTCCAAAGAAGGAGAACTCAGCTCGCCTTGAAGATTTTCGTCCGATCTGTCTTGTAGGTTGTATCTACAAAGCTATTGTGAAGTTGTTGGCTGCCAGGATTAAGAAGGTTCTTGACTCTATTATTTCTTCTAGCCAAACTGCTTTTGTTCTGGGAAGGCAACTTCTCGACGGAGTTTTAGTCGCTAACGAAACCTTAGATTATGCTGTCAAAGAACAAAAACAATGTTTATTTTTCAAGGTAGATTTTGAAAAAGCATATGATAAGGTCAGCTGGAATTTTTTGAGGTATCTGATGGCTAGAATGGGATTTGGAGCTGTTTGGATGAAATGGATGGAATCGACTGTTTTCACGAGTTACTTGTCTGTCTTAATCAATGGTAGTTCGACGAAAGAATTTAAAGTTGGAAGTGGGTTAAGACAAGGAGATCCACTCTCTCCTTTCTTGTTTTTTATAGTGGCTGAAGCTCTTGCGGGTCTGGTTTCGAAGTCGCGTTCTTTAGGCGAGTTTTCTGGCTTGACAGTCAACGAGAACTGCATTGTGGATATACTACAATTCGCAGATGATACTCTGCTGATAGGAGACGGAAATTGGAGACAATTGTGGGCTTTGAAAACTGTCCTTCGAGGTTTTGAGGTTATCTCGGGTTTAGGAGTTAACTTTACAAAGAGCAGTATCATTGGAGTTAACCTCAATCCTCACTTTTTACATGCTGCTACTAACTTTTTATCTTGCAGGTTGGAAGACAGTAAATTCTTGTTTCTTGGCATACCAATTGGGATGAATCAGAGACGTATATTGGAAGCTCTTGATTCATAAATTGGAAGCTCGACTGTTTGGGTGGAAAAATAGGACTCTAAGCTTCGGCGAAAGAGTTACTCTCCTTAAGTCTGTTTGGAGTTCTTTACCGGTTTTTATGCTATCTTTCTACAAGGCACCGAAATCGGTTTGTAAGACGATCACCAGGATGCAAAATCATTTTCTGTGGGAAGGTGGAGGAGATTCGAGAAAAGTGCATTGGGTTTCGTGGGAAAATTTGTGCTTACCTAAAGAGAAAGAGGGTCTTGGTTTCAAGAGAGTGGAAGAATTTAACATCTCTTTACTTTTCAAGTGGAGATGGAGGATTCAACAGTTTTCGGATTCGCTTTGGTCAAAAATATTAAAAGCAAGATATGGAGGTATTCACTTATTCGATAGTCAGAATGCAAATTTTAAAGCTAGCTCGTCCAACTCTTTTTGGTGGAAGGATATTTTCAATTTGGAAAGGCGACGTAATGAAAAAGTTTTGCAACGTAACTGCTGTTTTCGGTTAGGGGATGGTAAAACAACGTCGTTTTGGGCAGGAGCTTGGAACGGAGATACTTGTTTGGCAGACAATTTTCCGGGTCTGTTTCGGATGAGCAACAAGAAAACCGCATCAGTGGAAGAAATGGGATTCATGAGTTTGGAGGGATGGAGGTGGGGGGATCTTGGTATTAGTTCTGATTAAGTTTCTCCGGTTAAGCAGAATATTGTTTCTCTCCGTAACAGCATTGTCGACTGGGCTCCATTAGCAGAGGTTTCAGATAAAATTGAATGGAAACCGGATAGTGGTGTCGGTTATACGGCTAAGTCAGGTTATACGACTCTTTGCTCTATTTATTCTACTGCTAACTTTGTTACTGGTAATCACTTAGTGTACCAAAAGCTGTGGAATTCATCGGTTCCGTTTCGAGTAAAAACTTTTGGTTGGCGTCTTTTTCTCGATAGGCTTCCGATGAAAGATAACCTTATTTCTAGAGGTATCATCTCACCTTCTGATTCGGTTTGTAATTTTTGTATGGAAGTTGATGAATCATTACACCATTTATTCTTCAACTGTTCTGTTATTAGAAAAGTGTGGAGGGCCATAACTATTTGGTTTGGTTTAAAGGATCAACAAAGCTTTATTGATTCTTTTAACCATTTTCAACAGTGGAAGAAGTTGTTTGGTAGGAAAAAGATTAAAAAAGGAAAGAAATGTAAGGCCTGACTAGCAATTTGTTGGAGCATTTGGAAAATGAGAAACGACATCCTTTTCAATGATGAAAAATGTTGCGTTTCAAATCTCATATGGAATATTAAAGTCTTGGTCTGGAGGTGGAATTCGTTAGGAGATATTAGGAACTCCAATTGTAACTTTTATGATTTTTGTTCTAATCCTCTGCTTTTTCTCTCGTAAAGTTTCAATTGGTTTGTAATTTCTCCTTCTTTTGTGGAGTTCAGGATTTTGTAATCGGGTTAGAGTACTCCTAGTGCTCTTTTATCTAATCCTTGCTTATAAAAAAAAATGCATTCATTATAAGTCTTAAAATGACATTTTCTCCATCATATATATTTATGTAGATAACTTGCTCATATTTGATTCAAACACGCATGTTGTAGACTAAGTGAAATCATTGTTGTGTAAAAACTTTGATATGAAAGACCTCTAAGAAGCAAGTGTAATCTTTGGTATTAAGAATTTTAAGTCTAAAAAGGAAATTTTTTGTATTGGTGTCACTATATTGAAAAGATCTTTAAAAAATAAAATTGCTTTGTCTGTAAACTTGTTTGCACACCATATAATCCAAGTATTTTGAGAGCACACACTTAATTTTACATTATTGATGTTATAAAATGAATAAACAACACAACATAAGATCATATGTGCAGTTGGCACCATTTCTTGGTGAATTTCTTAAGTTTTTGACATTTTTGTACCACTCACAAGAAACTTCTCTTCTTTTGATTTACTTCACATTTTCCTCTTTGTTTGATGATGTTCTTGATTTTGCTTTGTTCTTTTTGTAAATATCAAAACCTTTGATATACATGTTCAACACATAGAACCACACATCACTCTTTGGGTAAGAGATAATATTTGAGTTTGGTACTAGTGTAAAATAAACACAAGAATTACTTAGGGGTGTACCTATTTTATTCCCTTTTAAAATTCATCAGAGGTATTAAATCACTCTTTTTGTTCCATCATCGTCATCCTTTGTTATCAAGCACTTGATTGACTTGTCTTCCATCATAATGTACAACTTACATGGTCTTTTTGGTAATGGTGATGTGAGAACCACTAGATTGGTCAAGGTCTGCTTGGTTTGATCAAAAGCCTTTTTGTTGATTGACTCTCTATACCATTTTTTTTGGAGTCCTTAAATTTGAGCAACGATGAAGATTCCTTCATCTTTTCCCATTAAATTAGATATGTATTTTGTTAGAAATTCGACCTTTCTCAGAATGCTTTGCAACTATTTCTTAGTGTGAGGTGGTCTTGCCTCTTCGATAACTTTATCTTTATTCTCATCTACAAGAATGTTTTCGTTGTGTACCAAAAAAACCCATAAAAATTCTAGCAAAGACCTCAAATGTGCACTTAGTATAATTCATCTTTAATTCACATAGGCTTATCTGTTTTGAGGCTTGTTCTAATTCCAATAAATGATTATGGAATTTTATGAATGTATTACATGTCATAAATATAGACTTCCATACTTTTGTCAATGAGAACATGGAATATGGCATTAATGCCCTTTGATATGTGACACTTTCATTCTTCATTTCAAATGACATAAAAATGTTGTTCATGTTAAGGATAAAGGGAATAACTCTAGTTTTAAAATTTATTATGGATTCCTTCACTGCATTCGACAATAAACCTTCTAATGAGTTTAAAGTTTTGTAAACTCTGGACAAAGGTATCAATTTGTCCATTCATTCATTATATGGATTCCTATTCATATGGTTATCCATGGGCTTAAAGTGAGTCATAAATTACATTTTAATTGCATTGGCTATAAGTTGGGAATCTTAAAAGGTTGTCCATGAGGTCTAGCCTCGATTGAGGATGATCAGTGGCACATATTATCTGGGGGATTTGGAAACATTGTTGAAACTTAATATAAGACAGAGGATTCTCCCACAATTACTCTTGATTCACCTATACACACGTTTCTCACCAGAGTTCCAAGTATCATTGATGAATTATGTTAGTCAAGTGGATTTGTAATCCATGGAAATTCACCAACATAACCAATGATTAGTTTAGGTGCGTCAAACATGTTAATGTTAGGTGTGGTATATATTTGTACATCAAGTTGTGTAAGGTATATGTGAAATTGACCGATACATATAGAAACTTGCACATGGTTGTAGAATCAAATAGTCCTCAACTAGTCTTTGAATTATTGTTATTGGGCCAAATATGTATCCTTCAATGTAAGACTTTCATTTGTTTATTTTTGTCTAAATATGCATATGTTTTCTCTTATTGACATAAAAATCAGCTTAATACAAAATGTAGTAAAAACAACTAAAACTATACTTAAACTACAAAATTAGTCCAAAAATATATAACTAACTACCAATTATTTTACATATCATTAGTACCTATAAAATGTAACTAACCTTTTTTTAATTATGGCAATTATATAGTTAATAGTTTGTTTGTAACAGATGATAAATAATTCATAGGGTAGTTAGTTAGTTATAGTTAGTTATGTTTGTTAACTTTCTTGTGTATCAAGTAACTAACTCTCTCTTGTATATAAACACTTTCATTATCATCAATAAACCAAGTGTGTTTCCATTACTCTTATCATTATTTTCTCTCTTTTCTTGCTTATGATTTCCACTGTTATGGCTATGCTTTACTAAGCATATTATGGTATCGTCGTCTTCGATCCACACTTCCACTCTTCCACGTTTCTTTCATCTCAATTCTTGCTGATTCCTTTTCTTCTTCATCCTGCATTTCTTGTTCTATCTTCTTCCTCTACCAGATTATGCCGCCACGCATTGACCCTACTGGAAATCGCATCACCAATGGTGATGTTAATTCCGTCTGTTATGTCCATCCAAGCGAAGACCCTAACTCTATCAGTATTACTCCTCAATTAAACGATTCCAATTATATTTCTTGGTCACGATCCATGGAGCGAGCTCTTGGAGCCAAGAACAAGATCTTTTTCATCAATGGCTCGATTGGTGTTCCTACTGCTAATGATCTTAACCGTTCTGCATGGGAGCGTTGTAACTGCCTTGTGCACTCATGGATTCTTAATTCCGTCAGGCCCGCTATTGCTCAGACAATCGTGTTCTTGGAGAATACTCTTTATGCATGGAATGATCTCAAAGAACGTTTTACAAAAGCTGATCGGATCCGTGTTTCCAATTTACGTGCTGAGATCAACAATCTTAAACAAGGTAACAAGTCTGTTCTTGATTATTTCACAGAGTTACGTGGTTTATGGGGAGAGCTGAATTCTCACAGACCAATTCCAAGTTGTACATGTGCTCAACAATGTCGTTGTGAAGCCATGCGAAGTGCAAGAGATTTTCGCCTCGAAGATCAAATCATTCAGTTCCTAACAGGTTTTAATGACAAGTTTTCTGTTATTAAAACACAAGTTCTGCTAATGGGTCCTCTTCCATCTGTTAACAAAGTCTACTTTATGGTGATACAAGAAGAGAGTAACACTGTGTCTTTACTTTCCAAAACTGACCCTGCTCCTAATATAGATGAAGCTAACACTCTTGTTAATTCTTATGATTCAAGGAAATTTGCTGATCGTGGTAAAAATTCTAACTCCTATGGTGGCTCATCTAACAATAAGAAAGATAGTATATTGTGCACTTTTTGTCACAGGTCTGGTCATACTATTGATGTATGCTATCGCAAGCATGACTTCCCTCCAAATTTCACAAAAAGACAGAGTTCAGTAAATGCTTCTAATTCATCTCATGTTGATACGCAATCAGTGGTGCATATTGGTGAAGAAGCCTCTGCAAACAATCCAAGTGCTAACATTACTCAAGATCAAATGGCTCAACTGATTAGTTTGCTACAACAAACAAATTTATTGCCTCTTAACCACAACACAAACACTAGTGCCAACCACATTTCCACTCATTCTGATCATACACCAAATGATTCTTCAGGTAAAACCTTTGTATCAACAGTCTCTTGTTTTACTCTTACTAAACCTGAATTTTGGATTCTTGACTCAGGAGCAAATGATCATGTTTGCTCATCTTTACATTGGTTTAGCTTTTACCACAAAATCCAGCCAATTAATGTATGTCTGCCTAATGGATCCATTATTGTAGTTAAACATGCAGACACAATCAGTTTTTCACCTCATCTATATTTGTCCAATGTTTTGTACACCCCTGAATTTTCCTTGAATTTTCTATCTGTCTCCAAATTATGTCAATCTCTAAATTGTACATTTCAATTTTCTGACAATAAATGTTTTATTCAGGACGTGAACACCAAGAAGATGATTGGTTTGGCTAATCAAGTTGAAGGGTTGTACAGACTCATAACATATCATGGTTGCCTTGCTGAAGAAGTTACATCACCTCCTACCACCACTTCTAGTATTTCCCTTTCCAACATTTCTGTACCTAACACTTTTCTCAATAATTGTAAAGTGATACCTCAACAAGCTATCTGGCACTTTAGGTTGGGTCACTTATCCCATGATAGACTCTAAAAAATGTCCCAAATGTACCCTTCTATTTTTAATGATAATAAATTTGTGTGTGATGTATGTCACTATGCTAGACACAAGAAACTTCCATATACACTGAGTCATTCTAAATCTTCCCAAAAATTTGAATTGCTTCATTTTGACATATGGGGTCCCATCTCCATCAATTCTATTCACAATCATAAATACTTTTTAACAATTGTTAATGATTATAGTAGATTCACTTGGGCCATTCTACTTAAAACAAAATCAGAAGTTTCTGATCATGTCAAACAGTTCATTGCTTTAATAGAAAACCAATTCCACACCTGTCCAAAGTATATCAGGTCAAATAATGGACCTGAGTTTTTGATCCCTCAGTTTTATGCCTCAAAAAGGGATTGTCCACCAAAGATCTTGTGTAGAGACCCCTCAACAAAATGCTAGAGTTAAAAGAAAACATCAACATCTTCTCAATGTAGGTAGAGCTTTACTTTATCACTCTAACCTACCCAAATCATATTGGTCTTATGCTGTCAGTTATGGGGCATTCATTATCAATAGGATCAATACACCTCTGCTTCATAACCAATCACCTTACCATAGGTTTCACAACACACCACCTGACATCAACCAAATTAAAGTCTTTGGCTCTTTATGCTATGCCTCAACGTTAACCAATCATCGAACCAACCTTGACACTAGAGCCAGAAAATCTCTTTTTCTTGGTTATGCAGTTGGTTACAAATGATCTATCCTACTTGACCTACATTCCTTCACTATCTTCATATCCAGAAATGTTACACATCATGAACATATCCTTCCTTATCATAGCCAATCTCCTTCTGCCACTCAAATTTGGGAATACTTTAGTACCTTAGATCCTTAGTCACAGTACAATTCACCTCAATTTCATGTTGTACCTTTACCTATTCCAAATGATAACCATCCTCTCCCTACTACTCTTACATCCCTTCCATCTATCTCTACTCCTCTCTCATCTAATTCTGACCCTCCTATATACATTGATGATCCTCCAACACAACCCATAAATACACCTCAACCTAACCCTCGTGTCTCCTCTAGAATAAAAAATCCACCATCTCATTTGAAGGATTATGTTTGTACAACCTTCAATGACACACCAACACAATCATCTTCAGATACTCCTTATTCTATTTCAAATTTTCTGTCATATTCTAATCTTTCTCCCTCTCAATATCGTTTTAGTCTTTCACTTTCCACTAACTATGAACCCAAAACCTACAAAGAGGCTTGAAAATATGAATGTTGGAACCAAGCTATGAAACTTGAGCTCGATGCTCTTGAGCAAACTAGTACTTGGAAGATTGTAGATCTTTCATCCAATGTGAAACCCATTGGTTGTCGTTGGGTATACATGGTTAAACACAAATCTAATGGCAGCATCGAGAGATTCAAAGCACGCCTTGTTGCCAAAGGCTACAACCAGATTGAAGGCCTCGACTACTCAGATGCCTTCTCACCAGTGGCCAAACTCACCACAGTCAGACTTGTTCTTGCTTTGGCTTCTATTCAGAACAGGTATCTTCACCAATTGGACGTCAATAATGCATTCTTGCATAGAGATTTGCATGAAGACGTATACATGGTCATTCCACCTGGTGTTCAAACATCTAAACCTAACCAAGTATGCAAACTTATTAAATTATTGTATGGGTTAAAGCAAGCCAGCAGACAATGGTTTGAGAAGTTAACTTCCCTTCTTATTCACCATGGATACATGCAAGCAACATCCGATCACTCTATGTTTATCAAGAAAACACAATCTACATTTACAATTCTTCTTGTATATGTTGATGATGTTATCCTGGCAGGTGACTCCTTGCAAGAATTTCAATCCATAAAAGGCATACTGCATCAAAGTTTCAGGATAAATGACCTTGGAGTCCTTAAATACTTTTTAGGTTTGGAAGTTTCCCATTCCAAACAAGGTATTTTCATTTGCCAATGCAAATATTGTCTCGATCTCCTCAGTGATTCAAGTCTTCTAGGCTCTAAACCAGCCACTACACCATCTGATCCTTCCATTAAATTGTGCCATGATAACAATCCCGAGTTTGCAGACATTCCTTCCTACAGAAGACTTGTTGGCAGGTTAATCTACCTAAACACTACAAGACCTGATATCACTTTCATCACCCAACAACTTAGCCAATTTCTTTCCAAACCATCTACTCAACACTACAATGTTGTTTGCCGTGTTCTTAGATACTTGAAGCAATGCCCAGGCCAAGGCTTATTCTTTCCTCGCAGTTCATCCCTCCAAGTCACTGGCTCCTCTGATGCAGACTGGGCTGGATATGTTGATACTAGGAGATCAGTCTCTCGCTCTTGCTTTTATCTAGGCAACTCTCTCATTTCATGGCGTACCAAAAAGCAAACAACTTTCTCTCGATCATCTTTTGAAGCAGAGTATCGAGCTTTACCTGCTGCCACTTGTGAACTCCAATGGATACTATACTTGCTTCGAGATATGTCCATCACATGCACACAAACTCTAGTTCTGTTTTGTGACAGTCAAAGTGCTCTTCACATAGCTGCAAATTCAGTATTCCATGAAAGAACCAAACATCTTGACATTGATTGTCATATTGTTCGAGAAAAATACATAGTTGGCGTAATGAAATTACTTCCGGTAGCCTCACACAACCAACTTGCTGATTTTTTTACCAAGCCTCTCCTCCCTAAACCTTTTCAATCTCTCAAGTCCAAGTTGAATTTGGTGAACATTTACCAAATTCCAACTTGTGGGGGCCTAACAGATGATAAATAATTCATAGGGTAGTTAGTTAGTTATAGTTAGTTCTGTTTGTTAACTTTTTTGTGTATCAAGTAACTAATTCCCTCTTGTATATAAACACTTTCATTATCATCAATAAACCAAGTGTGTTTCTTACTCTTATCATCATTTTCTCTCTTTTGTTGCTTGTGATTTCCACTGTTATGGCTAAGATTTACTAAGCATATTAGTTTGCACGTTATTAAATTGTCGCGAAACATGCTGACATATTATATTTCTCAATCTAGTAGTAACATGTTTAGTGGCAAGTATTGTTTTTAAAAATTATTTCATTGTAAAAATACTAAAATTGACTATATAATTGTAAAGCGATTCAACTTTTAATATATCAATGTAAAAATTGTTTGAACAGGAAATTTGAGACCCAAAAATTAATTTCAAAGACATAAAAATGTTTTAAATTTTAAATATATTATAGAGATAAAATCAATTCTACTAAATAATATCGAAATACATCAAAAATAATTATGCATATGAAATCAATTTTGCCTCCATCAAAAATAAAATTAAATGCACATTTGATACAGTCACGTGATAATATTTTTTTGCAATCAACTACCTAACTAAGATTGAAAACTACACCTAAAATCCCTAAATTACCCTTACAAAGAAATTCTAATTGCACTATAACTAAACCCTTATTTGTAATTCATATATTCAATGTTCATCGACCAATCATATCACTCTATTTTGCCAAGTGGGACAATTTTTTGAAATACTTTGTCTCACTCCTCTTCCCTCTTTTCCTCTTTCTCTCTCTTTTCCTTCTTTCTCTCTTTCTCATCACCGAGAACTCTCTCTCGTCTCTTTCCTTGTCTCTCACAACCTTCCCCATCTTTCTCTCTCCCGTTTTTTCTTCTTCCTCTCTCTCTTTCCCTCCCATTCTCTCTCCTTCACGCCTTCCTTTCTCTCCTCTTGCGCGTCTCTCAGATCTCTCTCCATTTTCTCCATTGATCCTCCTAAAACCCTAAATGAAAAATTCAATCGGTACTCCCTCTCCATCTCTCGTCCCGTTCCTCTCTCCTGCGTCCATTACATTTCATCCGCTGTCACATCCATTGCTGCGATGGTTCTGGATTTTGTTGTTTTTTGGGTAAAATTTTGGATTTCGATTTTGATTTTGTTGTTGTTGTGGTTCATATCTGTTTTGTTTGGATTTGTATTTTGATTTTGTTCTGCTTTGTTTTCGATTATTGTCTCTCAGAATTTTTTTTCATCTTGTGCTTTTGCTTTGATTCTATTTTACTGCATGTTGGTTACTGAACATGCTCGGACGCGTTCGGAGCTGCACTTAAGTTTTTTAAGGTCAGTTCAAACGTATTTGTGGGGTTTGGATTTTGATTTTGTTTGGGTAACATTTTGGGTTTTGATTTTCATTTTGTTGTTGTTGTCGTTCATATCTATATTGTTTGGATTTTTATTTTGATTTTGTTCTGGTTTGTTTTCGATTCTTGTCTATCATATATTTGTTAGATTTTGTGGTTTTTCTTTCATTCTATTTTACTGCATGTAGGTTGCAGGACATGCTCGGAAGCGTTAGGAGCAACATGTGAGGATGACTTTTTTTAATTATCGAAAACATTTGAACTGTGTTACCGTTACGCTGGTCCGTTTAACCTAAAGGGGCTGCTGAACCTGTATAAAACAGCAGTAAGTCCAACATTTAGCCTTCAACATCTACATTGTTTGGTTGTATAGTTTGTCCTGTTGTTGCTTCTAAGATGGCTGCTTCATCACGATTGCATATCTATATTAGGTCGATGTATGAACTTGCGCAACTTGTGGTTTTACATCTGAAAAAGGGTCTGTACGTTTTTGTGATTGTGTTTTTGTTTATCGCCTATTACTGAACTTGCCCGACTTGCTCGCCGTAGACTAAGGCATATTGCTATGAGGTAATACTTATCTTTTTCCTCACATTTATTCCATTGTCATCTGCTATTTCTGTTAAAATGTGTTTTGTGAATGTAATTACTTATTCAGAAATGTTATGTCTTTTTCAAACTTTTGGTTAACCACGCACTATAACATTTATAGGTTGGAAACAGTGAAAATTTGGTTATCCTCAACATCGACACTATGAAAGCTGGAAAGGGTGAAACTTTTTCTGCCGAGGAGCCTCTCAACTGTAACATTGATATGTTGACCTTTCATCATATATGGTGAGTAAAACACAATAATTTGCTCCATTACTGGTATATTGAATGATTACTCATGAATCACATTTAGAGGTAAGCATATTCATGTTTTAATGTGATGCTGCTTTATTAATGTCTGCTGACCACTGTTTGTGTTGTGTTTTGTTCAAACTAAATTTTTTTCAGGCGAAGAGGTTGTTTTACACGGTTCAAAATATTTGTGCCACTTTATTACCTTTCCATTCTCAATGGCAATGATGATAACAACTCAGCTCTTACGGCTGCCATATTATTCTATGGTAGTAGTTTGACTAATTTTTGCCAAGAAATGTGTTTCTGAGCCACTGTCGCTCATCCAGCTTATGCCACTACGACTAATCCTTCAAGGTTTTCACGACGCAGTTTTAGAGGTAACTATCTACATGTCATAATCTCATGCTGCTTCAACAATGTCTGTCATCAGAGTTTTTTTTCTTTTGTAGAACTATGTTCTTTTCACGGAAAGGGATTTTTTTCTACACTTGTACACAGAACACATTACACCACATGATCAGAAGAATTTCACAGAGCTTTGCAAAGTCAGTTGCCTATCTCATGTTTCCTCTTGATTATGTGTTTGTGTTTAATACCCAAAACTAACACCTAAAATTGAGACCCAGTGGGTCACTTCTTCTTTATTTTAGTATGGATCCATCATTTATTTTCACACGTTTGCCTCCAGTCATCCTCTCCCTTAATTTTTTCTGGCTTCGTATTATATGATTAATTGTCATGTTGTTTGGTTTTCTGTTACCTGTTCACAAATGTGCTATGTGAATGTTCTAATAACCCTTTGTTGAGGCACATTTAGAGGTAAGCATATTAATGTTTTAATGTGACACTGCTTTATTAATGTCTGCTGACCACTGTTTGTGTAGTCGTTTGTTAAAAGTAAAGTGTTTTTAGGCGAACAGGTTGTGCTACACGGTTCAAAATAGTTGTGCCACTTTACTACCTTTCCATTCTCACTGGCAGTGATGATAACAACTCAGCTCTTACGGCTGCCATATTATTCTATGCAAATAGTATGACTATTTTTTGCCAACAACTGTGTTTTCTGAGCCAGTCGCACCCATCTAACCGACTGTTTCTCACCCTCTTCGACTAATCCTCCAAAACATTTCCGACGCAAATTTAGAGGTAACTATCTTCATGTCATAACATCATGCTGCTTCAATAATGTATGTGATCAGTGTTTGGGTTGTATTTTGTAGAACTATATTGTTCTCAATGGCAATGATGATAACAACTCAGCTCTTACGGCTGCTATATTATTCTATGGTAGTGTTTTGACTAATTATTGCCAAGAAATGTGTTTCTGAGCCACTGTCGCTCATCCAGCTTATGCCAGTACGATTAATCCTTCAAGGTTTTCACGATGCAGTTGTAGAGGTAACTATCTGCATGTCATAATCCCATGTTGCTTCAACAATGTCTGTCATCAGAGTTTTTTTTTTTTACTTTTGTAGAACTATGTTCTTTTCACGGAAACAAATTTTTTTCTACAGTTGTGCACAGAATATATTACACCACATGATCAGAAGAATTTCACAGAGCTTTGCAAAGTCAGTTGCCTATCTCATGTTTTTGCTTGATTATGTGTTTGTGTTTAATACCCAAAACAAACACCTAAAATTGAGACCCAGTGGGTCACTTCTTATTTATTTTGGTATGGATCCATCATTTATTTTTACACGTTTGCCTTCAGTCATCCTCTCCCTTAATTTTTTCTGGCTTCGTAATATATGATTAGTTGTCATGTTGTTTGGTTTTCTGTTACCTATTCATGACTTTACTATGTCAATGTTCTAATTACCCTTTGTTGAGGCATATTTAGAGGTAAGCATATTCATGTTTTAATGTGACGCTGCTTTATTAATGTCTGCTGACCACTGTTTGTGTGGTGTTTTGTTTAAAGTAAAGTGTTTTTAGGCGAACAGGTTGTTTTACACAGTTCAAAATAGTTGTGCCACTTTAGTACCTTTCCATTCTCACTGGCAGTGATGATAACAACTCAGCTCTTTCGGCTACCATATTCTTCTATGGTAGTAGTTTGACTATTTTTTGCCAACAACTGTCTTTTCTGAGCCAGTTGCACCCATCTCACAGACTCTTTCTGAGCCTCCTCGACTAATCCTCCAAACATTTCCCGACGCTAATTTAGAGGTAACTATCTTCATGTCATAATGCCATGCTGCTTCAATAATGTCTGTCATCAGTGTTTTGATTCTGTTTTGTAGAACTATGTTGTTTTCACGCTTTGGGATTTCTGTATACAATTGTTCTTAAAAGATATTACACCACATGATAAGAAGAACTTCACAACGCTTTGCAATCTCAGGTGCCTAACTACTCTTTTTTCTTGATTATGTGTTTGTGTGTTTAATATCCTGAATTAACACCTAAAATTGACACCCGGTAGGTCACTTCTTCTTTATTTTGGTATGGTTCCATCATTTATTTTCACATTTTTTACTCCAGTATTCCTCTCCCTTCTTTTTTACTCCCTTCGTATTATATGATTAGTTGTCATGTTGTTTGGTATTCTGTTACCTATTAATGACTTTACTATGTGAATGTTCTAATTACTGTGGTTTTAATATGTTTTAATTACCAATGTAAATCATTAATTTGACCTTTAGTTTTCAATTACAGTTTATTGAAAATCATTGATAGGCTTGACCGTCAAAACTCAATAAACAACATTGGCTTTTCAATTAACCAAACAATTATGACATCCCACTAAAAAGTTGTAGATTTCCAATGTAAATAGAATATCAAGAATCAAATAACCCATTATAAAATCCTACTTTCTCTTCATAGTATCACACAACCATAACCCGAGGATAGGGGGAAAACGAAATAAATTCAAATTATATTGTCCCGGTTGAATCGGAGTCAGATGATCAACAACCACAACACGTCCAACAGTTTCCCCAGGTAATCCCTGTGGTTGATGAGGTCCAACAAATACACCATGTTCAACAGGAAGTACTCTTCCAGGCCGAGGAAGCTGCAGAAGCCCAAGAAGCGGCTGCATTGCGAAGAAGACAAGCCAGGAGACGATTAAGAAGGGCAAGAAGAAGGGCATTGCGAAGAAGACAAGCCAGGATGTGGTTATTCGATTCAGAAGATGAAGATGAAGCACCTTTTAGCTGGAGTAACTTTATGCGGGCAAGGGGTTTTAGATTTGATATTTAATATTTTAGAGTTTCATCTAGGGCTCTTATGAAATCTATGATAAAGTATTTTATTATTGTCAGCATTGACTTCAACTAATGTGTTTTTTGGAACCATTTTGCTACGTTATATGCATTTTTATATTTTGATTGAATGTCGTATATTGGCTATCTGTTTTATTGCGTATTCTGCTACATATGATGTATTTCTGTTAGTATATTGCCGAAGTATGGTTGTTATGCAGAATCAGGAAATGAACCACCAAGAATCTGAGAATGATAAAACAGGTACATATCTCAATCGTAAACATGAGACAGTGACTATCAGATTAATGATAATATTTTTTCTTTTTAATTTTTTCAGTGGTTTGAAGTTCTTCATCGACTTTTACGTAAACAATGGACAATTGTTGGACTATTTTACAACTGTACGGTGGTTTGAAGTTATATAACCATCATAAGATTCTGGTTTGAAGTTATATTTCTGTTGGTCCATATGAAGTGGATGGATATGTGTATGATGCTGCTGAAGAGCCTAAGATTCTGGTATGCCAGGAAAATGGAATGATTCTTTGAGTTATCAAGTTTGTGACTTGGAAGGATAACCACTTCCAGGAACTGAGTTGAAAGAGGTTAGTAGTTCAAATCTTAAACTCTATATTTTTCGTTGCACATAAAAAAATTCTATCACTTTCGGCAGACAATAGTGTCGTTCTATTTTCTTTGATTTCTTATTTCTTTCGGGAAACTCTTATAATTTTGAATCAAGTTGTTTTCCATTCTGCAGGTTTGGAAAGTTGCCGAGATTTCTAAAAAGGACAAATTCCAATACACCTATTTTGCACACAAGCTTAACAGCTTTGACACTGCTCCCAAGAAGTTGTTGGCGTCTGATTCTCGTCTTCATCCTGATAGTCGTTGGCAATTTGCTAATTTGGAGGCTAAATAAACAGTCTTTGGAGGCAATTTGCTAATTTGGCAATTAGCTATCTTAGTTAAATATGTTTTTAAGCTATCTTCCTTGCTTCTTGTGACATTTTTTTATATACTTTTGTGGGTTAAATGCTAATGTAACTTTTTACTTAAGGTTATAGTCATTTTCAAATGTTAGTGTGGCACCATTTTTTTATTTTTTATTTTTATTTATTAAAGTTCAGCCCGAGATATAGGAATTGCTCTTTATGCAATATAAAATGAGTGATATAATTTTGTTGTTGTGACATTACATCAGGTCTATTTGTTTATTACTGTTGCTAATGATAATAATAAGCTGGCAGTGAATACATTGATCATTTTAATTATATATACACAAATTCTCATTCAACTCATAAAGCGCACACACAAATTAAATTTAAAAATTTATTACTAAAACCTGTTATCACTAAACAATGCCAGTATGGACCGCGATGCTCGGTGAGAATTATTGTTTTAAGGTGAAAAACAAAACCAGCAAGCAAGACAACACTACTTATGAAAAAGATTAATTAATTTTTTTTAATTAATTAGTGATTTTATAACAACATATTAATAGTTATTATTGATATTTGTATGTATTTTTTGTTATTAGACATATTGGATTTATGATGTTGTTCATTTTCTACAAGCTTTTTTTAAAATCATTTAAGTTATAAGTGATTTCGTACATATTATATCTAATTTATTCTTTATACGTATTTTTAGTTTTAATCAATCATCTTAAACAAAACTACTAACACCCGTGCGAACGCACGAGTCTCTTACTAGTTTGTGAGCAAAATAAATACTTTGAAGCCTAAAATTTTATAATAATAAAGCTAATATTATAATTTAAATTTTAAAAAATTCAAATATACTAAGATGCAGTAGTTGCTAATTTAATTACATTTATTATTGTTGTTATTGTTTTTAAAATATTTTAAGATCATTTATTAATACTGTGAAAAAATAGACATTCAAATTCGAGATAAGTTTGTAAGTATAATTATTTTTTAAATAAAATCAAGAAAATTAATTATATTTAATTATTTTTTCTAACAAATATTAAAAAATATTTTTACTTATAGTGTTTAGTCCAAGTAGAATATTAGTACTCTCTTCGTCCTCTTTATAATTAATTTATACATTCCATACATAAGAATTATTAAATTATATTTCATGTATAAATATATTTAATATTAAGGTTATATTTAGAAATAAATTAATAATATTAATTAAATTTATATTTTTAAAATAATACAGTAATAAATCAATAGTTAATTTATATATAAATATTTTTTGAAAAATAATTAGCAAGGGATGAGATATTTAACAAAAAAATCATGTGAGTCCATTTTTTTCACCCAAATTTTCACCCCTAATTGAGTGACACACGTCTAAACTTTTTGTGAATAATAAGAGAAGAGAAATTGAATACTAGTAGTAAAAAGAAGACACGAGATATTGGCGAGAAAATGAGATAGAGTGGAATCAAAACAGAAAAGATATGCAAGTGTGGTAGGACCCAGGGACATGCGTTCCAAACGACAAGCCGACAAAGGAGGGGACCAGACATCACACGGCTCGGGAAAAGGAGCATAGCCTGTCGTTTTCTAATGAAAAACAAACCTGTCTCAGTGACCCATTCCTCTTTGCCTATAAAATCATCCATATTTTGGGTAGACAACCAGATTAAATAACAAGCCTACAAGGCTAGAAAGAGTGTATTTTAAAAAATAAATAGAAATATTTGTATTTATATTTTTAATATGGGCCAAAGAAAAAAAAGTTAAAAAAAAAAACACTACTATGTACTAATAAAATAAATAACACACTTAACAATGTTGAAGAGATAAAATAAATGCTAATTTATTGACATAAAAGATTTTTTTTATGATTACATCTAATTTATTAAATATATCAATACAAAAGTTCTATTTTTTAAGAAGGGTAAAGATAACTTAATCTTTAATAAAATAATATTAAATTAGTTTAAAATATTAATATAATAAAAAAATTATGGTATTTTCTTTGTCACTAAACATATGAAAGGAGATAGAAAAACGCATAACTTTATATTAGTGTCTCCTAGCATAGAATAATTTTTGTTATCAAATTTTGAATCTCTACATATGAAATGTTAAAAAAAAATCACACGATCATAATAACTAAAAATTTTTTATTTAAGGAACTAGAAATGAAGGATTTGAGATTGCTAAACCAACTTGTGTAATGAGGAATATTTTTCGACGCAATGGGATAGAGGAAGGATCTGCAAAGTTGCACTCCAACATTTAAAGTAGTCAATACATCTAAGTAATGAAGCAAGTTATGGTTGAAGCATACCTGCAAATCTGTCATGAATACACATTATATGTGGGAGAAAGTTATAACCACCCCATATTTCTTAGCATAAAATGTGGGATCCGTTAGATCATATATAATAATAGGTAGTCGCTAATGAAATGGATCGAGTATAAGTTTATTATTTGTAGGTGCATCAAACACTCAACCCTTTCGTGGATACGCTTTAGGACAGATAATTAGGCATATTTGTCATTGGGTCTACGAGGGGCAGAACAATTTCCCCTAAGGCTTGCCAAAACGTAACAATGAGATGTTTTTCAAAACATCGGGTAGTCATCACCCTTGTGTGAATTTATGTGCTTGTAGGTATAAAGTTAAAAACTCTATAGAAGATCTTTCTGAAGTTTTGATGACAAAAATGATGATTAAAGTCAGTGGCAATAACTTTCATTAATCTTGATGGCGTCAATCTAACCAAAGAAACATCTCATGTATCATCAACAAAAGGATACTCAAGATCATTTATATGATTAAAAGCAATCTAGCAAATAATCTTGAAGTCTCAGATAAAGTGTGAAAGTTCTTCGAGTCATCTCCGTCAGTCAGTCTGAGTGGCCAAAGTATTGTAAAAGTAAGAAAGTAGCTTAGAAGTACTACGACAACTCACACAGGCCTAAAATATCTTTCCAAATGTTTATCTTAAAAATTATTTTCTAAACCAAGTCAAGTGATTAAATATCTGTCAATTGCCTTTTCAAACCATTTTTAATTAACCGATCAATTGATAACTTGTGGCAATCGATTAAATAAACTTTTCTGAGTCATCCAATCGATTGGAGAATTAAGTCAGTCAATTGGAATATTGTTAATCGATTAACTAAATAATAAAGACAACACATTAATGACTTGCAACGACTCTATTTCTAAAATTTCTTATTTAGGCTTGTTAATTGATTATAAATGAGTTGACCAATCGATTGGAGTCTTATGCCTATCAATTGGCTCATCAATTTGGCCCATGGGTTATTTCCGTTTTTGGTTTTTCTAACTATTATATAAGGGAGGCACGCCTCGTCTTCATAATAAACGACTTTCCAACGTTTAACATTTTTTTTTGGAATCTCTCTCTCTCTCTCTCTCTCTCTCTCTCTCTATATATATATATATATATATATAAAAGATATTTTTTTAACTTGATGTTGTCGTAGTGCTTGTAAGTGAAGTTTTGCTTGTGAAGAAGAATTTTTTTGTAAGTGGTTGTGCTGGTCATTTAAATTCTTAAGAGTGCGATACTCTTAAGAGACCGAGTTTGGTTTGTGAGATAAACCTTTCATAAAATATATGTAGTTGGTTTCCTAAGCTTTGACGGAAAAGCTTTATTTGGTTATTGAGATAAGTCGTAAATCTCTAATTGGTTCGTTAGATTAACCTAGGGTAAAAGATGTCATTGGTTAGGGATTAACCCATAAAAATCTCAAGATCAAATTGTATCAAGGTTCGTGGGCATAACCTTCAAAAGCTCAAAGTTTATAGTCAAACTCTCTAGAAGACCTTTTGGGGACGAGACTAGGCTAACATTCAGCTAAACCTATATAAATTTCTAGTGCAATCTCTCTAACCCTATCCTTTTAAATTTCTACAATTTACTTTTATTATTTCTTGAAGGCTCTAAAAGATTTGACTAAATTTTGGTAAAACATAGTGTTGAACAAGATGTTCCAACATGATGAAATCTGCTGAAAGAAGACATGTCAGACAAGATGTCCTAACCTGTGGATTCGACATCTTGGTCTGATATAGCAGGTTTTTGCAGATCTGGTCCAAGATTTAAAGAGCAATCAGAACATGGACCAAGGGATGATTAAAAAGATATTTTAAAGCCCATAGACAGCTGAAGATTATAAACGGAAGACCAAAACCTAGGGTAGAATAAGAATTCTTATTAAGACTTTTGTTAAGTAGAAAATAAGGATTTAGGGTTTTGAAAGTCGTGTACTTTCTTGTGTTGTAAGTCTCCCTTTGTATCGTTTGATGCATTGTGGTAGACACAGTTTTACAGATTCAGAAACCTGTAGGTAATGAATTGTGTATTGTTCTTGGATGAAGTTATTAAGCAAATTCAAGAGTTATTGTTAGTCAAGAGTCTTGACTGAATATTGTATTGGAAGGGGTGTCTTTCAATTAGATTGGTGCAGTTACCGGAGGTTGTAACTGTTAGATATCACTGAGGTGATTTATGAATTGAGATGGTGATTTCTCATATCTAGGAGTGTCTTAGGTAGAAGTTTGCACGGGTAGTGATTAGGTGAAAAGTTGTAAACGTGGGAGTTTAGCTTTGAACTAATACTATTAGTGGATTTCATTTATGGCTTAGTAGCCCATGATGTTGGCGTTGTTGTTCACCGAACTGGGTCATCATATCTTGTGTTATTTATCTTTCTGTTATGTTATATTCAATCTGCTCTTGATTATAAGCTTATGTCTTGACTGATGTTGAAACATCTGTCACGATATTGTTTTTAACCTGCAGTCATTATGAATATTTTTGTTCTGTACTTGTTATGTTTTTAGCAGAGATCAATGTCTCGACATCTCTTAGGACATTTGTGATCTGCATGCCAGAATTTCATTTCTATTGCAATTCGCTCAACCAAAATTACTAATATGATCTTAATCAAGAAAAGTATAAAATTAATCACAAAATTTAAATACCATAATTCACCATTTTCCCCCTCGCCTGCTTGAAGCCACCTGTCCAACACCTTGCTTACAAAAATTGAAAAGATTTGGGGATCCTACGTGAATGACCTTGGGGTTATTTTCATCATATTCAATGTAACAAGTACTTTCGTGAAAGAGGAACAGGGAAGATGGTTGCTCTCAGTCCATCAGCCGAAGAAAATTTTTGATGTTTACCTTGATAACTGGAATAATTTTAAGGATCATTACTTCCTAGTGACTCCCCGAAGTCAGGAAGCTCATTCTAGCTTCGACATTCTTTTAATACTCAACTTTTCCTTTTTGTGCCCCCTTATTTAGAGTCGATAAAATGTTGAAAAGGAATTTAGAAATGCTAGTCCCGGATCACTTCTTCCGGCCTCTTGAAAAATATGCATTTTCCTCTAACTCTTTAGTCACTTATTAGGAGAGTATGGACTATGAGAACGGAGTCGGTCATTAAGACATGCCACCGACTAAGAATAATAGTCGGTATATTAATATGTGGCCGATTGTAGTAGCAACTAATGTTCAAGAAAGAAAATATATTTTTGTTGAAAAGAGTAATTCGTCTTTTAATTTTTTTTTCATTCTTTTTTTAGTATTAATCTTGATTGTCTTCTTCACTTGGTCCTACATATAACATTGGATTAGTTCATGACATCTTTAAGAGGAAGAAGGCTCAAGCAACGAATAATACACCTACGTATCCATTTCCAAAATCAATTTCAAACACAACAGAGACACCGACATGAGCAACCCAGAAGAGGGACAATGCCCCGACTGTTGGGGCCTCAAGCCAGACAAGAGAATAGGTCGAACCAAGGACGCCCATCTTCAGAAAGCCAGAGCAATGGTCTATAAGGGGGTGAATAAACCCTTATTAAAAATTTGACCAATTTTATAAAAATAGAATATCAAAGGTTTTTCAAGAATGCGCAAAAATGTTAAAGCGGAAATAGAGATCTTATGCTTGCATTTGAATTCAATCACGTTGACAATTACACAATTCACCAATTTTCATATTGTTCAAAGATGATGATTAATTGAGTGATTGTATATTACACGAGATATGTCATGTACAATGATTCAATTAATATCAGATTCTAATAACACTAGTTTCCTAGAGTTTAACCAACATTAAAGCCCAATTAGGTACCAATTATAAAAAAAACTTAACCTTACTTAATAAATTGCTATCAATTGAAATAAACGATATACTATGCTAAGAATAAAAAACCTAAGCATTCAATATCCTACGAAAATTGAAATGCAAGAATGAGAAAGAGTACACCAGGATATATAATGCTTCAACTCTATTGTCCATGCATGAGCCTAATCAATTATTCAATGGTTTCTCATTAGAACCTGTTTTCTTCCACTATGTTTTGACAAATATTATCAGAATTCATACAACCACTTATCCACAATAATGTTGAGAAAAATAAATCTTCTATCTGGATCTTGACTTGCATACAACCTAATACTAAACTCTTCTGCGAAATTTTTACTCGATTATCGCTTCTTGAATCTTCCAACTTCATCATTCTCATAGTATTCGTGTTGGGAAATCACCCCTTAATCCCACTAATTTCTTAAACAGTGAACTGTGCAGAGATTGAGAAGAATTTCATCTTTTCCATAACCTTTCACATAGTAACTACCAAGGTCAGCTAGAGACAAGAACCTCCTTCTTTTCATTGGAATTTGTCACCACCAATGACAACAACATCAATCTTACAAGCTTCCTGAAAAAACTTATTAAACCTTAAAGAATGATTAGTTTCCAGACAACGACTCCCTCAATCAATTACAAATCTCTTGTTATCAAGATCCGAAATCAAAACTAGAGGTTAAATATGAAAGAATTTTTGTTTGCAGGAGTTTTTGATTTTTCAAAAAGAGAGGGTGTTGATTTCATAAAATCACAATGTAGATTATGAAATTGTCTATTTGAAAATAATATGACAAAATGAATTTCTATGTGCTTGAGATTAAGCACAAAAATGGATGGAAAAAGTTAGGTAGATTCGAATCAAGAACATTTCATGATTTGAGTCAAATGAGCAAGTGAAGTGGAATAAGAAAACATAAAGAATTTGACCCATTTCTCTTGTGATTTGAATCACATTATAACTCTGATTTGAGTCATGAAGGCTTGTGATTCGAATCAAGTACAAATTCCAATTCGAGTCAATTTGAACAGAGTCAAAAAGAAAAATATACGTTTAACTCATTGACACTTCTGGACCTCTCTCTCCAAACTCCCTAATAATTTTCAATGCTTAATACTCTGTTTTTTCTTTTCAAAATTGAAATCAGCCCTAGGGTTTTGTGTTTTTAGCTAATGTCAAAACGATTCTAATGGTTGTTGTGTTTACTTTATACTTGATTTGAATTCATTAATCTGTTTATTGTAGGACTCTCTTTTCATACAACATAGAAAACATTGTTAGAAGCATTCTCAAATTATGACCAAGTTATAAAAGGTAGCTTCAAAATCAATGTGATTGGTATATTGCACTAAAGGGTGTGATTTTGTTACTTTTTCTTCACAAGATAAAGCTGAGATGAATGAAAAAGGTAGTTATCGACATTGCAATTATGATACTCTTTTTAAGGCTAGAAGAGAATTGTTTAATTTGCTTACTTTACTATTTTAAGTGAATTGTTAACTTTAAATTAGCCAAATCAATAAAAGTGGCATAATTTTCTTTCATAGGTTCTTACTTACACGTGGAGGAATGAGTGCGGTTTTTGAGATTATAAAACCATACAACTATTAGAAGTGCTGCTACTCACTCTTTGTGTTTGTTGC
Source organism: Lathyrus tuberosus (assembly GCA_022829125.1). NCBI lineage: Eukaryota > Viridiplantae > Streptophyta > Magnoliopsida > Fabales > Fabaceae > Lathyrus > Lathyrus tuberosus. The sequence goes on along the minus strand of JALAZF010000811.1, from coordinate 1,576,459 downwards.
AGTTACATGTTAAATTATTCATTGAACCCCCTAACGGTTGACTTTTGTTGGGGGAGTTTTTTTCTCCAGGGAGCATTGAACATTAGTGGGACATCCTTCTTAGAGCAAGACACCTTTGTAAGAGACACACCACATATTCACCCAAAAACTTAAGGTAATAGGTGGATGGGTTCTCTCACTTATAAATACCCAAGTCACCATATTCCTATCCAATGTGGGACTATTATCCACACTACTCACACTTGTAATTCTTTTTCAACACTCCTCTTCAAGTGTGAGTCTAACACAATACTCCCCCTCAAGTGGAAGCTCTTTCTTCTATATACATTTGTACCGTCGTTAGACAGTCTTCAACGGGACACTTAACCCACCACCTGTGGGGATACTTTTGATACAAGTAAGTCAGTCCCTTTCTCAAACCAAAGGCTCATGATACCATTTGTTGGCGCAACAATCGGGGGGGAGGGGGGGGGGGGGGTCAAGCGAGGAGCATTGAACATTGTGAGACGTTCCTTCTTAGAGCAACATCTTTGTGAGAGACACACCACATACTCACCCAAAATTTTAAGGTGATAGGCGTGTGGGTTCTTCTACTTATAAATGCTCAAGTCACCATATTCATATCCAATGTGGGACTGTTATACACACTACTCACACTTTTTATACTTAACACTCCCTCTCAAGTGTGAGTCTATCCACAATGCTCCCCCTTAAGCGGAAGCTCTTTTCATCCATATACACTTGTATTGCCGTTGACACTCTTCAACGGTACACTAAACCCACCTTATATGGGAATACTTTCGATACAAGTGAATCGGTTCTTCACTCGAACCAAAGGCTCATGATACCACTGTTAGGGTAAATTTTCACTAGGGAGCATTGAACATTGTGGGACTTTCCTTTCTAGAGCAACACCTTTGTGAGAGACACACCACATATTCACCCAAAACCTTAAGGTGATAGGTGTATGGGTTCTCCCACTTATAAATGCTCAAGTCTCCACATTTCTAGCCAATATAGGACTATTACACATACTACTCACACTTTTTATACTTAACACTCCACCTCAAGTGTGAGTCTATCCACAATGCTTCCACATTACTCCTCCTTAAGCAAAAGCTTTTTTCTACTTCCACATACACTTGTACCGCCGTTGATACTCTTCAACGAGACACTCTACCCACAAACTGTAGGGATACTTTCGATACAAGTGAGTCGGTCCCTTCCTCGAACCAAAGGCTCATGATACCATTTGTTGGGGGCAACAATCGAGGGTGTCAAGCGATGAGAATTCAAAATTATGGGACATTCTTCTTTGAGCAACACCTTTGTGAGAGACACACCACATATTCACCCAAAACCTTAAGGTACTAAGTGGGTGGGTTCTCTCACTTATAAATGCTCAAGTCACCACATTCCTATCCAATGTGGGACTATTATCCACACTACTCACACTTGTAATTCTTTTTCAACACTCCCCCTCAAGTGTGAGTCTACCACAATGCTCCCTCTCAAGTGGAAGCTCTTTCTTCCACATACATTGTTAGACGAGGGCACTGATCTAGAAGGGAGGGTTGAATAGATCACTTATTTTTAATAATTTGCGCTTCAAAAAATTGTTCTAAAATATACAAAAGCGGCCTCGGATTAAAACTCATATATCCGAACCTTTATTGGAAAGATCGGATATGCGAAACTGAATGGAATGATCTTGATGAGAGAGTAGAATCAATAAGGTTCCCAATCAATAATTCAAATAAATGCCACTTAAGGTGAACCAGTTTCCAATGCTTAATTGAGGAAAAAAATTGAATTGACAATTTATCAAACAGTTTATGTGTTATCAATATATCAAACACTTGGCGTGCGAAACATACCAAGTCAAATTTCCTTTGAATTTGTAGTGCATAATTTTGCTCACTTGCAATCAAAGTGATTGCAATGGTTTTACACAGTTGTTTGAAACACTACAAATCAATCGAAACATTACTAAGAATTGATTTCACACAAACTTCAACAATATAAAAGTAAAGATATATATATATATATATATATATATATATATATATATATATATATATATATATATATATATATATATAGAGAGAGAGAGAGAGAGAGAGAGAGAGAGACCCAATTTATTTATGTAGTTCCCATTTCATCCTCACTTAGGGTACATCTGCCCTCAATTCTAAAATAGAATTAAGATATATATATAAAATCTGTGTGCAATATTCAATACAAGAGAAGTCTTAGCAAACCAACAATCTAACACAATTGTTGAGATTGAATCTAACGACTTCTCTCGCCTTGATTCCAGCTGAATTAAGTGCATCAAACACTACGAATAAACCCCCGGTTACCGCTACTCACTTGACTGAACCTTCCGTTCTTCAAGTTTTTCACCCGGCTGATTTCGATCGCAAGATGCTTGACCCCAAATCTTCCAAAATGATCCTCTGATTACCGTTACTCCCTTGACCAAACCCACCGTTCTTCAAGGCTTTCACTCGGCTGAATCTGTGATGCGAAGACTTATACAAAACCCCCCCCAAATCTATCAAGATCTTGGAGGAAAAATCCCCAATAGTTTTATCAAAGAAAATCCCACTGAATCTCTACCCAGACCAGATTTACAAATCCTACGTTTGGACGTTATCACTCTTAACTAAGGACAATCAATAAAGATGAATATTGATGAATGCAATTGTGAGAGTGAAGATAAAGAGCAAGACAATGTTTCTTTCAATTTTCTTCTTGTTTCTTACGAAATGATGCATATATATATATATATATATATATATATATATATATATATATATATATATATATAGGGGACGTATCATATGAGAATATCATTTTTATGTGAGAACATGAGAATGAATCCGAATCATTAGATTTTAAAATAATTGGTGGAGATTATTTGTGGTTTTTGTTTTTCTCTCTCCTCCATTATAATAATAAATGATGAAGGAGAGAGAAAAAAACTGACACATAATCTCCATAATTTATTTTAAAATCAAATGATTCAAATTCATTCTCATGTTCTCACATAAAAATGACATTCTTATATGATACGTATCATATATATATATATATATATATATATATATACATATACATATACATGAATGAGTAAAGAAAACCGAGTTTAGGAACACAAAGACACAGAAAAATGGGTAAACACGCGCGAGAGGTTGACCTCTAGCATCTATGACTTAACCTGTACAAGGTAGTGGCCAAAACAAGAACCCATGTGCCAACGCATGTAAGGCAAAAAGTTTCAAAAGATTTTCCCTACAGTATACGTCGTCCTGTAGGAGCCCATGCGTCGACCCAGGGTAGGTGCATGCAAGGAAGAGAATTTCAAAACCTTTTCCCTTATATATATATATATATATATATATATATATATACATGAATGAGTAAAGAAAACCGAGTTTAGGAACACAAAGACATAGAAAAATGGGTAAACACGCGCGAGAGGTCGACCTCTAGCATCTATGAGTTGACTTGTACAAGGCAGTGGCCAAAACTTCATTAAAATTGGCTCATGCGTTGACCTACAAGAACCCATGTGTCAACGCATGTAAGGCAAAAAGTTTCAAAAGATTTTCCCTACAGTATAAGTCGACCTGTAGGAGCCCATGCGTCGACCCAGTGTAGGTGCATGCAAGGAAGAGAGTTTCAAAACCTTTTCCCTTTAGTGTGAGTCAACCTATGACCTTTATGAGTCCGCCTATGGCTCTAAAAATGACCCAAAACCCATTTTTGACATTGTGTATGATCCTATAAGTCTAAATACATGTATAATGATCTTTATGCATGTTTGTAAGAGATGAATGCATGGCTTAAACAAGGTGATACCGTCCAAAATACACAAGTACTTATCATCCTAGTTTTGACATCATTAAAACATAGTAAAAATGAACCTTCCCCTCACATACTCCCCCTTTTTTTTATGGCAAAACCTTCCCAAAACATTGAGTACTGAAGGAGAACATTGAGTACTTGAAGGATATTCACCTCCTGACTATATGCACTTCCATATAATTTTGAACTTTGTGAACTCGCTTTTGCTTTCTCCCCCTTTGAGAACATCAAAAAGAGTTAAGCAACCAGTCCTTTGGAAACGTAACATTCACATAACAATTCAAACATATGCTATTACAACAGATACAACATTAACAATTATCCACATATAATGTTGTCTATGAAAACAATAAAGATAAATAACTCAAGAACCATAGAGCAATACTGAAGAAATGAATTACAAAAAACACATAGTTTAGCACAAGTCTTGAGAAAAAAAAACAAAAAAATGTGAAATGAGACGTAAGACAAGACAACAACACAACGCAATTAACTGTGGTATTCGACCCCGATGAGGTTGACATTTCCCTCAGAATGTTTGATCTTGATTTTCTCCTTGAGCGTCCAGACGTTCACGTATATCAAGGACACTTCGGTTGAGAGTGTTAATGCTCAAAGAGAGTGCACGGTGTTGATTTGCTGAGGTTTCGGCAATTTGATCGAACCAACCCAAGACTCTTGATGCAAAGATATCAAAGTTTTCATTCTGAGCACGAATTTGCCCCTGCACTATTTCGTAGCGTTGTTCTTGACGAGCTGCAAAGTTTTGGTTATCAAGTTGCATACTTCGAAGCATTTCAAGAATGGATGAATTATCTGTTGGAGGATTATTTGGAGAAGGAGGAACATATGAGGTGCCTTTCTCAGACCAAGCGTTTTGACGCCATTTACCCCATCTTTGGTTATCTTTATTGTCTTGAACTGGAGATTCACTTAACCAAGCATGATCATCATGACTTTCATAGGGAACCTCAGTTTTCATGGGATGAGTTTCCTCATCTTTGTCTTGCTCTTCCTCTTCGGCTTCATTTGAGTTACGGATGTGTCGACTTGAACCCCTAGGCTTGAACACATAAGTTTTCAGTTGCTTGTCCCAAATATATCCCATAAGAGTCATAGTCTTTTGATTAAACTCTTGGTCAGCAGTAAGAGAGATGTAAGGGATGTCGGGCACAACAATTCCGGCATGATATAATATGGCTTGGATCAATGATCCGTAGCAGAATGATGAACCTCTGCCGCTTTCTTTCAACACATAAAAGCGACTTGCGAAATAGTAAGGTCAGTTTACCTTGATCTTGTTCTTAAGGAGATAAACCAAATGAACTTCAGCTTGATCAACCCTTGAGTAACCACCTTTCTTCAGACGTAGAATATGGGAGATAATCCACTATAGAATGCGATCATCCCGTTTTAAAAAATCAGTTGTAACAGACTTAGGGAAGTTATCACCTGTGTCTGTTTCCGTAGGAAGAGGATCCTTAAGCATAGAGTTTAACCCAGTCTTAAAATCATACTGCGGAGCCAACTTGTTATCAGTTATATGATGGTCATGAGAAATGGGAGGACACATATCAAACAAATCTCGCCACATAGAGCTACCAACATTATAGTTTTTGCCCTCATATTGAAAGCAAACTCATACCCGATAAATTTATTCATCAAACCAGCATAAAACATTCTAACCATTTCTTCATTATAGTTTGTACTAAATTCCAAAAAGGCATTTTGTAGCGTGAATTTTTGTGGTTTCGAATCACTATCGCTTGGGTACTATAGTTTGATTCATTTTTTATCCTATTGAGCTGATTAAGGAAGGGAAATAGATGTCTCCAATTAACCCTGCTTGCAAACTGAGTTTAAACAGTCAAAACTGTTGGTTTACAGGTGCTATCAAAACGAGGTTCGTCTTTTAAGGTAATTTATTTAAAAACACTGCGTCTGGATTATGGGCTAGGTTTCTGGTAAGGGATTAGGTCGGATGCTTTTGATTGATATATGAAGGTACTGAATTTTAGGTTTTTGATTAGTATGCTCACTAAGATTTTTGCAATCTTATGCCTACATATTCCCGTTTAACGAAATAGGGAAATCAAAGCGATCTTAGTTCCTCCTATTCTATGGGAGGAAAAAGGTTGTTTTGGTGTCTTATTCAAAGCCCAACACATGAAGCTAAAGGTGGTTTGTATCTTGTTCAAAGCCTAAGATGTGAAGCTAAAAGGGTTTGGATGAGAGAGAATTTGTCATCTCTAAAGAGGAATTGTTGATGTTTGTATGCTGTGAGCAAGGCACAAATTTGATGCTAAAAGGTTAATTGACTCAACCGAGGTTTCCTTATACAAAGCCTAAGAGGAGGCGATTGACCCAACAAGAGGGTTCCTTTTACTTGTTGTCTTGTACGAAGCCCGAGATAGAGGCTAAAAGGGTTGACTCAACAAGAGAGTACTAATAAGTGACTGACTCAACAAGAGAGTGCTTTTATGTGTCTTATACGAGGCCCAAGACGGAGGCTAAAAGGTTTGATTCAACAAGAGAGTACTTTTATCTGTCCTGTATAAAGCCCAGGGCGGAGGCTAAAAAGGTTGACTCAACAAGAGAGTTTATTGGACAGGAGATTAACTCAACAAGAGAGTCTTCTATACTCAACAAGAGAGTGTTTTGTTGTCTCGTACGAAGCCCGAGATAGAGGCTAAAAGGAGATCGACTCAACAAGAGAGTCTTTTATACTCAACAAAATAGTGTTTTGCTGTCTCGTACGAAGCCCGAGATAGAGGCTAAAAGGAGATCAACTCAACAAGAGAGTCTTTTATACTCAACAAGAGAGTGTTTTAGTGTCTCGTACGAAGCCCAAGATGGAGGCTAAAAGGAGATTGACTCAACAAGAGAATCTTTTATACTCAACAAGAAAGTGTTTTATATGTGTCTTGTATGAAGCCCAAGACGAAGGCTAAAAGGGGTTTGACTCAACAAGAGAGTCTGAAAAGGTTAGCTCCGCTGGGAAGAGTCATTTGTACAAAGCCCAAGAGGAGGATATCTTACTGCTGAGGATTAGATCCATAGGCAGGACCAAGTGGGAGCACCCTCATGAGAGAGGCCAAGTTTCTGAGTGATCAGTGTTTTTTCCTATGTTTGAAAGGGAACTTGAGAATGTCTTTGAGACTTAAGGGGTTTAGACTGTCCAAGTCTAGAGTTTTATCTATTGTACAATGCCCAAGAGGAGGCACGGGCATTAAGGGATGAGTATCAACCCTAAAAATGGCCGGAGGTTTGACACTGGAAAGACTGCTCTAGCAAAGGATGACTAAGTTCTGTCTCGAGTCAATTTGAACAGAGTAAAAAAGAAAAATATACGTTTAACTCATTGAGACTTCTGGACCTCTCTCCCCAAACTCCCTAATAATTTTCAATACTTAATACTCTGTTTTTTCTTTTCAAAATTGAAATTAGCTCTAGGGTTTTGTGTTTTTAGCTAATGTCAAAACGATTCTAATGGTTGTTGTGTTTACTTTATACTTGATTTGAATTCATTAATCTGTTTATTGTAGGACTCTCTTTTCATACAACATAGAAAACATTGTTAGAAGCATTCTCAAATTATGACCAAGTTATAAAAGGTAGCTTCAAAATCAATGTGATTGGTATATTGCACTAAAAGGTGTGATTTTGTTACTTTTTCTTCACAAGATGAAGCTGAGATGAATGAAAAAGGTAGTTATCGACATTGCAATTATGATACTCTTTTTAAGGCTAGAAGAGAATTGTTTAATTTGCTTACTTTACTATTTTAAGTGAATTGTTAACTTTAAATTAGCCAAATCAATAAAAGTGGCATAATTTTCTTTCATCGGTTCTTACTTACACATGGAGGAATGAGTGCGGTTTTTGAGGTTATAAAACCATACAACTATTAGAAGTGCTGCTACTCACTCTTTGTGTTTGTTGCAGTTACATGTTAAATTATTCATTGAACCCCCTAAGGGTTGACTTTTGTTGGGGGAGTTTTTTTCTCCAGGGAGCATTGAACATTAGTGGGACATCCTTCTTAGAGCAAGACACCTTTGTAAGAGACACACCACATATTCACCCAAAAACTTAAGGTAATAGGTGGATGGGTTCTCTCACTTATAAATGCCCAAGTCACCATATTCCTATCCAATGTGAGACTATTATCCACACTACTCACACTTGTAATTCTTTTTCAACACTCCTCTTCAAGTGTGAGTCTAACACAATACTCCCCCTCAAGTGGAAGCTCTTTCTTCTATATACATTTGTACCGTCGTTAGACAGTCTTCAACGGGACACTTAACCCACCACCTGTGGGGATACTTTGATACAAGTAAGTCAGTCCCTTTCTCAAACCAAAGGCTCATGATACCATTTGTTGGCGCAACAATCGGGGGGGGGGGGGTGTCAAGCGAGGAGCATTGAACATTGTGAGACGTTCCTTCTTAGAGCAACATCTTTGTGAGAGACACACCACATACTCACCCAAAACCTTAAGGTGATAGGTGTGTGGGTTCTTCTACTTATAAATGCTCAAGTCACCATATTCATATCCAATGTGGGACTGTTATACACACTACTCACACTTTTTATACTTAACACTCCTTCTCAAGTGTGAGTCTATCCACAATGCTCCCCCTTAAGCGGAAGCTCTTTTCATCCATATACACTTGTATTGCCGTTGACACTCTTCAACGGTACACTAAACCCACCTTATATGGGAATACTTTCGATACAAGTGAATCGGTTCTTCACTCGAACCAAAGGCTCATGATACCACTGTTAGGGTAGATTTTCACTAGGGAGCATTGAACATTGTGGGACTTTCCTTTCTAGAGCAACACCTTTGTGAGAGACACACCACATATTCACCCAAAACCTTAAGGTGATAGGTGTATGGGTTCTCCCACTTATAAATGCTCAAGTCTCCACATTTCTAGCCAATATAGGACTATTACACATACTACTCACACTTTTTATACTTAACACTCCACCTCAAGTGTGAGTCTATCCACAATGCTTCCACATTACTCCTCCTTAAGCAAAAGCTTTTTTCTACTTCCACATACACTTGTACCGCCGTTGATACTCTTCAACGAGACACTCTACCCACAACCTGTAGGGATACTTTCGATACAAGTGAGTCGGTCCCTTCCTCGAACCAAAGGCTCATGATACCATTTGTTGGGGCAACAATCGAGGGTGTCAAGCGATGAGAATTCAAAATTATGGGACATTCTTCTTTGAGCAACACCTTTGTGAGAGACACACCACATATTCACCCAAAACCTTAAGGTACTAAGTGGGTGGGTTCTCTCACTTATAAATGCTCAAGTCACCACATTCCTATCCAATGTGGGACTATTATCCACACTACTCACACTTGTAATTCTTTTTCAACACTCCCCCTCAAGTGTGAGTCTACCACAATGCTCCCTCTCAAGTGGAAGCTCTTTCTTCCACATACATTGTTAGACGAGGGCACTGATCTAGAAGGGAGGGTTGAATAGATCACTTATTTTTAATAATTTACGCTTCAAAAAATTGTTCTAAAATATACAAAAGCGGCCTCGGATTAAAACTCATATATCCGAACCTTTATTGGAAAGATTGGATATGCGAACCTGAATGGAATGATCTTGATGAGAGAGTAGAATCAATAAGGTTCCCAATCAATAATTCAAATAAATGCCACTTAAGGTGAACCAGTTTCCAATGCTTAATTGAGGAAAAAAATTGAATTGACAATTTATCAAACAGTTTATGTGTTATCAATATATCAAACACTTGGCGTGCGAAACACACCAAGTCAAATTTCCTTTGAATTTGTAGTGCATAATTTTGCTCACTTGCAATCAAAGTGATTGCAATGGTTTTACACAGTTGTTTGAAACACTACAAATCAATCGAAACATTACTAAGAATTGATTTCACACAAACTTCAACAATATAAAAGTAAAGATATATATATATATATATATATATATATATATATATATATAGAGAGAGAGAGAGAGAGACCCAATTTATTTATGTAGTTCCCATTTCGTCCTCACTTAGGGTACATCTGCCCTCAATTCTAAAATAGAATTAAGATATATATATAAAATCTGTGTGCAATATTCAATACAAGAGAAGTCCTAGCGAACCAACAATCTAACACAATTGTTGAGATTGAATCTAACCACTTCTCTCGCCTTGATTCCAGCTGAATTAAGTGCATCAAACACTACGAATAAACCCCCGGTTACCGCTACTCACTTGACTGAACCTTCCGTTCTTCAAGTTTTTCACCCGGCTGATTTCGATCGCAAGATGCTTGACCCCAAATCTTCCAAAATGATCCTCTGATTACCGTTACTCCCTTGACCAAACCCACCGTTCTTCAAGGCTTTCACTCGGCTGAATCTGTGATGCGAAGACTTGTACAAAAACCCCCCCAAATCTATCAAGATCTTGGAGGAAAAATCCCCAATAGTTTTATCAAAGAAAATCCCACTGGATCTCTACCCAGACCAGATTTACAAATCCTAAGTTTGGACGTTATCACTCTTAACTAAGGACAATCAATAAAGATGAATATTGATGAATGCAATTGTGAGAGTGAAGATAAAGAGCAAGACAATGTTTCTTTCAATTTTCTTCTTGTTTCTTACGAAATGATGCATATATATATATAGGGGACGTATCATATGAGAATATCATTTTTATGTGAGAACATGAGAATGAATCCGAATCATTAGATTTTAAAATAATTGGTGGAGATTATTTGTGGTTTTTGTTTTTCTCTCTCCTCCATTATAATAATAAATGATGAAGGAGAGAGAAAAAAACTGACACATAATCTCCACCATTTATTTTAAAATCAAATGATTCAAATTCATTCTCATGTTCTCACATAAAAATGACATTCTCATATGATACGTATCATATATATATATATACATGAATGAGTATATATATATATATATGTATATATATATATATATATACATATACATGAATGAGTAAAGAAAACCGAGTTTAGGAACACAAAGACACAGAAAAATGGGTAAACACGCGCGAGAAGTCGACCTCTAGCATCTATGACTTAACCTGTACAAGGTAGTGGCCAAAACAAGAACCCATGTGCCAACGCATGTAAGGCAAAAAGTTTCAAAAGATTTTCCCTACAATATATGTCGTCCTGTAGGAGCCCATGCGTCGACCCAGGGTAGGTGCATGCAAGGAAGAGAATTTCAAAACCTTTTCCCTTATATATATATATACACATGAATGAGTAAAGAAAACCGAGTTTAGGAACACAAAGACATAGAAAAATGGGTAAACACGCGCGAGAGGTCGACCTCTAGCATCTATGAGTTGACTTGTACAAGGCAGTGGCCAAAACTTCATTAAAATTGGCTCATGCGTTGACCTACAAGAACCCATGTGTCAACGCATGTAAGGCAAAAAGTTTCAAAAGATTTTCCCTACAGTATAAGTCGACCTGTAGGAGCCCATGCGTCGACCCAGTGTAGGTGCATGCAAGGAAGAGAGTTTCAAAACCTTTTCCCTTTAGTGTGAGTCGACCTATGACCTTTATGAGTCCGCCTATGGCTCTAAAAATGACCCAAAACCCATTTTTGACATTGTGTATGATCCTATAAGTCTAAATACATGTATAATGATCTTTATGCATGTTTGTAAGAGATGAATGCATGGCTTAAACAAGGTGATACCGTCCAAAATACACAAGTACTTATCATCCTAGTTTTGACATCATTAAAACATAGTAAAAATGAACCTTCCCCTCACATACTCCCCCTTTTTTTTATGGCAAAACCTTCCCAAAACATTGAGTACTTGAAGGAGAACATTGAGTACTTGAAGGATATTCTCCTCCTGACTATATGCACTTCCATATAATTTTGAACTTTGTGAACTCGCTTTTGCTTTCTCCCCCTTTGAGAACATAAAAAAGAGTTAAGCAACCAGTCCTTTGGAAACGTAACATTCACATAACAATTCAAACATATGCTATTACAACAGATACAACATTAACAATTATCCACATATAATGTTGTCTATGAAAACAATAAAGATAAATAACTCAAGAACCATAGAGCAATACTGAAGAAATGAATTACACAAAACACATAGTTTAGCACAAGTCTTGAGAAAAAAAAAACAAAAAAAATGTGAAATAAGACGCAAGACAAGACAACAACACAACGCAATTAACTGTGGTATTCGACCCCGATGAGGTTGACATTTCCCTCAGAATGTTTGATCTTGATTTTCTCCTTGAGCGTCCAGACGTTCACGTATATCAAGGACACTTCGGTTGAGAGTGTTAATGCTCAAAGAGAGTGCACGATGTTGATTTGCTGAGGTTTCGGCAATTTGATCGAACCAACCCAAGACTCTTGATGCAAAGATATCAAAGTTTTCATTCTGAGCACGAATTTGCCCCTGCACTATTTCGTAGCGTTGTTCTTGATGAGCTGCAAAGTTTTGGTTATCAAGTTGCATACTTCGAAGCATTTCAAGAATGGATGAATTATCTGTTGGAGGATTATTTGGAGAAGGAGGAACATATGAGGTGCCTTGCTCAGACCAAGCGTTTTGACGCCATTTACCCCATCTTTGGTTATCTTTATTGTCTTGAACTGGAGATTCACTTAACCAAGCATGATCATCATGACTTTCATAGGGAACCTCAGTTTTCATGGGATGAGTTTCCTCATCTTTGTCTTGCTCTTCCTCTTCGGCTTCATTTGAGTTACGGATGTGTCGACTTGAACCCCTAGGCTTGAACACATAAGTTTTCAGTTGCTTGTCCCAAATATATCCCATAAGAGTCATAGTCTTTTGATTAAACTCTTGGTCAGCAGTAAGAGAGATGTAAGGGATGTCGGGCATAACAATTTCGGCATGATCTAATATGGTTTGGATCAATGATCCGTAGCAGAATGATGAACCTCTGCCGCTTTCTTTCAACACATAAAAGCGACTTGCGAAATAGTAAGGCCAGTTTACCTTGATCTTGTTCTTAAGGAGATAAACCAAATGAACTTCAGCTTGATCAACCCTTGAGTAACCACCTTTCTTCAGACGTAGAATATGGGAGACAATCCACTACAGAATGTGATCATCCCATTTTAAAAAATCAGTTGTAACAGACTTAGGGAAGTTATCACCTGTGTCTGCTTCCGTAGGAAGAGGATCCTTAAGCATAGAGTTCAACCCAGTCTTAAAATCATACTGCGGAGCCAACTTGTTATCAGTTATATGATGGTCATGAGAAATGGAAGGACACATATCAAACAAATCTCGCCACATAGAGCTACCAACATTATAGTTTTTGCCCTCATATTGAAAGCAAACTCATACCCGATAAATTTATTCATCAAACCAGCATAAAACATTCTAACCATTTCTTCATTATAGTTTGTACTAAATTCCAAAAAGGCATTTTGTAGCGTGAATTTTTGTGGTTTCGAATCACTATCGCTTGGGTACTACAGTTTGATTCATTTTTTATCCTATTGAGCTGATTAAGGAAGGGAAATAGATGTCTCCAATTAACCCTGCTTGCAAACTGAGTTTAAACAGTCAAAACTGTTGGTTTACAGATGCTATCAAAACGAGGTTCGTCTTTTAAGGTAATTTGTTTAAAAACACTGTGTCTGGATTATGGGCTAGGTTTCTGGTAAGGGATTAGGTCGGATGCTTTTGATTGATATATGAAGGTACTGAATTTTAGGTTTTTGATTAGTATGCTCGCTAAGATTTTTGCAATCTTATGCCTACATATTCCCGTTTAACGAAACAGGGAAATCAAAGCGATCGTAGTTCCTCCTATTCTATGGGAGGAAAAAGGTTGTTTTGGTGTCTTATTCAAAGCCCAACACATGAAGCTAAAGGTGGTTTGTATCTTGTTCAAAGCCTAATATGTGAAGCTAAAAGGGTTTGGATGAGAGAGAATTTGTTATCTCTAAAGAGGAGTTGTTGATGTTTGTATGCTGTGAGCAAGGCACAAATTTAATGCTAAAAGGTTAATTGACTCAACCGAGGTTTCCTTATACAAAGCCTAAGAGGAGGCGATTGACCCAACAAGAGGGTTCCTTTTACTTGTTGTCTCGTACGAAGCCCGAGATAGAGGCTAAAAGGGTTGACTCAACAAGAGAGTACTAACAAGTGACTGACTCAACAAGAGAGTGCTTTTATGTGTCTTATACGAGGCCCAAGACGGAGGCTAAAAGGTTTGATTCAACAAGATAGTACTTTTATCTGTCCTGTATAAAGCCCAGGGCGGAGGCTAAAAAGGTTGACTCAACAAGAGAGTTTATTTGACAGGCGATTGACTCAACAAGAGAGTCTTTTATACTCAACAAGAGAGTGTTTTATTGTCTCGTACGAAGCCCGAGATAGAGGCTAAAAGGAGATCGACTCAACAAGAGAGTCTTTTATACTCAACAAAATAGTGTTTTGCTGTCTCGTACGAAGCCCGAGATAGAGGCTAAAAGGAGATCGACTCAACAAGAGAGTCTTTTATACTCAACAAGAGAGTGTTTTAGTGTCTCGTACGAAGGCCGAGATGGAGGCTAAAAGGAGATTGACTCAACAAGAGAATCTTTTATACTCAACAAGAAAGTGTTTTATATGTGTCTTGTATGAAGCCCAAGACGAAGGCTAAAAGGGGTTTGACTCAACAAGAGAGTCTGAAAAGGTTAGCTCCGCTGGGGAGAGTCATTTGTACAAAGCCCAAAAGGAGGATATCTTACTGCTGAGGATTAGATCCATAGGCAGGACCAAGTGGGAGCGCCCTCATGAGAGAGGCCAAGTTTCTGAGTGATCAGTGTTTTTTCCTATGTTTGAAAGGGAACTTGAGAATGTCTTTGAGACTTAAGGGGTTTAGACTGTCCAAGTCTAGAGTTTTATCTATTGTACAATGCCCAAGAAGAGGCACGGGCATTAAGGGATGAGTATTAACCCTAAAAATGGCCGGAGGTTTGACACTGGAAAGACTGCTCTAGCAAAGGATGACTAAGTTCTGTCTTATACCTTTAAGAGGTCGTCAGGGTCCTTGTATTAAGCCCAAGAGAAGGCATGAGAACTTCTAAGAAGCCGAAGGGTCCTTGTACAACGCCCAAGAGGAGGCGGGGATGCTTTTAGGATGCCTGTGGGTCCCCAAACCAAGAGAAGTTCAAGAAATGCAATTCACAAAGAATAGATCATTCCAGGAAAGTTCGAGACTTTGGAAGAAACTTAAGAGATGCTATTCACGGAGAATAGATCAACTCTGGGGAGTAGAGTTTCTTTGACAATTTCTAAGGGTGACAGTCTGAGAAAAGGTTCACCGAGAGTACTGCCTTTCTCTTTGTTCCATATTTTTTAACCCCAAGAGAAGGGAAGACTGTATCTGGAATCCTACAAGGGATCTAGTTTTGTTTGTATTTAAGAGTGACCAACAGGGCTTTACCTAGTTCTAGACGTAGTTGCCGGGGAAAAATCTAAATAACTATACTAGTATTACACAGTGGATATGTGACAAGTATATAAAAGGATGTGAAACAATACTTACAGTGAAGCAGCCCCATAATACAGTTATATACATATGAAAGCGATAATTGAAAGCGGATAAACACTTACCCGTTGTAGAGCTTCTATGCTGTTTTGTTAGTTGTTCAACAAAGAAAAATTTGATAACAATATTATATTCAAAATCAAAGGATAAAGTGCTTTGAAAAGTTTGTTGGGGCTTACAGCTCAAGGAGAGGCCCAAGTTTTAACGATGATTGCACCGTTGTTTTGAAAACTGTACAGAGGGACTTATACAATATGTGAGGCCCAAAAATTGTTTTATTTATAAAGGGGTAGGGTCTTACACTCTATTAGAGGCCCAAAGATGGGTCTTATAGTTCAAGGAGAAGCCCATGGTTTTTGTTAAAAAGGCGACGATCGTGCCGAACTTTTTGACTGTATCGGGACTTATACAATACATTGAGGCCCAAATTATTGTTTATTTACAAAAGGGTTGGGTCTTACACTCTATTAGAGGCCCAAAAAATGTTTGAAAAAGAAAAGAAGTGGGACTTATAGCTCAAGGAGAATCCCATGGTTTATTTTTTGAAAATGACGATCGCGTCGAAATTTCTGAAACTGTATCGGGACTTATACAGTGCACTGAGGCCCAAATTATTTTATTTACAAAGAGGTGGGACTTACACTCTATCAAGAGGCCCAAAATGTTTTGAAAGTGATTAATGAAGGTTGAATTAATCAAAAACCTAATTTGTTTTCAAAAATATATTTTAATTGAATAAAAATTCAATTAAAATGATCAAAATTGTTAAACATGTGTGAAAAACAAATTGTGATCTTGGATTAATGTTTCAAAAATCATGTTTTAGTCCACAAAATGATTGGAAACCAATTAAATTTGGAAAATCAAGAAGGAAAAAACATTTTACATGTCAAAAAACAAATAAAACATTAATTCTTTGCAAACATATCAAATATATGAAATAAATAATATTTTTGGGATTTTTTTGGTAGAATAAAATATTGTAACATTTTTGTGAATTATTAAAAAAAGAATCAACTCAAAATCATTAAAAATCAGAGAGAAATTAATTTTTGAATCAATTAAATAAAAAATCACAAAATTCAAATATTCAAATATCTAAAAATGGCGCCAAGAACATGCCAAGAACACGCGACATCCCTTTGTTTCTGCAGATTTGCGTTTTCTCTCCAATCTCACTGAATACTCGTTGAAATCACACAAACCACATATCAATCTGCTCGTTTTCACCTCACGGTCATGTCAATGGTCTTTAATTTCATTTATTTTAAGTGTGGAATAAGAAATCAAAGAGAAACCTTAAGAACCCTAAAATTTGCATGAAGGCTCAGAAATTCCATACACGATTCAAACAAAGCAATTGATTGAGGGTAAACACTCTATGCATGATTATGAACATATGGCAAAATTATTGTGCAGCAAAATATGCATGGATCATACAGTTAGAAGAGCTCAGGCTTACCTTTTGCAGCTGGTGATCGTGTTTTGTGTTAGAGGTGTTGCAAGCTGGTTTCAATGATTTGCACAGCTTCCTTAGGTGCCAAGTGATGTGTCTGAATGCTTGGAGTGGTTTGAAACAAGCTGAAACTTGAGATGGTACCTCAACTGTAACTTTGTCAAGAACTTGAGCAGTTGGCAAGTGATTTTGTGGTTTTGGTGTTACAGATGTTATGTGAGTGTTTGGATCATTTCCATATGATGTTTATGAGGTGTGTGTGTGTGTGTGTGTGTGTGATTGGTTTGGTTGGAATAGCTCTCAAACTCAAAACCCGATAGTGACTTGCCTTAGAAGGCAAAATTGGAAGTGAGAAGGAGATTTTGAGGAAAGCATCTGTTTGATGACTTTGGTGTACTCAAATTGAGCACAATTGAGCTTTATTTATAGTAGAGCAAGTTTGTTTTGGCTGCAATAGTGAATGGCAACTGCAGCAGAGGTTTGGCCAATGTTGATCAATGGGAATCCAAGTCTCCTCTATCCATTGATTAGAGGTTAGAGCACAGAGATGTGGTTCCCTAGTTCAGATCTTATCCTTAACTCATTCAGTTGGAAATGGTTCAGTCCATGTCACCTTGGTGCATCCATTGAATGCTCCAAAACAAAATTGGAGTCTTGTCCCCCCTTTTAGGCCTTTCTAGGTTTGTCATGCTAATTTTGGTTCCAAAAACTTGGGAGGCTTATGGATCAGTGCTTGTTCCTCCTTGGTCTCCCCCTGAGGTATTTAGATGGATAGACTTGTTTGTCATTTGCACAAATTGCCCAAATCGAGCAAAATGCACAAATCTGCCTTGCCATGACAGTTTGCAGCAAGGCATATTGCCATTGTCATATCTCATGGCTCAAGTGGAGTTTCATGGGGTTCTTGGCCATTTTGGAAAGCTCCCATATGATACAATACATGTGTGATCATAGTTTATCTTGATAACTTTTGGATCTGGGTGAAAAATGCCCCTACATTTGGAAAAAAGACAAGGCAGATTCTGACTTAGTGAAAATTTCACTAAGTGTTGGAAAAAAGTGACATTTTCACTTTTTGTCATTTTGGTCACTCCATAACTTAAAATCCATGAGGAATTGGAATGAGGTGTAGTTGACACTTTTAAAATATGTCATGAAAGCTACAAATCCATCTTTGGATCAACCAAAATGGTTGCTTGGATCTCAAGTTATGATCCTTGGAAGTTGGCACCCTAGCCACTTTGTTCCATAACTTAGAAAATTTCTAAGTTTTTTATGGTTACCCCTTTTACAAGTTATCCCACTTTCTTTGATTTTTCTTGATGAATGCTGATTCAAATCACACATTAACATCATTTTAGGGTTAGGGAACCATAATTGATCAAAAATAAAAAAGTCAAACTTTGACTTTTGGGCACAGTTAACTTTTTATCAGATGAACTCCAAACTGTGCGATCCTCTATGAAATCAAGTCCTTGACCTAAATCAAACTTGATGGTGAAGATGGCTGGTTTCTACCTGAGTGAATCGCACACTCAAAGATAACAACAGAGTCGCCACCGAACTTTATTTAGTCCCAAAGGACAAGGAAAATATCGATAAAATCCAAGGGGAAAAGAAACGGGAACGGGGGGTCGGTTATGCGAAAGGAAGGTACTAGCACCTAACGCATCCGTCGTACTCGACGAGAACCATTTCGCTTGCTTCTAGGCTTGGATGGGTTATCTATCTAAAGGCTTCTAGCTAAAAGAAGGAGAGAGAGAAAAAAGAAAGGCGAAAAAGAAAGAAAAGAAGGAAAGTGCTCGCGGAGGAACGAAGTCCTCGTGCCTATGTACCCTCATAGTGCAATGAGGAAATCAGAGCGTCGTAGTTCATGGAACCAAGGGACAGAAAGGAAGGAAGAAAAGGAGAAGGAAAGAAAGGTGGAAGTGTGCTCGCCGAGATCATTGTGGTCTCATGCCTACGTATCTGACATTTAGAAGAATGCAGAATCAGAGCTTCCGTAGTCCGGGGAACTGAACGGAAAAGCAAAACAAGAAAGAAACAAGGAGACGAAAGAAGTGGTGTCGAAACCAAGAGCAAAAGAAAGAAGGAAATTCCACTGAGGATTCCAAAGAAATGGTGTCAAAACCAAGAAAAGAGTGAAACTCCGCTGGGGATAGCAAAGAGAAATGGTGTCGAAACCAAGGAAAAAGAGACTCGGTATATTAACTGGCTGACAGTGGTTAACCGAAGAAAGAGAGTAGACCCTGGCGGGGAAAAGAAGCTGGTGTCAACAGACGGACTGTGATAAACCAAGAGCTATGAAAAACTCATTTAGCAATGGTTGGGAATGACATATAATGACGCGGGCAAAGGCGTTGTTATGTAGATTGTTGTTGTAAGTTCGTCGTTTCTACAACGGTCTGGAAACCGTTGTTGTATTCTGGAAGCGCGCGATATATTGCAACGGTTAGGTATTTCAACTATTGTAATATATATTAACTATCACAACGGTTATCAGTATGAACCGTTGTCAGATATGTTAACTATCACAACGGTTATTTGTCTCAACCGTTGTGGAATGTATCCTTAGTTTATTAAATACAAATGTATATTGCTTGTTTTACCATCCACCTTATTAAAGAAATACAACCACTAAAATTGGTAAAGAACTATATAATCTGAAAATTAAATTGTTCTTGAAAACCAACTTAAACACACCATTGTTTTCCGAATTGCATCCATTTCATTCCGCATATTTTATGTTCCTTAACATAAAATTTATGGTTCGATGGTCGGTTTCCTTCAATCCATCGATATCTTTTGTTATAGTTTACCTCATCATCGCCAAAAATCGCCACGATTTTATCATCATAACAATGATTATGATCTTAACAACCACGACGATTAGTGACGATGATGAGGTAAATTATAATAAAAGATATCGATGGATTGAAGGAAACCGACCATCGAACCATAAATTTTATGTTAAGGAACATAAAATGTGCGGAATGAAATGGATGCAATTCGGAAAACATTGACATGATAAAGGTTGGTTTTCAAATACATCCTAATTTTCAGATTATAATGTTCTATAACAATTTAACTGATTGTATTTTCAATAAAAGGATAGTGAAACAAACGATATACATAGTATATAATAAACTAAATTTCATATACAATATCAGAATGAATTCATATATATATGTACCTTATCAGAATGAATTCATATATAGGTACCACTATCATCATCACAATGTGAAACAAATCCTAAGAAGTGGGAAGCAATGATGAAAATTAGTTAGTATTAAATTTAACTATATACAATATACATAGTATATATATAATAAACTAATGTTCTATATCAATTTAACTGATTGCATTTTCAATAAAAGGATAGTAAAACAAACAATGTACATAGTATATAATAAACTAAATTTCATATACAATATAAGAATGAATTCATATATATGTACCTTATCAGAATGAAATCATATATATATATATATATATATATATATATATATATATATATATATATATATATATATATATATATATATATATATATATATATATATATATATATATATATATATATATATATATATATATATATATATATATATATATATATATGTACCACCATCATCATCACCATGTGAAACATACCCTAAGAAGTGGGAAGCAATGAAGAAAATTAGTTAGTATTCAATACAAAACAACCAAAAGTTGAAACAAAATCCTAAGTGGGACTGTACCATTACAATGAAGTTCACCTTGCTTGTGAAGCATTGAAGTCGAATCTGCACAAAATGAGAACAATCAACAAAAACAACATGAAGCAAGCGAGATAATGGGAACTATTTAACAAAAAGATTGAAGTAGAAGACTACCTTATTTTCCATAAACAATATGTACATTACGATTGCTACCGCCAGCATCATCACCATGTTCATCTAGTTTTAGATTCTGCAGGAAGAACTACAAGGAGGAAGAAGCTTAAATCAAAAGCTTCATACTTCATACTTCTTGTATTTCTTCTCGCAGATTCTAAAAAAAGATGAAGTTTGGGTGCTAGGGTTTCGTTGTGAAGAAAACGGCGCGACTGTCAAAAAGGGAAAGTTAATTCCCTTATATAGGTAAATTTTTCACAACGGTTTTCTGAAATAACCATTATGATAGATTATATATTAATTTAATAATATCACAACGGTTAGTTATAATAACCGTAGCGATACCCCTTATACGTGGTACAAGGTTCGACACCAGGCAACAACATTTTCCTAAAATTACGCTTGGATTATAAGTGATATCGCTACGGTCATTAATTATAACCGTCGTGATATTATTAACCGTTGCACTTCCTAACATATGAACGGTTTACAAGAAAATATAGTTCCAGAATATGAACGATTTACAAGTTATCATCATTATCAGTCTTTTCATCTTCAACCTCATCTATAAATAGACAATTTTACATATCTAAATAATATATTCTTCGTAACAATGAGTTCAACAAATGAGAATCCTAGAAACCTCAATGAGGAACGTCAGGCGCCAATCCAGGAGGTCGTCCAACCAGCAACTGCCAACTTCAGGGATGCCTTAAGGGTAAGGAAGGATAAGAAGAAGAAGAAGAAGATAAAGAAGAAAAGGAGACCTGTATATTATGATTCCGATGAGGGGAGTGAGGAGAGATGTCTAGATTATGAAGATGCATTTTATGCTATGGGCTCTGACAATGATCTTGATATGTAATATGTTTATCAATGTACTCTCAATGGAATATTAAAATAAAATTATGTCTATATATGTTCATCTCTTACAGTTTTATTTTTAAAGTTATATATATACTCTATTGCACTTAAAAATACTAAAGAATACATTGCTGTGAATCGAAGCGTGATACATGTAGTACAACGGTCTTCTAATACAAGCGTGTTAAAATGTAAACATATGGAAAAAAAAACATAGAGCTGGGAATCGAAGCTTGTTACACAGCTTGTTTTACAACGGTTATGTAATACAACCGTCGTTAAATATGGCGTTATAAATTTTTAATCCTGTTACAACGGTTGGATACGAAACCGTGGTAAAGCTGGCGTCGTTAAATGGGGTTTTCGTAGTAGTGAGAGAGAGTGTTGAACCGAGAGAAGGTGTGTGACTCTGAAGGGGCCTCGGTATATTAACTGACTGGCAGTGGTTAACCGGGGAAGAAAAGACTGCAACTCTGTGGAGGTAGAGAAGCATTGGTTTTAGTAGAGACAACTGCGATTAATCGGAAGTACGGGTGTAGGACCGAACGAAGGTCGTGACCCAAAGGGGTTTGGTAAACTGACTGAACAAACAATACTCAACCGAAGGAAGGGTATTTGAACCAAAGAAAGGTTACTAACCCAAGGGTGCAAGTATTCGAACCAAGAAGAGGTTGCCAACTGCGGGGGATTCGGTGTTTACAGACGGACTGTGACCAACCAAAGAGAAAAGCGAGTGATTAACCAAGAGAAGGTGATTAACTCGAAAGGGTTCAGTATTTTAACAGACGGACTGTGGTTAACTGAAGAAAAAGGTGATTAACCAAGAAGAGGCGATTAACCCAAGAGGTGCTCAGTGATTAACAGACGGACTGTGATTAACTGAAGAGACAGGTGATTAACCAAGAAGAGGTGATTAACCCAAGAAAGGAGAAGAACCAAGAGAAGGTTGCGAACTCCAGGGGAAAATGGTCGTGACAGGAAAACTGTGTTGGACCAAAGAGAGAGAATTGAAACTCTTCAGGGGAATCAAAAGCAATGATTGATTACAAGAAAAGCATAGTGTATTGAAACGAAGAAAGCTTGCTAACCCAAAGAACATAGGATCATAACCAAAAAGAATGGTGATAGATTAAGAGAGAGATTGAGATAGGAGTGATCAAGGATCGAAAGAGATTGCAAAGAGCGAAGAGGGATCGAGGATCGACTCGACTGGGGAAGGAAAGCACATTACTGCCTGGAGATAGAGATGACTAAGCCAAGCACAGGGTCATTCGTCCCCTACATGAAGCAGTCAGAATGAGAGTAGGAATTCTCCCTTCTCATCCCTTCCCTAACACACACGGGGTGTAATGCGAAAGTTGAACCGGACGGCCCAACAGCTCCAAGTTGTACAGTGCTCCTGCGTAGAGAAACGGACAGCATAACGGCGTCAATTTGTACAGTGCTCCGATGCAAGGCGCAGTGCGAAACTCCAACTCCACGGGGGGGAAAGAGAGAGAAAGCTCTAAAGGAGGCCTAAAGAGAGGAAAAGGGAAGATCGATTAATCGAAACAAAGTTTTGATCAATTAATCAAGGGATAAACATGCTAACAACTTCCCAAAGAGGATGAAAAGTCATTAAAGCAAAAAGGAGTGAATTATTGATTATACAAGATTAAGTTTATCCATGAAGAATAAACTTAATGCAAACTGAAATGGAAAGTGCAAAACAGTGCCAAATGATCACCAAAATGCCACACAAACTCATGTATCGTGTGAACGAAAATAGTGCAAGAATTGCAATGTTCATACAATGCTAAGAACATTAAACAAATGAATAATCGAAAATGCGCATCGAAGGTTTATGAACATGCTTCAACCAGAAGTGGAATGACATTAAAAACATCCATAAAATCAAGCATGACAATCAATGGAAGTTAAAATGAAGAAAGCATGGCAAACACACTTGAAAATGCAAGAAAATGGCTTTCTGGTTCAGTGTTAATCGATTAACACTTGAAAAAGTGCAAAAAAACACTGGTTAATCGATTAACACAATTGCACTGCAATGTGTTAATCGATTAACACTGTACAGGGAGCAGAAAATCAGTTTTGAAAAGTGTTTTTGGCCAACTTTTTTATTGTGCAATCACTCCAATGCTAGGGCAAACAATTATGCACAAAAAATCAAGCTTAGAAACAGCAAACGATCAATAATAGAATCAATTAACAATCAAGATCATGGACCAAGCAAAAGTGTAATCAATTCACATGCAAGAATATCGAAATTACATCGCAAACTATACGAAAACGATCGAAATGATAAAAGGAATGAAATCCACCAACCTACAAGGCTGAGATGTGCCTTGGTAAATGTTGCAAAGTGATCTTGGTGCAGAAAATCAAAGAAAACCAGAGCATTCTTGAATTGTAGCCGAAACGCGTCGAAACCGATCAAAAACGCGAAAATGCACCGAAATCGAACTTGCACCAAAATAAATGGTGTGAAACCCTTGGATTGAAGTAGAATGAGATGTACTTCCAGAAATCCAACCAAAGAATGCCAAATGATGAAGGTTAAGCTCAATAATTAATCACTTTCAATGTGAAAAGTGATTAATCTTCAAGAATAAGAGCTTTTGGTGAGGTTTGATGGAGAAGAATTGAGATGAAGATGAAGAATGAGTAGAGAAATCAGAGAAAAAGTGAGAGAATTGAGAGTGAAATGTGAGAAGCTTGGTGAAAAATGGTAGAGAATGGTTGAGGAATTGAAAAGTGAGTGGAGGTGAGTTTATATAGACTTTAGGTTTGGAATATGAGATGGTTTGGAATTTGGTTTGGAATTAGCTTTGGGTTTGGAGCTAGGTTAGAAGTTAGTTGGACTTGACTCACCGAGTCGAGGCGGTTAACTCGGTTAGTTAGAACCAACTCGGTAACCATCCCAAGGTGAATTCCAACATCCAAAGATCCACATTACTTGGTGAACAAGGAACATGGTGCACTTGATTTGAAGTGGAGTATCATAGCAAATGCACTTGGAATGAATTGAGTAGCTTGGAAATGTTTAGAGGTGTCTAGAATATTCCATACGCTGCTAGAATCCAAGACCAAAATGTGTGCAAAGGTGATGTCATGAAAAAGCAGCAAATTGTGCCTATTTTACCTGTGTTAATCGATTAACACAATTGCACTGCAAATGGTTAATCGATTAACTAGGCCAAAATATACCCAATTTGCCTAAAAAAAGGTGTTGTGGTCCCGACTTCGATTTTCCACCTCTTGTATTGAAGAATAGGTATGGAAACCTTCATTTTGTGCTTGTTTTGATGAGGTGATGACCTTGTGAGGATATGATTAATCGGGCTTGGAAAACCTGAACATCCTGCAACCAGAACACCAGAGGAAAAAATGCGAATGCGTATGCCAGCGATGCGCATGATTATGCTTATGCAAAAGGCAAAAGAGGGAGGTCAAATTTCGGGTTACGACAGCTGCCCCTATTTAATTCGCTTGGACCTGAATGTACGAATTGCACCAGCTTTTCGATGATTCGAGGTAAAAGAGGATTAAATAAAAGAGTAGCTCGAGAATTTGGCCAACGGCGACAAAAGAAGAGTTGAGAGTGTTTGAAGGTTGATAAATGCAAGGATAGCTAAAAATCTGCAGGGAGATAAGTCAGGCAAAAAAAGAGAGGGAGCATGATCGATGCATATGCTATGTATGCGTTTCTACATGATGCTTGATATCATGCAATGCAAAGGCTCAAGCTGAGGCATAGTGTGAAGTGATTAGGAAGAAACCGTAGCAAAACGACTTCGACATCCTCGGTCGGGGAGATGACCTACAGATAAAGACAAACTCTGCTGGAGAAGAGAGTTCATAAAGGATGATGATCCCGCCGAGGAAAGAAACTGAGAACATCTTAGGTTTCTAAATCACCATGGTTGTCTCCGTTGGGGATGAAAGAACCAAGTTAATCCTTTCTACCAAAACTGGCTCTGCGTGGGGAAAAGAAATTCCCGAATCATGTTGACTCAGCTGAGGAGAAACCACTGCTGCTGGTGACAGATAGTTCCTAATCATAAGAGATGATACACAACCCTTGCTGGGGAAAAGTGAGCGAAGCGTCTTTGCTGGGGAACACCTTGGCAACCTGCTAGGGAGAATGATGACTTTGCTGAGGAACTGCTGAGGAAATAACAACTTCTTCACTGAACCATCCCCATTGCCGGCCAGGCGTTAGGCTTACCAATGGATATTACCGATTATCCTGTAGGAGTTACCAGTAACACATGCGATGCATAATGCTTTCTCGATGGATTTAGCTTTTTATTGTTCTCAACGTTTTTTAGTATTATGTGATCACAAATAATTGTTTATTTTGCAAACAAAATACTGGAATGAAAACAAATTGAGGTAACAAAATGCATTTTATTGAATGTGAAATTTTTTGTACATAAAGTGTGTACAAGGATGCAAAATCCTTGATGAGGAAATTTGCAATAAAATTGAAAAACAAATGTAAATGGCAAAGGGAAATCATGCTTTGCATTGATTACAACATTGTCCACCATCCACTGTAAGTCTAGGTTCCAACGCTTTGCACCAGTTGATGATGATTCGACTGCTCTGTTACCGTCTGAGGTCTAGCCATGAGGAAAAGAGGCTCAAGTGTTCACAGTCAATGCCTTTATCCCTAATTTTTGCCTGGACATGTTTTCACATTTTTTTTCGTCCACCGGGATGCCCATTTTTGCATAAGTTGCCCTTTCGAGTTTTCAACTTAGCGGGCTATTATTGTTTTTTTATTGTCCCTAACTTTTGCATGGAATTTCTTTTTTTGGTCCATCGGGACGTCCATTTTTGCCTAGATTGTCCTTGCGGATGTCAATCTAGCAGACTCTTATCCATTTTTTTCAGGCATAATATTTTTTGACTGTATCGGAGTTCACGGGCGATGGCAACTCCTCCCCATCCATTGTGGTGAGGATCAGGGCTCCGCTTGAGAAGGCCTTCTTGACAACAAAGGGTCCTTCGTAATTAGGAGTCCACTTGCCTCGTGGATCCGAGTGAACAGGTGAATATCTCTTGAGCACGAGTTCGCCTTCACAGAATGTTCGAGGGAGAACTTTCTTGTCAAAAGCTCGCTTGAGGCGTCTCTGATACAATTGACCATGACAAACGGCTGTAAGCCGCTTCTCTTCGATGAGATTCAGCTGGTCGTATCTGGATTAAACCCATTCAGCTTCGTCAAGACCTGCTTCCATGATGACTCTGAGCGAAGGAATTTTGACTTCGATGGGTAGAACAGCCTCCATACCATACACAAGTGAGTACGGAGTTGCCCCAGTAGAAGTGTGAACTGAAGTTCTGTAGCCATGCAGTGCAAAGGGAAGCATTTCATGCAAATCCTTGTAAGTCTTGACCATTTTCTGGACAATCATCTTGATGTTTTTGTTCGCTGCTTCAACGGCGCCATTCATCTTGGGCCGATATGGTGAAGAGTTGTGGTGCTCGATCTTAAATTCTTGACACAACTCCTTCATCATGTTGTTATTTAGGTTGCTTGCATTGTCCGTGATAATGCTGCTAGGAATGCCATAGCAACAAATTATCTCTTTCTTGATGAATCTGGCAACCACTTGTCGTGTAACGTTTGCATAAGAAGCAGCCTCAACCCACTTGGTAAAGTAGTCGATAGCAACTAGAATGACTCGATGACCGTTGGAAGCCTTCGGCTCGATCATTCCAATCATATCTATACCCCACATGGAGAATGGCCAAGGTGAAGTCAAAACATTCAACGGAGTTGGAGGCACATGGATCTTGTCTCCGTAGATTTGGCACTTGTGACATCTTTTGGCAAAGTTGTAACAATCTACCTCCATTGTCGTCCAGTAATACCCAGCGCGAAGGATCTTCTTAGCCATGGCAGGACCTTTAGCATGTACACCCTCGCAGCCCTCATGTATGGACCTTATGATCATGTTTGCTTCGTGTCTATCCACGCATCTGAGTAACACGGAATCATAATTCCTCTTGTACAGTATACCACCACTTAAGAAGAATTTGGCGCAAAGCCGCCTAAGAGCCTTCTTGTCAGTGATAGTGATACCCTCGGAATATTCCTGTTTTTCCAGATATCTTTTGATGTCGTAGAACCAAGGCTTGTCAACAGACTCATCCTCGATTGCTAAACAGTGTACTGGTTCGTTCAAGTGATCAATGCAGATATGAGGAGCTTCATTCTTCCACTTGACCTTGAACATGGATGCTAAAGTGGCAAGAGCATCAGCTAGTTGATTTTCCTCTCTGGGAATATAATGAAAAGTAATCTCATCAAAGTAAGGAATCAACTTCGCTATGTGTTATTGGTACGGAACCAGCTTGGAATCCCGAGTCACAAAATTCCCCCTGACTTGACCGATGACCAGGGTAGAATCTCCGTAGACCTCAAGAATCTTGATTCTCATGTCAATTTCTACTTCAATACCGTAAATACATGCTTCGTATTCAGCCATATTATTGGTGCATGCAAAGCATAATCTGGCAGTGAAGGGAAGGTGAAAACCTGTTGGAGAGATGCGGATAGCACCGATTCCACGACCTTTAGAATTGGAGGCACCGTCGAACACGAACGTTCATCGCGCCCCTGGTTCGGGTCCTATGTCAGGGTCTGGAGTCTCATAATCTCTGATAAGCAGAACATCCTCATCGGGAAAGTCAAACTCCATTGGTTGATAACCCTCTACAGGTTGATGAGCAAGGTAGTCAGACAAGACGTTCCCTTTTATTGCTTTCTGGGTAACATACTGGATATCATACTCAGTTAACAGCATCTGCCATCGAGCAATCCTTCCAGAGACAGCAGGCTTTTCAAATATGTACTTTATTGGATCCATTTTGGATATCAACAAAGTAGTATGGCAAATCATGTATTGTCGTAGGCGTCGAGCAGCCCAGACCAGAGCACAACAAGTTTTCTCCAAGAGTGAGTATCTGGTCTCACAATCAGTGAATTTCTTGCTCAGATAGTATATTGCATGTTCTTTTCTGCCAGTGTCATCATGTTGACCCAATACACATCCCATCGATTCATCGAGAACGGTGAGATACATGATTAAAGGCCTACCAGGAACCGGTGGTACTAAGATCGGTGGTTCTTGCAAGTATTGTTTTATTTTGTCAAATGCTTCCTGACAATCATTATTCCATTCAACCGATTGATTTTTTCTTAGTAATTTGAACATTGGTTCACAGGTAACCGTCAAATGGGAGATGAACCTTGAAATGTAATTAAGTCTGCCCAGAAAGCCACGAACTTCTTTTTCTGTTTTGGGAGGCGGCATGTTCTGAATTGCCCGAACCTTATCAGGATCAACTTCAATGCCCTTCTGACTTACAATAAAGCCCAATAGTTTGCCAGATTGAACTCCGAAGGTGCACTTCGTAGGATTCAACCGCAACCTAAACTTCCGGAGTCTGTCAAACAGTTTCTTCAGGTGAACCAAGTGATCATCTTCAGTTTTGGACTTGGCAATCATATCGTCCACGTAAACCTCAATCTCTTTATGAATCATATCGTGAAAGAGGGTTGCCATGGCACGCTGATATGTTGCCCCTGCATTCTTTAGACCGAATGACATGACTTTGTAGTAATATGTACCCCATGGCGTGATGAAGGTAGTCTTCTCCATATCAGTTGGGGACATCTTGATCTGATTATATCCTGAAAAACTGTCCATGAAGGAAAAGACAGAGAACTGCGCAGTTTTGTCTACCAAGACATCAATATGAGGTAAAGGAAAATCATCCTTCGGGCTTGCTTTGTTGAGATCTCGATAATCCACACACATTCTGACTTTTCCATCCTTCTTGGGAACCGGGACAATGTTGGCAATCCATTAAGGATATTCAGAAGTGACTAGGAACCCAGCGTCAAGCTGCTTCTTTACCTCTTCTCTGATTTTGAGTGCCATGTCAGGTCTAGTCTTCCTGAGCTTTTGCTTGACAGGAGGACATCCGGGCTTGAGTGGCAAGTGATGTTCAACGATGTTGGTATCCAACCCAGGCATATCTTGATAGGACCAGGTGAAGATATCAACATACTCTTTCAATAACTTGACCAACTCGGAGTGTACATGCTCAGCGAGGGAGGCGCCAACCTTGACCTCTCTTCTGACCTCATCAGTACCAAGATTAACAACTTCCACTGGCTCTTTGTGTGGCTGAATCTCTCTATGCTCGTGCTCAAGGAGCCTTTCCAGTTCAGCCGATAATTCACAATCTTCCTCACCATCTTCTTCGGCTTGGTTAATTGGAATTCCAGAATTACAATGGATGTTTGCCATGTTGTTATCAATGCTTTTATTAGTTCTGCATGTTTATGAATATGTTTAGAATGAGCTATTTAAAAAAGTGAAAAAGAAAAGAAACTTTTGCCATTTGTTTTGTGAAAAGTGAAATAAAGAAAGAAAATATAGCATGATTTTGAATGCAAAAAACTTTTATTTATTGATCACATAATATTGTAAAACCGTGAGGCCCTTTACAAGCTATCCACTCGTCTTGAGCGAGGACGAGGGAACAAGAAAGCAAAATGCATTACATGTTATATGGGAAAACCACAGGAATCACGGTAGATGTCCAATTGTTGAGCTTGAAACTCGGCGAACACTTGCGCACAAAGCTGGAAATCTGATTACTGGGACCAGTATCATCAGCAGCTGCCACGATGTCACCCTGCTGGAAACCCGCATTGTGGAACTTGACAAAGTTGCATTGTTTATGATCAGAGGAACCAGATTGACGACCATGATGATAGCCCACTCCAAAACGATTATGCTTCTCAACTATATCAATCACGTGCCCCCAGCCTGGCAAGGCACCTCTATCGATGGTCTCTTTAGCACTCTTAGTAGATGCTAAAGTCAATTATGGTGATCTACTTTGACTAGTTGAAGCAGAGCTGACATCTTCGAACTCGAGACACTGCAACGGCACCTCAACTATGCCTTCTTCGGTCTCGACGTATCGAAAGGACGATAACTCGCTTACAATCAAATCCTCTTCACCACAGACAATGACAAGCTGATCTTCAAACATGAATTTCAACTTCTGATGTAAAGTGGAGGTAACTGTCCCTGCAGCGTGGATCCATGGACGACCCAGCAGGCAACTGTACGCCGGATTGATATCCATCACTTGGAAAGTAATGGTAAACAAATGCGGCCCAATTTTGATGGGTAAATTCACTTCTCCAATGACCTGTCTTCGAGAACCATCAAAGGCTCTGACGACTAAGGCACTTGGTCTCATCTCAATTCCTTCCACTGGTAATTGACTCAATGTTCCCTTAGGCATCACATTGAGAGAAGAACCGGTATCCACTAGAACATGAGATAACAGGATGTCTGTGCAGGTTACAAATATGTGCAGCGTTTTATTGTGGGCGTTTCCTTCAGGAGGTAATTCTGATTCATTGAAACCCAAATACCGACTTGTAGTTATGTTGGCCACAACATCATCAAATTCGACGACAGATATATCTTGCACGACATGGGCACTGTTCAACACTTTCAACAAAGCTGATCTGTGCGCAGGCGAACTCATGAGTAAGGACAAAATTGAGATCCTCGAGGGAGTCTGACCCAGCTGATCCACAATCTTAAAGTCACTTTTCTTGATCAACTTAAGGAACTCTTGATCATCAAGGGTCTCCTTGCTCTTTGAAACATCCTCAGATGGGATAGTCGGTACTGGAATGGTGGTATATGCCCCTTGTTGAACAACAGGGGTCGCGAATGCAGGCGTTTCCTTGGGAGAAACAACAGTTGGAACTTGCACAGGCTTCGTGGTGACCTTCGGGGCAAATACTCGTCCACTACGAGTCATACCTCCACCAGCTGTAACATTCACGATCTCGGATTCGGCGAACCTTATCTCTTGACCTCCAAAAAAGACAGTAGACCCATACTTCCAAGGTACCTCTTTAGAATTCTGATACGGAAACGGCTTCGGCGGACAAACCACGATGGGTTGCACCTTCTTCTATTTAGGGGATTCCACATGAACCTTCCTATAGACGATGGTAAACGGCTCAATAGCAGCAACTTCCTCAACAGGTTTAGATCTGGAAAATTGCACTTCGCCACGGTTCATCAGAATCTGGACACAACCCTTCAGCCTTCGACACTGGTTGGGATTATCGTCACAAATCTGACACTTACCATGCAAACCTTTCAACAGCCCATGTTCCTTCAATTTCTTGAAAACCACAGACATCAGATTCTTTACTTCGTCAACATCCATGATCAATTCAGCCTTCGGACTATCCTCAATCATGTTAACTGCAGGCCCACCGTGATTCGGCAACGGATTACTCTGAATGTTGGGTCCTTCCTCAGCAAAAGTCAGAACCTTCTTATCAATGAGTTCCTGAACCTTGGTTTTGAAAATAAAGCAATCCTCTGTTGCATGTCCTATGTATCCAGCATGATAAGCACAAGATACATTTGGGTTATGCTTCAGGCCGAATAGAGGAATTGCAGGTGCAATCTGCTTGGGGACAATTGCCCCTTGGTGAACCAGATAAGGAAACAGTTTTGTGCATGACACCGGAATTCTATCGAAATTCGGACGCTTATGGTTTCCTTGATTATTGTTGTTCTGACGGTTCTGATTCTGCTGATTCTTGTTCTGTTGATTCTGTTGCTGATTCTGAGCATTCTGAACTGGTTGTTGCGGATGATACTGATATGGAGGTTGTTGATACTGTGCAGCAGTAATGTATGGATACAGATAATACGGCAAGGGAGCCATGGGAGCTTGATACTGAGGAGAAACTTGAGCTGTCACAGCGTTGGCTTCACCTTCCTTTTTCTTGGAATGACTTTTCTGAGATTTCTGAGTGGCCGGCTGCTGGGAATCAGCTCCAGGAATATTTCCAGTCTTCAAACCATTCTCAATCCTTTCACCAATGGTTACAACATCAGTAAAACTCGATGAAGAACTACCCACCATTTTCTCATAGTAAGATCCTTGCAATGTACCCATAAAGATGTCAACCAACTCATTGTCAGAGAGAGCAGGTCGTACACGAGATGCCATCTCACGCCATCTTTGTGCATACTCCTTGAATGTTTCAGCTGAGCGCTGTGACTGATTCTGCAATTGCAATCTAGTTGACGCCAGATCAAGGTTATACTTGTATTGCCTCACGAACGCTTTAGACAAATCCCTCCAAGTACGAATTTTGCTGCGCTCCAAGCCCATGTGCCAATCTAATGAAGCGCCAGACAAACTATCTTGAAAACAATGAACAAGCAATTCATCATTATCAATATGGGATGCCATCTTCCTGCAGTACATAGTGATGTGACTACGCGGGCAACTCAAGCCTTTATACTTTGGCAAATCAGGTATCTTGAATTTCTGCGGCAACACAACATTCGGAACCAGACACAAGTCTTTGGCTTCCATACCAAAAGCAAAGAACCCTTCGATAGCTCTGATATGGTCTTCTAACAACTTGTAGTCAACCGATCTATTCTGATTAGTGAGTCTGACAAGAATCTGAGGATTTGGCAGCTGAGAAGCGGTAGGAGCATTCACCTGCGGAGTAGCAAACTGAGAAGGATACACCAAACCCGGATTAGCCATCTGACCAGCATTCTGACCCATCGAACACCATATGGATAATTTGGAGGAGGTACCACAGCAGCTGAGGAAGATGTCCCAGGATAGAACATCCCAGGATGAATATTCGGAACAGTAGCTTGAGCAGTCTGAGATGGAACCGGAACATGAATAGGAGGACCCCTATACACATGCTCTTCATCATCAGGAGTTTCAGTGTCAACCAATCCGGCAGTTTGATGAGTTTGAGCCTGAAGATTCTCAGGATCATCATTCACCACTGGAGGCGGGACTGGGGTAGGCATAACCCATGGATATGCTGAAGCATTCCCGTTAGGCATGGGTGCAACAAAAGGATGATATGGCATGAAGGCACTACCATTATTTGCAATCTAAGGAGTGTAATTCGGAGGCATGCCCCAAGGGAAACTAGTGGACATCTGGTTCAAACTAGGCTGAACGACAGGCTGATTCACAAGCTCAACTGGCACTTCAACTCTAGCAGGAGAAAGAACAACAACAGCAGGAGTAACTGTAACAACGGGAGGAACAGTCACAGGAGTGACAACAGTTGCATCGGTAGTGGTTGCAACAACAGTGGCAGCAGCAGCAGCATCCCTCTGGGCACGAAGGAGCTCCATAATGACATCCATGTTCGTCTGGAACTGATCCATTCGACCTTGGAATTGTGCCAGAGTTTCCTTGTAAGCAGCGTTCACAGCTTCGAAGTCAGCCATGATTCTGGATTTGCTTGAGCGAGTAAAATACCGATGTCGAGTCGTCTTCTTGCTACAAGGAATGCAGACAAGGATGAGCAACAGTTTTGGATGAAGGGACGTGCATATGTGTGCAGATGAATGTATGATATGCATGCAAAAATAAATTTTAAATTCCAGGAATTCTTAAACTTATCTTTGTTGACAATATCATAAAGCATACAAGTAAAGGCATAAAAGATAGAGTGAGCAAGCATCTTTATTCATTCATTCAATAGAGAAAGAAATACAAGTCGAATACAAGTCAAACATCTTCCTTTTGGGCTACAACAAAATCCGCATGGATTCTATCAAATACCACCCTACACACAAATAAGAAATGAAAAACGGTCCAAGAAAGCCGGTGCGGAAATGCTTCAGCATATGCATCCTTCAACAACCCTGGTAGGTCCTCCAATGCATGCTCAACAAATCTGGCTAGACGGTCGTGCCTCTCACTCCAGTACTTCGCATCCTTCATGAGGTTACGCAGCAAAGAATGATTAGGTCCCTGAAGCATGTCCTGAAGAAAGGCCTCTTTCTGATCCAGGAGGTTTTGTAGATGACGGCTTTGATGCTCCCAGTGAGTGCTCTCTGTGTTGAGCTGACTAATCTGCTCTTTGCTCTGATGTGCTTGATCTTGCAGCTTCTGAATCTCACCGAAGACTTTGTCGAGCTTAGCTTGACATTGGGAAAGGTCCTTTGCTAACTGATTAGCATGGTCTTGTTCACTTTGCCACTTCGTCTTGAACTCGGATAACTTCCCTCGAAGCTCTTCAAGTTGCTTGTTGTAGCTCAGTTCCTCTTTGTAGGCCTGATAATGAGCATCAACGAGTTGTCTCTTCTTTGAAGCAAGTCCCTCACAGGTGCTCTTCAAAGCATCACCCATATTCATACGCTAGTTCTGTTCAACCTCCACCTCCTTGAGCATACGCTCGCGCTTCTGATGGAGCTCAATCTATAGGCTATCCTTCTCGGAAGTGACTCTATCAAGGTTGAGACGAAGATTAACATTCTCCTTCTTCAACTTCTCAACAATCATCTTGAGTTGATCGACCTCAGATGGAGGAACAATGGCAAGTTCAGGAAGCTTGGCATTCATGGAAGGCTCGGGAGAGAATGGCAACAAAATCTCTTTGACCCAAAGTGTGTAAGCTTCCTTGGCTACGCAATTCTTCTTACCCAAATCGGCTCTTCCTTCGAGATGAATCTGAGTCCAAGCGGCACTAAACCTCTCCAACAAACCCATGTCATCAACCCCTTCATGAAAGATGAACTCTTCCACTACCTCAGGATCAGGTTTGCCAACCATAGGGTATCTCAACTGTCGGAAAGTCATTCTCAGATTGTAGTTAATTCCACCCTTTATACCCAAGAGAGGCACATTGGAGAATTTCCCACAATGAAGAATGATCGGAATGTCGTCGAAGACTCGAGAATACCAAGAAATATCATCAGCGGTAAGAGACATGATTCGTTGAGACCACTTAAGATTATCCTTATTCTCAACAAAGGGACCCTTCTGTGGAAGGTGAGACATGAACCATCGGTATAACAAAGGAGCACAACAGACAATGGTTCCCTTCTTCTTTTCATTCCTGGAATGAATAGAATGGTAGGTATCAGTAAGAAGCGTCGGAACAGGATTCTTGGACAAGAAAATGCTGATGGCAGCCTGATCTATGAAATCCTCCATGTTTGGAAACAAGACAATCCCATATACCAGCAAAGTGAGAACAGTGTTGAAAGCCTTCCAGTTTCCATCCTTAGCAAAAGTAGTAGCCTTGTCAACCAAGAACTTCGAAGCAAACCCTCGAATACCTTTCCCTTTAGTCTTGAGATTATCCTCCACATCTTTCTTACTAATGCAAAGCGCATCAGCAATAAGATGAAACTTCGGACAACCACTAGTGTAAACATAAGGAACCTGCTTCTTGATCTCAACCCCCGGAATATAAGCATACTCCTCGAGCGTAGGTGCTAGCTGATAATCCTGAAATGTGAAGCACCTATATGGCGGGTCGTAGAACTGCACCAGAGTATGAATAGCAGTGATGTTGACTTCAGTGTTGAGGATGGTCAACAGATTACCATAAGTACCTATAAAAACCCCTCTGTGATCTCCAACCAACAAAGATGCCAAACCTCTCAAAATACCCAGCTTAGGCTCCACAAACTTGTAACTGACGATGCCACGACAACCAGTACTCATCTCTATGATAATGTCAACAAAAGACAAGCCCTCGAAAACCTGGAAATGCACATGCAAAAAATTAATTTACATGATGAAATGATATGCAACACAATAACAAGAAGCCAACACTGCCCAAATAATCAAATCTAAACAATCCAGATATCTGCATATAATCCGTGTCAGTGTAACATAATCTGATGTATTGGTGAAGAAATCTGGCGTGTATGAGAACAAGGGTATGAAGTGGCCTGTTTTCCTGCAAAAAACCCATCCCCCTCACAGGTGTGATCTAGAAACAACAAGGTGGTCCCTAGAAAAGGTCACCCAAACCATAGGACTCAGGATGAAAACCCCCCGCCGTAGTGAATTGTCACAAGACAGAAGTATTCTCAAACGAATCACGATCTGGGATGTGGGTCTCGTGATATCCCAACGCGCAAAACACAGGCCTCACGACTATCCACGTTCTAGCCTATGTGTATACTAGGCCCGGTGTTAGGACCTTTCTCTCCAATAATATCTACCCATCCCAACAACAGCAGAAAATAGCAAATATCTAGAGTATGCAGCATATGAATATTCAAAGCAGTAAAGAAATGCGATAAATAAACATAAAGTTAAAGCAAGTAAAATAAAGCTAGTAAAGCGCTAAAGATAAACACCCAAGCAAGCAAGAAAGTAAACAAAACTAGGCGAGACCCCTCAAGGGATGGACCAGCAAGAGGTCAATCTCTCCCCAGCAGAGTCGCCAGCTGAAGATGGCTAGTTTCTACCTGAGTGAATCGCACACTCAAAGATAACAACAGAGTCGCCACCAAACTTTATTTAGTCCCAAAGGACAAGGAAATATCGATAAAACCCAAGGGGAAGAGAAACGGGAATGAGGGGTCGGTTATGCGAAAGGAAGGTACTAGCACCTAACGCATCCGTCGTACTCGACGAGAACCATTTCGCTTGCTTCTAGACTTGGATGGGTTATCTATCTAAATGCTTCTAGCTAAAAGAAGGAGAGAGAGAAAAAAGAAAGGGGAAAAAGAAATAAAAGAAGGAAAGTGCTCGCGAAGGAACGAAGTCCTCGTGCCTACGTACCCTCATAGTGCAATGAGGAAATCAGAGCGTCGTAGTTCATGGAACCAGGGGACAGAAAGGAAGGAAGAAAAGGAGAAGGAAAGAAAGGTGGAAGTGTGCTCGCCAAGATCATTGCGATCTCATGCCTACGTATCTGACATTCAGAAGAATGCAGAATCAGAGCTTCCGTAGTTCGGGTAACTAAATGGAAAAGGAAAATAAGAAAGAAATAAGGAGACGAAAGAAGTGGTGTCGAAACCAAGAGCAAAAGAAAGAAGGAAATTCCACTGAGGATTCCAAAGAAATAGTGTCAAAACCAAGAAAAGAGTGAAACTCCGCTGGGGATAGCAAAGAGAAATGGTGTCAAAACCAAGGAAAAAGAGACTCGATATATTAACTGGCTGGAAGTGGTTAACCGAAGAAAGAGAGTAGACCCTGTGGGGGAAAAGAAGCTGGTGTCAACAGACGGACTGTGATAAACCAAGAGAGAGAATGCTGAACCGAGAGAAGGTGTTTGACTCTGAAGGGGCCTCAGTATATTAACTGACTGGCATTGGTTAACTGGGGAAGAAAAGAATGCAACTTTGTGGGGGTAGAGAAGCATTGGTTTTAGCAGAGACAACTGCGATTAACCGGAAGTACGGGTGTAGGACCGAACGAAGGTCGTGACCCAAAGGGGTTCGGTAAACTGACTGAACAAACAGTACTCAACCGAAGGAAGGGTATTTGAACCAAAGAAAGGTTACTAACCCAAGGGTACAAGTATTCGAACCAAGAAGAGGTTGCCAACTGCGGGGGATTCGATGTTTACAGACGGACTGTGACCAACCGAAGAGAAAGCGAGTAATTAACCAAGAGAAGGTGATTAACTCGAAAGGGTTCAGTATTTTAACATACGGACTGTGGTTAACTGAAGAAAAGGGTGATTAACCAAGAAGAGGCGATTAACCCAAGAGGTGCTCAGTGATTAACAGGCGGACTGTGATTAACTGAAGAGACAGGTGATTAACCAAGAAGAGGTGATTAACCCAAGAAAGGAGAAGAACCAAGAGAAGGTTGCGAACTCCAGGGGAAAATGGTCGTGACAGGAAAACTGTGTTGGACCAAAGAGAGAGAATTGAAACTCTTCAGGGGAATCAAAAGCAATGATTGATTACAAGAAAAGCATATGGTATTGAAACGAAGAAGCTTGCTAACCCAGGAACATAGGATCATAACCAAAAAGAATGGTGATAGATCAAGAGAGAGATTGAGATAGGAGTGATAAAGGATCGAAAGAGATTGTAAAGAGCGAAGAGTGATCGAGGATCGACTCGACTAGGGAAGGAAAGAACATTACCGCCTGGAGATAGAGATGACTAAGCCAAGCACAGGGTCATTCGTCCCCTACCTGAAGTAGTCAAAATGAGAGTAGGAATTCTCCCTTCTCATCCCTTCCCTAACACACGCAGGGTGTAATGCGGAAGTTGAACCGGACGGGCCAACAACTCTAAGTTGTACAGCGCTCCTGCGTAGAGAAACAGACAGCATAGCGACGTCAATTTGTACAGTGCTCCGATGCAAGGCGCAACGCGAAACTCCAACTCCACCGGGGGGGGGGGGGGAAGAGAGAGAAAGCTCTAAAGGAGGCCTAAAGAGAGAAAAAGGGAAGATCGATTAATCGAAACAAAGTTTTGATCAATTAATCAAGGGATAAACATGCTAACAACTTCCCAAAGAGGATGAAAAGTCATTAAAGCAAAAAGGAGTGAATTATTGATTATACAAGATTAAGTTTATCCATGAAGAATAATCTTAATGCAAACTGAAATGGAAAGTGTAAAACAGTGCCAAATGATCACCAAAATGCCACACAAACTCATGTATCATGTGAACAAAAATAGTGCAAGAATTGCAATGTTCATACAATGCTAAGAACATTAAACAAATGAATAATCGAAAATGCGCATCGAAGGTTTATGAACATGCTTCAACCAGAAGTGGAATGACATTAAAAGCATCCATAAAATTAAGCATGACAATCAATGGAAGTTAAAATGAAGAAAGCATGGCAAACACACTTGAAAATGCAAGAAAATGACTTTCTGGTTCAGTGTTAATCGATTAACACAATTGCATTGCAAAGTGTTAATCGATTAACACTTAAAAAAGTGCAAAAAAACACTGGTTAATCGATTAACACAATTGCACTGCAATGTGTTAATCGATTAACACTGTACAGGGAGCAGAAAACCAGTTTTGAAAAGTGCTTTTGCCAACTTTTTTATTGTGCAATCACTCCAATGCTAGGGCAAACAATTATGCACGAAAAATCAAGCTTAGAAACAGCAAATGATCAACAATAGAATCAATTAACAATCAAGATCATGGACCAAGCAAAAGTGTAATCAATTCACATGCAAGAATATCGAAATTACATCGCAAACGATACGAAAACGATCGAAATGATAAAAGGAATGAAATCCACCAACCTACAAGGCTGAGATGTGCCTTGGTAAATGTTGTAAAGTGATCTTGGTGCAGAAAATCAAAGAAAACCAGAGGATTCTTGAATTGTAGCCGAAACGCGTCGAAACCGATCAAAAACGCGAAAATGCACCGAAATTGAACTTGCACCAAAATAAATGGTGTGAAACCCTTGGATTGAAGTAGAATGAGATGTACTTCCAGAAATCCAACCAAAGAATGCCAAATGATGAAGGTTAAGCTCAAGAATTAATCACTTTCAATGTGAAAAGTGATTAATCTTCAAGAATAAGAGCTTTTGGTGAGGTTTGATGGAGAAGAATTGAGATGAAGATGAAGAATGAGTAGAGAAATTAGAGAAAAAGTGAGAGAATTGAGAGTGAAATGTGAGAATCTTGGTGAAAAATGGTAGAGAATGGTTGAGGAATTGAAAAGTGAGTGGAGGTGAGTTTATATAGACTTTAG
Organism: Lathyrus tuberosus; assembly: GCA_022829125.1. NCBI lineage: Eukaryota > Viridiplantae > Streptophyta > Magnoliopsida > Fabales > Fabaceae > Lathyrus > Lathyrus tuberosus. The sequence goes on along the minus strand of JALAZF010000811.1, from coordinate 1,536,246 downwards.
GTTTGGAATATGAGATGGTTTGGAATTTGGTTTGGAATTAGCTTTGGGTTTGGAGCTAGGTTAGAAGTTAGTTGGACTTGACTCACCGAGTCAAGGCGGTTAACTCGGTTAGTTAGAACCAACTCGGTAACCATCCTAAGGTAAATTCCAACATCCAAAGATCCACATTACTTGGTGAAGAAGGAACATGGTGCACTTGATTTAAAGTGAAGTATCATAGCAAATGCACTTGGAATGAATTGAGTAGCTTGGAAATGTTTAGAGGTGTCTAGAATATTCCATATGCTGCTAGAATCCAAGACCAAAATGTGTGCAAAGGTGCTGTCATTGAAAAGCAGCAAATTGTGCCTATTTTACCTGTGTTAATCGATTAACACAATTGCACTGTAAATGGTTAATCGATTAACCAGACCAAAATATGCCCAATTTGCCTAAAAAAAGGTGTTGTGGTCCTGGCTTCGATTTTCCACCTCTTGTATTGAGGAATAGGTATGGAAACCTTCATTTTGTGCTTGTTTTGATGAGGTGATGACCTTGTGAGGATATGATTAATCGGGCTTGGAAAACCTAAACATCTTGCAACCAGAACACCAGAGGAAAAAAATGCGAATGCGTATGCCTGCGATGCGCATGCTTATGCTTATGCAAAAGGCAAAAGAGGGAGGTTAAACTTCGGGTTACGACAGATGGATTGATTTTATAGGTGTTATAGGTGTATTGAATCATGTCCTAGGGTTTGGGAGCATGTCCTCGTCAAAAGTCAAAGGCACAGTTGACTTTTTCCGCGAAACCCTAATTGTGGTTCTGATGAACTTGAAACTTGGGAAACAAGCTCCTTGGATCAATTCCTTGTTGTAAATGGATCAATGTGGTGTATTAGAGACCCTCAAATCATGCCTTAAGGTCTTGGCTCGTGATTTGTCCCAAAAGTTAACTTAGGGGTGAATTAGGTCAAGAAACCCTAATTCCTGATTTTTTATGAATGCATCCCCTGAGGTTAAATTGACTTGATGATTGGGTCCATGAGGTTCCATGGAGTATTTTAGGTTATGCTTTGAAGCATTGTCTCATGCCCAGAGGAAAATTTCCATCTGGAGGCCCTGGTCAACCAAAACCCTAATTTGGTGACACTGGGGATCTTGAGGCTTGATCCACCTGGAAGGCTGGAACATTGTGCTTGATCCTTAATGTGGGAGCCCTCTTAATCCTTTGTGGATGTTTGAGAGGTTAGATAAGTTGAAGATCATGTCATTTCTTGATTGATCCTTTGTCTAAGGCTCCGAGAGGGCTTGAAACCCATCTCTGGGGAGATTGATGAAGTATGATGGTTTACCCATATTGTGATGATGATTTTCACAATGATGGGAAATCTTAGTGGTCAAAATTTGGGGTTTGACAGATGCCCCTATTTAATCTTCTTGGACCCGAAGGTGTGAATGGCGAAGGTATTCGGGCATTCGGGGTACAAGAGGATTAAATATCGGAATACGCGAAATTTTGACGGTGGTTATGAATGGTGGCTTACGCATTCATCTTCTTTTGCTAAGCAATGATGCTTAGAAAAGGTAAACTTCCCCTCGATCCTGGTCTTCAGCCAAGGAAATGGTCTCAGTTTTCTTTTGAAATAAACTTCCCCTCGATCCTGGTATCCTACCAAGGAACTGGTCTTAGTTTTCGAAATAAACTTCCCCTCGATCCTGGTTTCCTACCAAGGAACTGGTCTCAGTTTCTGATATAAACTTCCCCTCGATCCTGGTTTCCTACCAAGGAACTGGTCTCAGTTTCTGATGTAAACTTCCCCTCGATCCTGGTTTCCTACCAAGGAACTGGTCTCAGTTTCTGATGTAAACTTCCCCTCGATCCTGGTTTCCTACCAAGGATCTGGTCTAAGTTTCTTTTGTCAATAAAATTTCTTGACAAGGGACGCTATTCGTAGCGGTTTTCCTCAAACTTCTCGCCGAATTTTCCTGGGGAGATGCCATTTGACGAAAAAGTTTGGATGTCAGAGTTGCTGGGGAACCCAGTCGTCAGAGTTGTAGAGGTGCACAAACTTCTCTGTTGGAGACGTCATTTGTCGACTCTATCAGGGAAAACGAGTCTCTTGAGAGACTATTTCTTCTTGGGGTATTACATCATAATTTTCTCAGGATCTTCTCGGAGAAATGCCATATGATGTGATCCAATTTTGAGGTGCTGATGACCTTTTCGTCAGCGGATTTTTTGTAGAAAAACTGTTGTATTGCTGAATCTTTGATTAAGAGGCTTTCTCTGGGGATTTTCCTTAATCCGGGAAAGCGAAAATATCATCTTCAATGGCGAAGAGTGATGTTCGTTGACGGTCTTCTTGTCTTTTAGAGGTTCAAGTTATCAAAGTGGTCAAGGGACCAACTTGTATCCAGAAATAAACTGGAGGAGAGATTGTTCAGAAGCAACATTTCATGATGAGGAAAGAACTGGCAACTCGATTGAGAGGACTTTTATCACTAGGGGACAAGACTGGCCAGAGTGATATTGATGCAATATGAATCTGAATGTAAATCAATAATGCATGATGTATGTATGTTTATGCTGACAAAACTGACATGAAATACAGAATAGTAGATGAACATGACTGGATACTCGGCCACAGTGGGGATGAAAAGTATCACTGGTTCACGATAGCAATTCTGCCTTGTTTAGGAGAGATAGTCCCTGCGGGGAACAACCGTGGGTCGGGTTTGGGAGGTAAGAACTCTGCCGGGGGGTGTCAGATGAAACATGGTCTCTGACACAATTGATCCTTTATTCAGGCGCACTGGTTTAGAAGGAGTACTTTGATTCTGCACTTTGAAGCTCGATTACTTCAGGAGAAGCGACCGATGTTCTTTCGATGTTCAACAGTCGAAAGAAATTGCCATCTTTATTTTAAAAGCAGAAAAATTTGACAAGTAAATTCATTTTTGTTTCGTTTCAAGAATCGTTAATCATATTAAAATGTCATTATGTAAAGCTAAAATAAATAAGAATTGCAAACAAAAGCACAAGGGCTCAAATTTTATTGATAGGATGGAAATCATCCAAACGCGTGATTCCATATAATATTTACAAAGTTAGAAAATGGACGTAGTTACTTGCCAGTATCCCTAACTTTTGCCTGGATTGTACTTTGAGATTTCCAATCCATCGGGATGATTTTTGATCATGTCTCTAATTTTTTCCTGGACCGCCCTTTCGGGTTTTCAATCCACCGAGACGTTTTTTTTAGGCGAAGTATTTCTTGACTACATCAATATTCGTGGGGTAGGTAAATTCTTCTCCGTCCATGGTTACGAGTCTCAAGGCGCCGCCTGAGAATACTTTCTTGACCACATAGGGGCCATCATAATTCGGAGTCCATTTGCCCCAGGAATCAGTGAGAAATGATTGTATCTTCTTGAGCATAAGGTCTCCTTTTCTGAAGACGTGAGGTCGAACCTTTTTATCAAACGCCTTCTTCATTCTTTGTTGATACAACTGACCATGGCATAATGCCGTTATTCTCTTTTCTTCGATCAGATTCAGTTTGTCGTGCCGACTTTGACACCATTCAGCTTCTGTAAGCTTAGCTTCCATCAATACCCGGATTAATGGGATCTCTACTTCTATAGGGAGAACCGCCTCCATGCCATATACTAGAGAGAAGGGGGTTGCCCCTGTTGAAGTGCAGACAGATGTGTGATAACCGTGAAGAGCAAATGGTAGCATCTCGTGCCAGCCTTTGTAGGTTACAACCATCTTTTGAATGATCTTCTTGATGTTCTTGTTAGCCGCTTCTACCGCTCCGTTCATCTTGGGTCGGTAGGGAGATGAGTTATGGTGTTCGATCTTGAACTCAGCGCACAACTCTTTCATCATCTTATTGTTCAAGTTAGATCCATTATCAGTAATGACCTGGTTCGGAACACCATAACGGCAAATGATATTATTTTTGATAAAACGGACCACCACTTGTCGGGTTACATTGGTGTATGATACTGCTTCGACCCACTTGGTGAAGTAGTCAATGGCTACTAGGATGAACCGATGTCCGTTTGAAGCTTTGGGTTCGATCATGCCAATCATGTCGATTCCCTATATGGAAAAAGGCCATGGGAAATAAAGAACTTTGAGATGCGTTGGCGGTACATGGATTTTGTCGGAGTATATCTGACACTTGTGACACTTTCTCATGTACTTGTAGCAGTCAGATTCCATGGTCAACCAGTAGTACCCTGCTCTCAGAATTTTTCTCGCCATTGCGTGTCCGTTGGCATGAGTGCCAAAGGATCCTTCGTGAATTTCTTTCGTCAGCATGTCTGCTTCTGGTCTGTCTACGCATCGGAGCAAGACCATGTCGAAATTTCTCTTATAAAGTGTATCATCGCTCAGGAAGAAGCTGCCTGCCAGTCTTCTGAGGGTCTTTCTGTCTTTCCTTAGTGCCCCAGGTGGGTACTCTCGTTTCTGAAGGAAGCATTTGATATCGTGATACCAAGGTTTGTCATCTATGATTGCTTCAACCGTGAAGATATAAGCGGGCCTTTCAAGGCGCATTATGTCAATCTTAGGTAGGTCGTTCCATTGACCTACACTAATCATGGAAGAGAGAGTGGCCAAGGCATTAGCCTTGTGATTCTCTTCACGAGGGATGTGATGAAACTCGATTCTGTTGAAGAAGGGCAACAAGCTTCTCGCGTAATCTTTGTAAGGAATCAGTCCTGATTGGTATGTGTTCCAATCTCCTTTGATCTGATTGATAACCAAGGTTGAGTTGCCATATACATCCAAGTTCTTAATCCTTAAGTCGATCGCTTCTTCGAGACCCATGATACAAGCTTCGTATTCGGCCTCGTTGTTTGTGCACTTGAACGTAAGTTTGGCGGTGAAAGGAATATGGGTACCCTGAGGGGTTATGATGATTGCCCCAATTTTGTTTCCATAATGATTGACAGCTCCGTCAAAGATAAGTCCCCATTGGGAACCTGGTTCTGGCCTTTCACTGGGTAGTGGTTCATCGCAGTCTTTCATTTTGAAATACATGACATCTTCGTCTGGGAAGTCAAACCCGATTGATTCCTAATCGTCAATCGGTTCATGAGCAAATTATCGGCTAAAATACTCCCTTTAACGGCTTTTTGAACGTGGTATTCGATGTCGTATTCTGATAACAACATCTGCCAACGGGCGATTCTTCCCGTGAGAGCAGGCTTTTCAAAGACATACTTGATTGGATCCATTTATGAGATTAACCAAGTAGTGTGACGAATCATATATTGGCAAAGACGTTTGGCTGCCCAAGCCAGAGCACAACAAGTTTTCTCAAGCATAGTGTACCGAGTCTCGCAATCGGTGAATTTCTTGCTCAGATAGTAGATGGCAGACTCTTTCCTTTTGGTTTCGTCTTGTTGGCCAAGTACACAACCCATTGATTCTTCCAAGACTGTGAGGTAGATGATCAGTGGTCTTCCTTCCACTGGAGGTGACAGAATCGGTGGATTCAACAGGTATTCCTTAATACTGTCGAAGGCAGTTTGGCAGTCCTTTGTCCAAACGTAGTCCTGGTTCTTTTTGAGTAATTTAAAGATCGACGCACATGTCGCGGTCATGAAGAATATGAATCGGGAAATGTAGTTCAGACGTCCCAGGAATCCTCTAACTTGTTTTTCAGTTTTCGGAGAAGGCATTTCTTGAATGGCCTTGACCTTGTCAGGATCAACCTCAATTCCTTTCTGGCTGACGATGAACCCTAAGAGTTTCCCTGAACGGACACCGAATGTGCACTTATTGGGATTCAAGCGGAGTTTGTACTTTCTCAACTACTCGAATAGTTTTGACAGGTGGGTCAAATGCTCCTCTTCTGTCTTAGATTTTCCAATCATATCATCGACATATACCTCAATTTCCTTGTGTATCACGTCATGAAACAGAGTAGTCATGGCCCTTTTATAGGTTGCCCCGACGTTCTTCAAACCGAACGGAATTACCTGGTAACAAAAGGTACCCCATGGGGTAATAAATGAATTTTTCTCCATGTCTTTCGGCGCCATTTTTATCTGATTATAGCCCGAGAATCCATCCATGAAGGAGAAAACCTTGAACTTTGTTGTACTGTCTACCAGCAAGTCAATGTGTGGTAAGGGAAAGTCATCCTTCAGACTAGCCTTGTTTAGATCTCTATAATCGACACACATTCTGACCTTTCCGTCCTTTTTCAGAACGGGTACGATGTTGGCTAACCATTGAGGATATTCTGACGTGGCGAGGAAACCCGCATCAATCTATTTCTGTACCTCCTCTTTGATTTTGATGGCCATGTCCGGGTGAGTCCGTCTCAACCTTTGTTTCACTGGCGGACATTCTGACCGTAACGGTAAATGATGTTCCACGATGCTGGTATCCAACCCTGGCATGTCCTGATAGGACCAAGCGAACACATCGGGAAATTCTTTGAGAAGCTTTGTCAAACTCTCTTTGGCAGTTGGATTGAGCAGTGCCCCAATCCCGACCTCTTTTCTTTCCTCCTCTGAGCCCAAGTTGACAGTTTCCAATGGGTCTTTGTGAGGTTCAATGGACCTTTCCTCCTGTCTGAGTAAACGAGATATCTCTTATGGAATTTCGTTGTCAACTTCTTCTTCAGCCCCAAATACCGGGAATTCAAAGTTGGGAGAAGGTATCGGATCGTATGTTTCAACGGGGTTTAAAACAAGCAATCTGCATGGCATTGATGATTGTATTTTAGAAGAGATAGAGAGAATGCAAGAGTGTGTGCAGTGTTTTTCTGAAAACTGCTTGTTTTTATTATTGAATTGTTTTTTAGGATTACCATTTTTTGGAAAAGCGAAACTAGAAAACATCAATTAATGCAGAAATTACAGAACGATGTTATTTTATTTATGAACAAGTCGATTCTTGAAACTACAACCCTATAAAACAAAACTCTGTCGCTTTGGGAAAAGCGAAGAGGGATAATTATAGAAAGTGAGCTCTATCAAAACATCTGTTTCACCTGGGCAGGGTGAAAGGTTAAAGATGGCAATTACTTTGACTTATGAACAATCTTCGAAACATCGACAGCAATCCATTGGCGGTGAACTCCTCGATGAATCACAAAGTTTGGTACCTTCCTGGATTTGTCTTCATAAATAACGCTGATTTCTGGTGGAGCAGGATCGTTGGAATTTGTTTCCCAGGCAGAGCTGTCGTAGACGAATTCTTCTGTTGTATCTTGAATGGTATTTGTGCTCTCAGGTAAATCTCCTCATCCAGTTGGCTGGATGTCTTCGAGCCTGATACGAGAGCTCTCAGGAGCAGTGTACTTGACCATATAGTTGTATTTTCCACTTGGTTGTCCTAGGGTGTCCCATACTTCTGTGGAACTGGAGGAGTCATCTCCCTCGATGACGTTGACCTATGGAAAAGCATAGTTAATGAATTCTAGTCCGGCAAGGTTTGCCAATTCATCGTCCTACGGGATATTTTCTAAATGACCTGAGTGTTGATCCCATGACATGGTGGGGACGCAGGTATTCTGTTTAATGATGCTCAGCTGATTTTCATTGTTCGACTGATTTTCTTGCCCCAAGTCTCCTGGGTACGGCTTCCAGATAGGCAGGCCATCCATTGGGCCATAATAGTCGTGGTCAAAGTTGTCTTTCATTAGAGTGTCCTCCTCTAATGAGTTTGGTGGAGCACGACATCCTTCCGGATCATAATCTCCGTATATCGTTCTGACATCTGACTTAGGTATAAATCTCGGAATCTGTGCGGGATAGTAAAATGGCATAGGCACCTCTTCCTGAGAGATATAATCGTCCTCGTTAAGATAGGATTTCCACTCTTCATCCGTATTGGAGGAATCTCCCTCGTTGATGGTATGTACTTCTTGAGATATTGGGTGAAGGAAACCTCCACTGTGGAAGAAATCCTGAATGGGATGAAAACTTTCATCGTTAGCAGCTGTCTGGGTACAGGTTGAGGAAAAACCAAGACCCTTCTTTGTTTTGTTATCAGTAGGAATGACAAGCTGTCCCCATCCCTTGGTATTGTTACTTTTGATCACTTCGAGAGCATCTCTGTATGAGGAAATCGAGGTTCCTTTTTCTGATTGATTCTCATTGCTCACCGAAAGTGTTTGGAACTGAGTTCCAACAACCTCCTCGGGTTCTACACAAGTAGATAATGAAAGGTTACTCACGATCAAGGCTTGTTCTCCACAGACCGTGACAAGTTGATCGTTCTTGACGAACTTCAGTTTCTGGTGCAGTGTCGAAGTGACTGCCCCAACCTGGTGTATCCAAGGTCTTCCCAACAAACAGTTGTATGTTGCTCGGATGTTCATGACCTGGAAAGTGACTAGGAAAGTGTGAGGACCGATAGTTATGGGAAGGTCGACTTCGCCGATAACTGCTTTCCGAGACCCGTCAAATGTTTTGACGATGACCTCACTGCCCCTCATCGAAGATCCTTTGAATGATAGTCGCATTAAAGTAGACTCCGGCATAACATTCAGAGATGATCCGGTGTCTACCAGTACGCTGGCTAAAGCATCGTCCTGGCAGTTAACTGTGATATTGAGCGCCATGTTGTGACTTTTGCCCTCCTCTGGCAATTCCTCATCACTGAACCCTAAGTTGTTGCAGGAAGTGATGTTAGAGACGATGCTATCAATCTGTCGTATTGACACATCCTGTTCCACAAAGGCCTGCTCTAAGACTTTCTGTGGAGCCTCTCTGTGGGCTTCGGAACTGAGTAAAAGTGATAGCACATAGATCTTTGAAGGAGTTTGTAATAGCTGGTCAACAATGTTGTATTCACTCCTTTGGATGAGCTTCAGCATCTCATCATTGTTCTTTGAAAGGTCGGGATCACTGGACTGACCGACCGGTTGATCGGGAACTTCTGTTTGAAGTTCCTTTTCTCTGTTAGGTTCTCCAACTCCTCGGTTGAAGATTCGACCACTCCGTGTTACTCGACTGATGTCTGCAATATTCACGATGGAGGGTAATGGAATTTCCTTTCCATTCTCAATTATTTTTGCACCATATTTGTAAGGGATTGCCTTAGCTGATTCATACGGTAATGGTCCCGGTAGATAGATAACTACAGGAGCCTTCTGATTTTTCTAACTGTCGTAGGTAACTTCAATCAGTTCCTGGCTAAGAACCTTTGATTTGTCGAGTAGAGGGATGATGGTACAAATATCCTTGGTCCTTTCGCGATCAGAGATTACAACCACAACCTTGATCTGGTCGGCGAAATAGTCTGGCGTCCAGTTAATAGACCCCGAAGCTGAATATTGTTGAATCTCTTTGCGGTCCAGCTGACTCTGAAGGGCTGCTCGCACGAGGTAACATCCTTGGTTATTTTCCAAGCAGACTCTACAACGCTCGTAATTATGTGGTGGCACCTGGCCACGTCCGCTTTGAATACAGTGTAACCTTACTAGGTCTGTTTCCATTGATCGAACATCCTGACTATAACGCCTAGTAGGGTTTCCGTCGATCATACTGACTTGTTGTGTGTCTTCATCTAGATAGATCAGAAGCCACCAATGATTTAACAAGTGTTGCAAAGTTCTTTGAATGAGAGCACATCCCTGGTCACTCTCACAACATCCCTTACAGCTCTGGTAATTATGCGAAGTCAGAAAACCGAGCTGGACTTGCTTAACGTGTAATTCTACCAAGCTGGTATTCATCAAGCGAATATCAAAGATCTGAATCATGTTGATCTGATAAGATTTTTATCATGGTAGTCCTGGATCCACCCAAGATCCATCTGACGCTGGAGGGCCTCTTGTACAAAAGAGCATCCCTGATTGTTTACCGAGCAAATCAGACAGGAATTGTAATCGTGTTGCGATAGATTATGATACTGGCTTTGCCTTGAGTGTATTGCCACCAAGTTGACATCCATCGCACGGATTTCGTGGTTCTGAATGATGTTGGAATTCGTATAAGTCATGTTGGCCCCCCGAATTCGGTGTTCTTGGATCCATCTGAGATCCAATTGTTCCTGTAGAGTTGATTGCACGACAGAACATCCTTGATTGTTCTTAGAGAAGATATCACACTGGTGATAATTATGAGGTGGTATATGGCCATAACCGCTCTGTCTGTGATGCATCTTGACCAGATTGGTCCTCAATAAGAGTACATCATGAATTTGATAGCTGTTGTTAGACTCCCCTTCTATCAAATTGTCCACAGCTTTCTCGTGTTGAGGCAACGGGTTCGTGAGAACATTTGGATTCATATCTTTGAAAGATAAGACCCCTCTCCTAACAAGCTTTTGTATGTCAGATTTGAAACTAAGACAGTTTTCTATATTATGCCTTGGTCCTCCTTGATGGTAAAGACAAGTGTGATCCGCTTTGAACCAAAAAGGCAGATTTTCCGGTACTGTAAGAGGAGACCTGGTTTGGACATGCCCCTTGACCAGTAGGAACGGAAACAATTTTGCGTACAACATTGGTATAGGGTCAAACCCTGGCGGTCGCGTTGTATGGTTGTTGTTGTACGGGGGACGAGCCTGCTGAAGAGGCTGTTGTGTCCTTTGCTGATATGGTTGTTGATTAGGTTGGCTCTGAGCAACCTGAGGTTGATACGTAGGAACAGGCGCAGGGTTGATAGCGGGAGTTACAGGTGCTACTGGTTGGTATCGTCGCCTTTGCTTTCCGAGAGAGATATTCCCAATATCCTGCTCTTTTTTCTTAAGGAGAGCACTACCATATCATTTTGTACTACTTGATGATCCAGCGTCTTTAACTAAACGTCCTTCTCAGACGGCTTCCTCAAGACGAACTCCCATGCCCACCATCTCGGTGAAGTCACTGGGCGCACTGGCAACCATTCTGTTGTAGTAAAATGAGCTTAAGGTTTTCAAGAAGATCTTTGTCATCTCTTTTCCCTCAAGAGGTGGACAAATCTGAGCGGCAATTTCACGCCATCTTTGAGCGTACTCCTTAAAGGTTTCCTTGTCCTTTTGTGACATCGATCTGAGTTGATCTCTGTCTGGTGTCATGTCTAGGTTATACTTATACTGCTGAATGAAGGCAGCGCCGAGATCTCTGAAAGTAGCAATCTTAGTGCGGTTTAAACCCATGTACCATTTGAGTGCGGCATCGGTTAAACTATCCTGAAAGTAGTGAATCAGTAGCTCCTGGTTCTTTGTCTGAGTTGACATTCGCCGAGCATACATCACCAAATGGCTTTTAGGACAAGAGTTGCCCTTGTAGTTTTCAAATTCAGACACTTTGAACTTGTGCGGAACTTTCACATTGAGGACCAAACAAAGGTATGCGGCGTCTTTTCCAAATAGGTCCTGACCGCGAATGGCTTGCATCTCTTTCTGCATCTCCAGGAACTATTCTTGGAACTCATTCATTCTGTCGAACATACTTTTATTTCCACCAAACGGTATCTGTGGAATCTGTCCTTCCGGGATAGTGTGCACCACAGGCGGTGGTATAGTCATCATGGCACTGACTCTAGGTGTCTCCCAAAGTTGGTAACCTTCAGGAGTTATTGTCATGCCCCTGGCATCTTCTCTTTCCCGAAGTTTGTAACCTTCAGGCCCAGCGGTTCCTACTGCATTTTCCGGATCTTCCATGATCGGCGAAATATATCCTTCCGGGATATAGTTGAGTGGCATGCCCCAAGGATGATCTTTCGGCATTTTGTACCTAGGATCAGACTTCTCCACTATGGGCATTGATGTGGTCTCTGAGATCACAGTCCATTGTTGTTGCATCTGAGCTTCTGCTAGAGCTTGCATGCTGTTATGAAGCTTTCTCAGATCTTCTTTCAGAGTGTCGATTTCTTCTCTCAACTCTCTGTTCTCTTCCTCGAGATCATCCATCTTTTTCTGTCGATTGGCCCGAGTATTGTATGAATGAGACAGTTTGACTCTCTCTAGAACCGAGACACAAACGTGAGATTCACAGGGAAAAAGAATATGTTTATGTGAGAATGATGAATGATATGCAATGATTTATTATTTTTGTTATTTAATCAAAAGAAACTTCGACAATAGGATTGCGAATATCAAACAGTGGGGAAATCCTGTTTTATTGAATTCAAAGATTGCGGAAATGGAAATACAGTAGATTGCTAAGTGCTGTAAAAGGAAATGTCTAAACTAATGGATCCTGAGTCCTCTCTGAAGAGAGCTCAGGTGCTAGTTCTGGTGTTTTCCTTTTCTTTGACCGGGGCTCTTCAGCCGTTGTCGGGTTGTCATTCCTTTGCCAAGTGAAAGGAGCGAGCAAATTCCTTTGGTCATCCTGATTTTCTACAGCATGTTGCTCTAAAATCTCAATCAGAGCATCTTTATCTTTCAATAGTTGCTGTATTTTCTTACACTCCACATTGAGAATACGGTACTTGTTCCTTCAAGACCTCCTCTCCTGTTGAACTTCGTTGAAAGTAACTTGAAGTTTTTCCATATCAGACATAAAATAAAGGACAGAGTCCCTTAATGGAAGAACTTCCTGACGAGGGTAAGGCATACTCAGCTTGAGAGCTCTAGTTTGTACCCAGTGGAGATAAGGCTCCACCGAGACACAGTCTGGTTTTCCTAGAGACTCTCTTCCTTTCCTATGAACATGTTTCCAAGCATGCACTATTTCTGTCTTTAGTGCCCTGTCATTTTCTCCTTCCTTGAAGAAAAGACCTTCCAGATGAGCACTCCGCGGGACATGCCTCATCGGGTATCCAAATTGACGACGAACCAAAATTGGATGATAGTTGATTCCCCCCTTAGTTCCTATAAGGGGTACATTTGGGAAATTTCCACAACAGTCAATGATTCTGATCCCATCATAGATTCGATTGTACCAATCGATGTCAGAGTTGGTAAGAGACATGATTCTCTGCGACCAACGTAAATTATTCTTTTGATCCCAAAATGCAGCAGACTTGGGCAAATGGGAAATGAACCATTTGTATAGCAAGGGTACACAACACGTGATCATTCCTCCGCTGTATAAATTCCTTAAGTGTACCGAATGATACGCATCTATGAGTAAGGTTGGTACAGGGTTTCCAATCAGACATATCTTAAAGGCATTGATATCTACAACGTTATCGATGTTGGGAAACAAAAATAACCCGTAGGTGAGCAAAACAAAGATGCTCTCGAAAGCAGCCACATTCCCTATACTAGCAAAGTACAGAGCTTTCTTTATCAGAAACTGGGCTGGCAAACCCTGGATGCCACCCTTAGTGGTCATGTGAGTCCTGACTTCTGACTCGTCTAAATAAATTGCTCTTGCAATGGTTTGATCTTTTGGAATTTCTTCCAGTCCAGAAAAGGAAGCTTGATCAGTGATATGTAAATTAGTCAGGTGAGAATACTCCTTTAGTGTTGGTGCTAGCTGATAATTCGGGAATGTGAAACAGCGATAAATCGGATCGTAGAACTGAATGAGCGTAGACTAGATTCTTTCAATTACATGGACCCTTAGTAGAGACAGCAGTCCTTCATACTTGGCTCTAAAGGCCTCAGGGTTGGTGATCATCCTAGCCAAACCTCTTAAATCCTCTAACTTTGGAACCTTGAAGGTGTACTTGTGAGTATTTCTTCTACCGAAATCCATAATGCAATCTCTTTCTCTGACATTTGCAATCATTGTCTTAGTTTAATTTTAAAAAGAGAGACTAGAAGAGAAGATTTTTCTTTGTTGAATGTTTTTTTTAAATGAATGTATGAATGCAGCACACAAAAACATAGAAAAAACATGGGGTCAAAGGGTCAGTGTCATGAAGTCAAGGCTTTACCCATCCCCAAAGGTTTGTACTGGTGATTTTCTGTACCTGTCTGCAAAATCATTGACCCCTCTTGGGATAACAACAACAAGCGGATCGCCAGCGAGCTGATGTATCTTAGAGTGATCTCAAATGAGGGTAGTATCGTGTGACAACTATTTCCGATAGCTTCCGCACTATAAAATGGTTTCAATCTACTAAAAACCTCAGCTTCTCAGATAACCCAGTCGACCACACTACTTTTAACAACCGAAGTCGTATAGGCAATGTATCTGCAAAGGGAGTCTCCACTGAGTTTGATGGTCGACCGGGGACTCTTAACTGGGATTCACTCCCCACAAGATTACCCGTATAATGCCATCATCTATCTTAGGTGTATACTCAATCTTTCCACACGCGGCATCACACGCATTCCCATTAGCAGAAAAATAAACACAGGAATCAATTGGGAAAAGCAGTATATATATTTGTCTTAATCATCCTAGACCTCTAGTCTTATGATCCTATACAGAAAATGACTCCCCAGCAGAGTCGCCATTTCAGTGATACTTGGTGAATTTAAGGACTTCACCTTAAAAAGAGGCTAGAAAGAATGCCTCCCACTGTGGTCGCCATTTTTCTGTAGCGCGAATTTTTGTGGTTTCGAATCACTATCGCTTGGGTACTATAGTTCGATTCATTTTTTTATCCTATTGAGATGATTAAGGAAGGGAAATAGATGTCTCCAATTAACCCTGCTTGCAAACTGAGTTTAAACAGTCAAAACTGTTGGTTTACAAATGCTATCAAAAGGAGGTTCGTCTTTTAAGGTTATTTGTTTAAAAACACCGTGTCTGGATTATGGGCTAGGTTTCTGGTAAGGGATTAGGTCGGATGTTTTTTATTGATATATGAAGGTACTGGATTTTGGGTTTTTGATTAGTATGCTCGCTAAGATTTTTGCAATCTTATGCCTACGTATTCCCGTTTAACGAAATAGGGAAATCAGAGCGATCGTAGTTCCTCCTATTCTATGGGAGGAAAAAGGTTGTTTTGGTGTCTTGTTCAAAGCCCAAGACATGAAGCTAAAGGTGGTCTGTATCTTGTTCAAAGCCCAAGATGTGAAGCTAAAAGGGTTTGGATGAGAGAGAGTTTGTCATCTCTAAAGAAGAGTTGTTGATGTTTGTATCTTGTGAGCAAGACACAAATTTGATGCTAAAAGGTTAATTGTCTCAACCGAGGTTTCCTTATACAAAGCCTAAGAGGAGGCGATTGACCCAACAAGAGGGTGCCTTTTACTTGTTGTCTCGTACGAAGCCCGAGATAGAGGCTAAAAGGGTTGACTCAATAAGAGAGTACTAACAAGTGACTGACTCAACAAGAGAGTGCTTTTATGTGTCTTATACGAGGCCCAAGACGGAGGCTAAAAGGTTTGACTCAACAAGAGAGTACTTTTATCTATCCTGTATAAATCCCAGGGCGGAGGCTAAAAAGGTTGACTCAACAAGAGAGTCTATTTGACAGGCGATTGACTCAACAAGAGAGTGTTTTGCTGTCTCGTACGAAGCCCGAGATAGAGGCTAAAAGGAGATCGACTCAACAAGAGACTCTTTTATACTCAACAAGAGAGTGTTTTGCTGTCTCGTACGAAGCCCGAGATAGAGGTTAAAAGTAGATCGACTCAACAAGAAAGTCTTTTATACTTAACTAGAGAGTGTTTTAGTGTCTCGTACGAAGCCCGAGATGGAGGCTAAAAGGAGATTGACTCAACAAGAGAATCTTTTATACTCAACAAGAGAGTGTTTTATATGTGTCTTGTATGAAGCCCAAGACGGAGGCTAAAAGGGGATTGACTCAACAAGAGAGTCTGAAAAGGTTAGCTCCGCTAGGGAGAGTCATTTGTACAAAGCCCAAAAGGAGCCTATCTTACTGCTGAGGATTAGATCCATAGGCAGGACCAAGTGGGAGAACCCTCATGAGAGAGGCCCAGGTTTCTGAGTGATCAGTGTTTTTTCCTATGTTTGAAAGGGAACTTGAGTATGTATTTGAGACTCAAGGGGTTTAGACTGTCCAAGTCTAGATTTTTATCTATTGTACAATGCCTAAGAGGAGGCACGGGCATTAAGGGATGCGTATCAATCCTAAAAATGGCCGGAGGTTTGACACTGGAAAGACTGCTCTAGCAAAGGATGACTAAGTTCTGTCTTATACCTTTAAGAGGTCGTCAGGGTCCTTGTATTAAGCCCAAGAGAAGGCATGAGAACTTCTAAGAAGCTGAAGGGTCCTTGTACAACGCCCAAGAGGAGGCGGGGATGCTTTTAGGAAGCCTGTGGGTCCCCAAACCAAGAGAAGTTCAAGAAATGCAATTCACAGAGAAGAGATCATTCTAGGAAAGTTCGAGAATTTGGAAGAAACTCAAGAGATGCTATTCACAGAGAATAGGTCAAATCTGGGGAGTAGAGTTTCTTTGATAATTTCTAAGGGTGACAGTCTGAGAAAAGGTTCACTGAGAATACTGCCTTTCTCTTTGTTCCATATTGTTTAACCCCAAGAGAAGGGAAGACTGTATCTGGAATCCTACGGGGGATCTAGTTTTGTTTGTATTTAAGAGTGACCAACAGGGATTTACCTAGTTCTAGACGTAGTTGCCGGGGAAAACTCTAAATAACTATACTAGTATTACACAGTGGATATGTGACAAGTATATAAAAGGATGTGAAAGAAGACTTACAGTGAAGCAGCCCCTCAATACAGTTATATACATATGAAAGCGATAACTGAAAGCGGATAAACACTTACTCGTTGTAGAGCTTCCATGCTGTTTTGTTAGTTGTTCAACAAAGAAAAATTTGATAACAATATTATATTCAAAATCAAAGGAGAAAGTGCTTTGAAAAGTTTGTTGGGGCTTACAGCTCAAGGAGAGGCCCAAGTTTTAACGATGATTGCACCGTTGTTTTGAAAACTTTACAGAGGGAATTATACAATATGTTGTAACACCTCAAAATTTGCCCTCTTATTTATACCCAATAGGTGGCTTAGGCTTCACATTTCATTTGCATATAGGATATAAACATTTGCATATGCATCATTAGCTCTCATAAGGCATGGTATCAAGAGTGTCACCATCTCTATATTGTGCAGGGCAAGAAGAGTGAGATACTAATTCATCAATACATTGAAGCTTGTCATATCTCCAAGATAACCCATATGGCCCATCAGGTTATCAAGAGTTTTGAATTTGGCAAAGATTGAAGGAAGAGTGCATTATCATAATGGTTGATCATCAACTAGTGTTTGACCTTTTGAGCTTAAGACACCTCCATGAGCTGGGTCCTTGGGTCTTTGACATCGTCTCATCACATAAGTCATTTTTGTTGGAGGCAATCCACATCATAGTTAGAGGAATTTGGATTTTAAGGATCAACCATTTTCTCCTAATTGTTGGGGACCAAATTAGGGTTTTGTATAAGAGTCAGTTTATTTTTGATTTTTTTTTGGGCAAAACTTGATTTCATCATATTCCACATGTTCACAAGTGTCTATGAATGGAGTTTGAGCCCTCAGTTACATTCATAAGGGTTTCAATTGGAGGATTGACTGAAAGTCAAGGAAATTGGGGAAAAGGTCAATTAATCAGGGAAAAAGTCAACTCTTGACTTTTTAAAGTCAAAATCATGTTCCTTACGTCAAATATGGTTAATGGACAAGATTTGATCATGAAATGTCAAAGGGATTCACCAAAAATCAGAAGATGTGGAAAGTTTCCAAAAATAGAATTAAGGGTTTCTAAAAATGGCAAGTTTTGGCAAGGTGCACACCCATCTTTGAAGCATTGTTTCCCCATGGTCCAAGCTCCAAATGGAAGGGTTATGGAGGCCTATCAAAAGTTCACATTACAAGCTTCAAAACCATAACAAGAACTCCTCCATTGGATCAAAATTGAGGGAGTTATGATTGATTAAAGTTGAGAGATTTCAAGGCATTTTAGGTCAGCCAACCAAGTCCTGACCAGCCAGCACGCAGTAATTTGATCAAACATGTGGTGTGCATGTTAGGTTCAATTTCAGGGACCAATTACTCCATGATGCAAGCTTTAAATGAAAAAGTGTCCAACATGAAAGTTGTTCCCCTTGATCCCCTCTACAATATTGATGTTGGGAGTTTTTTCACCAGAGCAACCATTGGAGAGATAAAGTGGATCAAAGTAGGTAAGTTCCCACTAATTTTTCCACACGCACATGAGCTGATCATGGCAAGTCAGAGTGACATGCCTATGCAGTTGTGTATACACAACTTCATGACCATTTTTGAATGTCTTAGAGGCTCCCATTTCAATTATTTTCAACATCAAGGTTGTTCTACTCCATGCCCTCTTCCCAAAGACACCAAAATCATGCCAACTGAGCCACTATCCATCAAGATATTTTGCTCCAAAGTCACTAATATGGATATGGTACATTAAGTGTTCATGCCATGCAAGTTTACCAACCATATTCCTCTTCATTCTAAAATTCAAAACAAAGTATCATGACCTTACATCCTTGATGTATGCGCATGTGTCCTTCCCTTTGCTTCAAATAACCATACCAAAACCTTACATTCCATGCACATTCTTCCACCATACTCCATATAGCCATGAAAAACAAAAAGAGAAAAGAAACTTAGCAAGCAAGTTATCTTACTGCATCAGCTAGCATTAGTAGCATACATCATCATTATCATCATTGTAGTACATTCCATGATGACCATAATACACATACATAACCACCAAACTCGTGACAAACCTCACTCTCATCTTTTTAAGCTTTCATTAACCATGCTTATAACTGATTTCCAACCATTCTCACTTCATCACCACTCATCATAATTCAGTACATACTAATAATAGTGAGCTAACCCACACACACAAAAAACCATAAATCTAACCCGTGTCAAGTGCTTACCACCATAACTATTCTCACTTTTCTAATCTCCTTTAACCAAAGTCCTAACTATACTATAACCCTGATTAGTGCATTCTAACAACCTATATAATCTCTCAACTACCCTTGGTTAAGATGGTTACAAGGATTTTCAAAGTTGGAGCAAAGAGAAAGAAAGCATCACAAGCTTCTTCCTACTACCTCCATTGATGAAGGCTTAAAACTCATTTCTCTGAAGGATTCTTCTCCATTTTCTTTTACAATCATCATCATCAATTCTTCTCTTAAGCTCAGTTTGCAAGTGAAAGAGCTCGTGGGAGTGACGATCATTTTTTGCACCCACACTGTTGAGGCTTCGGATCTCTCTCCCCTCTGGATATTTTTCTAAAGTTTCTTCATCATTCTCATCGCCACGCACTATTCTTGCATCTGTTTGCAGAATTTCGCAACTGGAAACGCCATTGAAACATATACGGATTCATCTCAGTTTGGCATTGTTGGAAGCTTTTCTCAAGAGTCAAGGGAACAAAGACACTCATCTTGCCTTCCTCATAGAGTACCATATCTTGCTTTGAAGGTGTTGGATTTCTGAAAGCCTCTGCATCTAAATTCTATTAAGGTTAGTGAGATTCTTTAACTCCAACTAGCAAATCATGTGGTTAGGCTCATAAATAGCGGTTACTTGGGTCCTCTTTAGAGAGGCATTGCTTTGTGTGAAGATTTGGCAAAATGTAGTTGTTCTTGATTTTTAGGGTTCATAAAGATCTCTTCGATCTGATTTGAATATGCATGGTGTGAGAAAACTAATTGTAGATTCGTAATCCACATGACAAAACGCACAAAATGATGTACTCGTTTGTTTTTTTTTTGTAACCTCCACCACCAGCCACGGTGGCGCTGTGGTCGGAGAAGACGACCAGAGCTGTGCTCCGGCGTCTGAACTCTGAACCCTAACAACCTCAGGCCATTTCCATGTTATAATCCTGGCCATTAATCTTTCTTTGATCCAATGGATGTAGGGGCGCCAGCGCATTAAAATGCACCCTCTATGTCACGTGCTCCATTTTTATTTAGGTTTCTCTTATTTTCTGAATAATAATTGGTTGTGTGCATAATCCTCAATTTATTTGCCATGATCATCCAATCTCAGCCACATGATTGGCATAAAGGTTTGATATTAGTTGACTGATTTAATCCTACGATCCTCAGTGAGTCAGCCATTTTTGACTAATCCCTATAGTAAGGACTATCAGACCCACGCGTGTTGGGCCTCGTTACTTTGGCTATTCACACCCTCCCTTGCTTGGCCCGTGTAAATAATAATTGATTGTTTGCTATTTTCGCACCCCCATGGAATTCTCTAGTTTTTTTCTTTTTTTTTTATGCATGTCTCAAAATGTTTTTTTTTTAAATAGTACCTTTTCCCTAAAAATTCCCAGAAAATTCATGATTGGTCCTAACCCTATCTTTTAATTTTTGGTATTTTTTATTTTCATTTTTGATTAATTTTGATTCCTTTTTTGGAATTCTCTTTGTGTTGTACTTTAATGAGCATAGTTTGTGATACTTGGTGCACAAATCATTTTTTATAAGAAGTTTGGTATTGATATTTTACATGAAATTTGACATGAGATATTAAGACATATTGAGTACTGTTGTGCAATTTCTTGGGATTTTTTAGAGGATATTTGATTAGTTTTTGGATACCACCTTGTATGTGTTTGTTCAATGACTATAGTGCGTGTTATAGGTCTTGTTTAAACATGATAACAAATGGATTTTTGCTCATTCTTTTGCATATGGTTTAGCCTCTGATTGCACTCCATAAAACTTTTTTCCTTTGAATTTTTACAACATTTAATCATGCTTGTGTTGATTGTGAAGTACATCTTGTTTGTGTAGTTGTTTAGATTGTTAGTACTAGGGCTTTGTGTTCCTTGTGTAACCATCCAACATGATACTTAGGCATTCATTTGTGTACATGTTTAAGCATTTATTTTAGGTCTTCCAAAACCAAATTATAGGTCCTTAACTCTTAGCTTTGATTGATTTGTATAGACTTGATTGAACATGGATTGGCACTTGGTATTGGACTCCTCTTTGTCTACTTTATCTTATGTGTTGCATACCATATCTTCATGAAAACTTATATGACCTAAAAGCCATCCAAAATTGACTTGCTTTTTGTTTTAGATCACCTCTAACCATTCATGTGTGACTCATAACTTCATTTCACCTAATTGAATTCACATGACCTCAAATTGTCTTCACTCGTTCAACTTGTGCTAGTTCCCATTGTTTATGTAATATGCTTTTACTTGTTGCATAATTCCATCACACATGATCTCATAGGACCCATAATATGTGCATATACTTGTAAATACTCAATTGAATCATAAAAATGCATATTTGTTTCATGCATTCATACTTTGGTATGTCATCTCCAAATTGAACACTTGTTTGTTAATCTTGTTTGTACCTTATATGATGTATGTCTTCCATTTCTTTTAGGTGTTGTATGAGACCTATTAGAGGTCAATAGCCTCTGACATTTACATGTCTAATATGCTCTTGACTCATTCTAACTTCATATATCTTCATTCATTTCATAAGTCATATACACTTGACAATTTTGGTTGTGTTTTGCCCTTAACTTTTAACAAGTAATGACATGAGTTGTGTATGAACATTATAGGTCTTCCATTTTGATTTCAAATTCATTTAAAGTGTGATATGCTACTGACTTGGATGCTCATGCATGATCCATTTCACTTACATGACTTCTTTTGGTTTGTTTTAGCTAGTGTGTGCATAGTTTGAACTTGTATGACCTAGTTTGTTCTTCTTCTTCAATATGCTTCAATGTGAGACTTGTGTAGACTTTATGCTTCCATTATTGACCTCCAAATATCATATTAAATGTCATAAGCAACTGACTTGCATTCCTATTACATGATCTTTCATCTTACATCTTCATCTCTTGCTTGCATTACGAGTATGTATTATTGTTGAATTTTAATGGTTGTTTGTTCATTTCTCTTTGCTCTATTTCTTTTAATACTTACATCCATGACTTGTATGGTCATTCAATGACATTCATATGCATTCTTAAATGACATGTAATGCTGACCTTGATGCTTATATGTACATTCATCCATATTCATGATCCATTTGCATTCATATTGCATTATTAATGTTTCATTTGCATTCGTATGATTGTTTGGTGCATAGTTTGCTTTTGTTTGTTCTCATATGGTATGTTTACATTAGTAGTATCATTTAACATGTACATACTGACTTGGCATGTCCCTTAACTATTAGGACCTTTCCCTTTTGGTTTGAACTTTACTTTCTTCTTCATTTGTCTTCTTAAAACAAATAGTTGTGTTTGGTTTAGTTTCTTGCGCTTATTTTCACCACTTGTGATGATTATGCACTAACCTTTTGTGTAGGGGCAGAGGTAAGTCACTTGGGTATGTGGATGTTAATCCATACTCATCTCTTCTTTCATCTCTCATCTTTTTCATTACCATTTCTCTTTTGTGAATAGCATGATATAATGCTTGTTTTTGTGGAACTTTTTCACATCCCTTAGGGATCCTAGCTCATCCTTAATTTTTTATTAAGGTGAGGTAGGATAAGCTTTAGGTAGTCCTATCCCTCTCTTCATTTAGACTTAGGTGGTTACTATTACCTCACATAAGCATAGGATCTCCGTGCATGATAACTTTAGGGTAACTAGTCCCCCACTTAGATTTTTTCCTTTCTTCCTTTGAGTTTCTTCGTTCTCATCTCAAAACAAAAAGCAAAAACATCTAATAAAGGATTAACATGTATTGCAAATGAGCCTTGCATGTGGGAAATAAGATAGTGGAGGATCTTCTTTCACTTTCTTAGAGTGTTTAGCGTACGTCCCGTCTTAGGTCAATATTCGAGACATTCGATCCTATGTCATAGAATTTAATGCAATATGTGTTATAAACACCAAAATAATCAAAACACTTCTTCGTAAAAGACAAAAACAAAAATCATCTTCTCTTCTCATTTCCCTCACTCCACTCATAAAGGAATGCGTTATTTCCATTCTACCGCAAACAGGTAAACGCTTAAGACTCCATACAACGAGCGACAACACCTAAACTGCTAGAACGTGAACATTGACGTATTCCACCTAAAAGACACAAACAAAACCGACCCGTAGGTCGAACTACGACTGCTCTGACTTCCTCTCTCCGGTAAGATTGAGGATACGTAGGCACAAGACGGCGATGTCTTGGCGAGCGACCTTCCCCCACAATCCCGTAGTGTTCTGAACTACGTTGACTCTGACTTTCCCGCACCCGAGGGAGTACATAGCCTAGGACGGCAATGTCCTATCGAGTCAATTTTCTTTTCTTTTCCCCACCTTTATCTTCTTTTCCCGTTTCTCCCGTTCATTTTCCTTTAGCAGTTGGGTTTCAGATAACCCTACACCCTTTAATAGATAACAACAAGCGTGGATCCCATCGAGTACGATAGACGCGAGGGGGTGCTAATACCTTCCTCTCGCGTAACCGACTCCCGAACCCAGGAGATGGTTGCGATGACCATTCCTTTCCCTTTGTTGAGGTTTTCTTCGATCGTTTCCTTTCCCTGCGTCGGGATAAATAACGTTCGGTGGCGACTCTTCTGTTCTTTTCCGTCGGTTGATTTTCGCAGATGCGACATATGTGAGGCCTAAAAATTATTTTATTTACAAAGGGGTAGGGTCTTACACTATATTAGAGGCCCAAAGATGGGTCTTATAGCTCAAGGAGAAGCCCAGGGTTTTCGTTAAAAAGGCGACGATCGTGTCGAACTTTTTGACTGTATCGGGACTTATAAAATACACTGAGGCCCAAATTATTGTTTATTTACAAAAGGGTTGGGTCTTACACTCTATTAGAGGCCCAAAAAATGTTTGAAAAAGAAAAGAAGTGGGACTTATAGCTCAAGGAGAAGCCCAGGGTTTATTGTTTGAAAATGACGATCGCGTCGAAATTTCTAAAACTGTATCAGGACTTGTACAGTGCACTGAGGCCCAAATTATTTTATTTACAAAGAGGTGGGACTTACACTCTATCAAGAGGCCCAAAATGTTTTGAAAGTGATTAATGAGGGTTGAATTAATCAAAACCCTAATTTGTTTTCAAAAATATATTTTAATTGAATAAAAATTCAATTAAAATGATCAAAATTGTTAAACATGTGTGAAAAACAAATTGTGATCTTGGATTAATGTTTCAAAAATCATGTTTTAGTCCACAAAATGATTGGAAACCAATTAAATTTGGAAAATCAAGAAGGAAAAAACATTTTACATGTCAAAAAACAAATAAAACATTAATTCTTTGCAAAAATATCAAATATATGAAATAAATAATATTTTTGGGATTTTTTGGTAGAATAAAATATTTTAACATTTTTGTGAGCTATTAAAAAAAGAATCAACTCAAAATCATTAAAACTCAGAGAGAAACTAATTTTTGAATCAATTAAATAAAAATCACAAAATTCAAATATTCAAATATCAAAAAATGGCGCCAAGAACATGCCAAGAACACGCGCCATCCCTCTGTTTCTGCAGATTTGCATTTTCTCTCCAATCTCACGCCTGAGCTCTTCTAACTCTATGATCCATGCATATTTTGCTGCACAATAATTTTGCCATATGTTCATAATCTTGCATAGAGTGTTTACCCTCAATCAATTGCTTTGTTTGAATCGTGTATGGAATTTCTGAGCCTTCATGCAAATTTTAGGGTTCTTAAGGTTTCTCTTTGATTTCTTATTCCACACTTAAAATAAATGAAATTAAAGACCATAGACATGATCGTGAGGTGAAAACGAGCAGATTGATATGTGGTTTGTGTTAGAGGTGTTGCAAGCTGGTTCCAATGATTTACACAGCTTCCTTAGGTGACAAGTGACGGGCTTGAATGCTTGGAGTGGTTTGAAACAAGCTGAAACTTGAGATAGTCCCTCAACTGCACCTCTGTCAAGAACTTGAGCAGTTGGCAAGTGATTTTGTGATTTTGGTGTTACAGATGTTATGTGAGTGTTTGGATCACTTCCATATGATGTTTATAAGGGGTGTGTATGATTGGTTTGGTTGGAATAGCTCTCAAACTCAAAACCCGATAGTGACTTGCCTTAGAAGGCAAAATTGGAAGTGAGAAGGAGATTTTAAGGAAATCATCTGTTTGATGGCTTTGGTGTACTCAAACTGATCACAATTGAGCTCTATTTATAGTAGAGCAGGTTTGTTTTGGCTGCAATAGTGAATGGCAACTGCAGCAGAGGTTTGACCAATGTTGATCAATGGGAATCCAAGTCTCCTCTAGCCATTGACTAGAGGTTAGAGCACAGAGCTGTGGTTCCCTAGTTCAGATCTTATCCTTGACTCATTCAGTTGGAAATGGTTCAGTCCATGCCACCTTGGTGCATCCATTGAATGCTCCAAAACAAAATTGGAGTCTTGTCCCCCTTTTAGGCATTTCTAGGTTTGGTATGCTACTTTTGGTTCCAAAGACTTGGGAGGCTTATGGATCAGTGCTTGTCCCTCCTTGGTCTCCCCCTGAGGTGTTCAGATGGATAGACTTGTTTGTCATTTGCACAAATTGCCCAAATCGAGCAAAATGCACAAATCTGCCTTGCCATGATAGTTTGCAGCAAGGCATATTGCCATTGTCATATCTCATGGCTCAAGTGAAGTTTCATGGGGTTCTTGGCCATTTTAGAAAGCTCTCATATGATACAACACATGAGTGATCATAGTTTGTCTTGATACCTTTTGGATCTGGGTGAAAAATGCCCCTAAATTTGGAAAAAAGACAAGGCATATTCTGACTTAGTGAAAATTTCACTAAGTGTTGGAAAAAAGTGACATTTTCACTTTTTGTCATTTTGGTCACTCCATAACTTAAAATCTATGAGGAATTGGAATGAGGTGTAGTTGACACTTTTAAAGTATGTCATGAGAGCTACAAATCCATCTTTGGATCAGCCACAATGGTTGTTTGAATCTCAAGTTATGATCCTTGGAAGTTGGCACCCTAGCCACTTTGTTCCATAACTTAGAAAATTTCTAAGTTTTTTATGGTTACCCCTTTTACAAGTTATCCCACTTTCTTTGATTTTTCTTGATGAATGTTGATTCAAATCACACATTAACATCATTTTAGGGTTAGGGAACCATAATTGATCAAAAAATCAAAAAGTCAAACTTTGACTTTTGGGTACAGTTGACTTTTTATCAGATGAACTCCAAACTGTGTGATCCTCTATGGAATCAAGTCCTTGACCTAAATCAAACTTGATGGATTGATTTCATAGGTATTATAGGGTGTATTGAATCATGTCCTAGGGTTTGGGAGCATGTCCTGGTCAAAAGTCAAAGACACAATTGACTTTTTCTGCGAAACCCTAACTGTGGTTCTGATGAACTTGAAACTTGGGAATCAAGCTCATTGGATTAATCCATTGTTGCAAATGGATCAATGTGGTGTATCAGTGACCCTCAAATCATGCCTTGAGGTATTGGCTCATGATTTGTCCCAAAAGTCAACTTAGGGGTGAATTAGGTCAAGAAACCCTAATTCCTGATTTTTGATGAATGCATCCCCTGAGGTTAAATTGACTTGATGATTGGGTCCATGAGGTTCCTTGGAGTATTTTAGGTTATGCTTTGAAGCATTGGCTCATGCCCAGAGGAAAATTTCCATCTGGAGGCCCTGGTCAACAAAAACCCTAATTTGGTGACACTAGCGATCTTGAGGCTTGATCCACCTGGAAGGCTGCAACATTGTGCTTGATCCTTGATGTGAGAGCCCTCTTGATCATTTGTGGATGTTTGAGAGGTTAGACAAGTTGAAGATCATGTCATTTCTTGATTGATCCTTTGTCTAAGGCTCAGAGAGGGCTTGTAACCCTAATCTTTGATAGTAGTGAATGCTCACCCATCTTTGGGGAGATTGATGAAGTATGATGGTTTACCCATATTGTGATGATGATTTGCACAATGATGGGAAATCTTAGGGTCAAAATTTGGGGTATGACACATTTATCTTTTGAAGGTTCAGAACATCTACAATTTCAAGGATATTCATCCTGTCTGCTACCTTAGGGTAATACACATGTTCCTCGCTAATAGACTTTTTTTGAAAATCTTTCTCATAAACTTCAACAAGATTAGGAGAAAGTAATGATAAAGCAGTTACCAGAGTTTGAGTGGATGTTGTCATACCAGACCCTTTTCACGTTACTCTTGTAGTAGCCCTTTGAGAAAACCTTCTTTGTTGATGATGATACTCAGTTGCAACCGTAGAAGTGAGTGTAGAAAAGGGAAATTCTTCACCAATTTAGATTTGAAAGACTAATTTTTGGAGAATCTTTGAAGGGGTTTTCTAGGGTTTGGAAGGGTTAAGAGAGATGAGGAACATGCAAGAGACCCAAATGAAGAATGCAAGACAAAACAGAAGCCTGAAAGATATTTTAAAAAATCCGAAAACACGAGCGATGCGTCGACCTCCAGATGCGATCCATCGACCCATGAGTATAAATTTTTCAAATAATTAAATTTCCAGTATGAGTCAACGCAAGGGGGACCCTCAGGTCGACGCATGACAGGCAGTGGCTTTCAGACTTGAATTTTGATAATCATAGGTCGGCCTATAGACTAGACAGGTCGACGCATGCTATTAAAAGAAAAAAAAACAAAAAAATGATATGTATGATGCATAGAAAGATAAATAACAAGCCTATACCATTTCAAACATCAAAATGGAAGAAAAGTGAAAACTACAACTATCATTTAAGCATCAAAATTACACGCCACACATAATAGAGAACATCTATTTGGACAAGATAAAGAGTAAAAGCAATTAGATAGGAAAGATATTACTTCCAATAGTGATGAAAAAAGAATGCACTCACATAGCTTAAACTTCCAAACATGGTTAAGCAATATATAAACAAGTATAGATAGAGAGCATGCAAAAATTCATTAGACACGATCCGAGATATCGAGAACACCAAGTTCCCTACGAATGTTAAAGAAAGGTTCCATCGCGAGAGGTTTTGTAAAAATATCGGCAAGTTGAATTTTACTATCAACATGCTCGAATACAACGTCTCATTTTTCAACATGATCCCTAAGGAAGTGGTGACGAATCTCAATGTGCTTGGTGCGAGAATGTAGCACTGGATTCTTTGTTAGATTGATGGCACTCGTGTTATCACAAAGAATAGGAATACGATGAAGTTTTACATTAAAATCGAGTAGTTGTTTTTTAAGCCACAAAATTTGTGCACAACAACTACCGACTGCGACGTATTCCGCCTCGGCAGCTGACAAAGCAACAAAAACTTGCTTTTTTCTATTCCAACTTACTAAGGAGTTTGAAAAGAAATGACAAGTTCCACTAGTGCACTTCCTATCTGATTTTCAACCGGCAAAATCGGAATCGGAATAACCAACCAAATTACAATCACTTCCCTTGGAAAACCAAAGCCCAAACTTAGATGTACCACTAAGGTATCTAAGTATACACTTTACCACTTTCAAATGTGATTCCTTGGGACATGATTGATATCTAGCACACATAATAACACTAAACATAATATTCGGTCAAGATGCAGTGAGATATAGAAGATAACCTATCCTACCTCTATACTTCTTCACGTCGACAACCTTAGCGTTTTCATCTCGATCTAAATTCACATTTGTGGGCATTGGAGTGTCAATAGATTTTGCATTTTCCATATCAAAGCGCTTGAGTGGATCATAGCAATACTTTGTTTGGATCACAAAAGTTCCTTCTTCGAGTTGTTTGATTTGAAGTCCAATGAAGTAGGTAAACTCCCCAATCATACTCATCTCAAACTCACCCTGCATTAGCTTTGAAAATTCCTTGACCAAGTGCATATTAGTAGATCCAAAAATAATGTCATCTACATAAACTTGGACTAGAATAGAGTGATTTCCTTGACACTTAATAAAGAGTGTAGTATCAACCTTCCCTCTTGAGTATCCTTGATCGAGTAAAAATTTACTAAGTCGCTCATACCAAGCCCTAGGGGCTTTATTGAGACCATACAAAACACGTTTAAGTTTATAAGCGTAATTTGGATACTCATGACTTTCAAAACCGGGAGGTTGAGATACATAAACTTCTTCATTAATATATCTATTTAAGAAAGCACTCTTCACATCCATTTGATATAGCTAGAAATATTTTGAACAAGCATAGGCTAGAAAAAGGCGTATAGCCTCAAGGCGAGCAACCAGAGCATAAGTCTCCTCATAGTCAATGCCCTCCTCTTGGTTATAACCTTGAGCCACTAGTCGGGCTTTATTACGAGTTATTACTCAGTTTTCGTCTAGTTTTTTCCTAAATACCCATTTTGTACCAATTACTCAATGGCCTCGCGGAGGGGGGAACAAGATCCCATACCTCATTTCTCTTGAATTGATTTAATTCCTTTTGCATTGCCAAAAACCAATGTTAATTAAGTAAGGCGTCTTTGGAGTTTTTAGGCTCAATTTGAGAGACGAAAGCAAAGTGATAACAAAAGTTACTTATCTTAGACCATGTAATTACTCCTTTTGTGACATCTCCGAGAATACTGTCCATTGGATTATCCTTAGAGGATTTCCATGTCAAAGGAAGGTCATCGTTGCTAATTAGATGATCCTCCTCAATCTTTTCAGAGTTGTGATCTTCCTCCTCCTCAACTTTCACCAATTCGGGTTTATCAATCCCTTCTTCAGAGTCTTTGAGTATGTCCTGCGAAGAAACACCTGCACCATGAAAAGAAATACCTTTCCCGACAATTTTCGGACAAGATTCATCAAAAGTAATATGCACAGATTCTTCCACAATAATTAATCTTTTATTGTACACTCTATATGCTTTGCTAGATTGAGAGTATCAGAGAAAGATACTTTCATCGACTTTTGAGTCAAATTTGCCAAGATTTTCTTTTCCATTATTTAAAACAAAACATTTACATCCAAAAACATGAAGATGCGATACATTTGGCTTCCTACCTTTTAAAATTTTATAGGGAGTTTTGTTGAGAATAGGACGTATAAGTACCTTATTCAACACATAACACGCCGTACTTATAGCATCGACCCAAAAATATTTATGAAGACCACTTTCATTGATCATAGTTCTTCCTAGCTCCTCTAAAATACGATTTTTACGTTCCACCACTTCATTTTGTTGAAAAGTTCTTGGAGCGGAAAATTTATGATCAATACCATATTTATCACAACTCCTCAAATAGGTGGTTTTCAAATTTACCGCCGTGATCGCTTCGAATAGTAACGATGCTAGAATTTAGTTTATTTTGAGAAACCTTGGCAAACTTTTCAAAAGCTGAAAAAGTTTCACTTTTACTAGCCAAGAAAATAGTCCAACAAAATCTAGAGTAATCGTCTACAATAACAAAACCATAGTAATTTTCACCCAAGCTTTTGATTCTAGATGGCCCAAAAAGGTCCATATGAAGAAGTTCAAGAGCTCTCGATGTAGAAACAACGCTTTTAGATTTAAATGAGATCCTCGTTTGCTTCCCCATTTGGCATGCGTCACATAAGTGATTTTTTGAGAATTTAATATTGGGTAGACCGACAACTAGATCTTTTGAAACTACTTCATTTAGCAAGTCAAAGTTGACGTGTGCTAAGCGCCTATGCCATAGCCAAGAGTCTTCACTCATGGTGACCAGACATTTAGTGCTAGTTAATGATACTTCATTCAAGTCAAGCATATATACATTATTTACCCTCAAGCCCTTAAACACATCATCTTTCTTATCATTGTGTTCAATCATGCAACATTCTTTTGAAAAAGAAACTTTATATCCTTTGTCGCACAATTGACTAATGCTAATAAGATTGTGCTTAAAACCTTCAACTGAAAGGACATCTGAGATAGTCGTAGAAGAGGGATTACCTACACTACCTTTTCCGAGTATTGCTCCATTGTTATTATCACCATAGGTTACAAATCCTTTCTTCTTTGCCACAAAGTCAATGAATAAGAAAATGTCACCCAACATATGCCTTGAACATCCACTGTCGAGAAACCATCTTCTCTCCGTAGATTCAAGACATTTCACCTACAAAATTAAGCAAGGGAAATAGGTACCCAATTTTTATTGGGTCCTTGTGTGAGTGAAATTTTGGTTACATATGGGCAACCATTGGAAAATACCTTTAGGAACCAAGAATCTCCTAAATCAGCATTTTGTAATGGTGTGACCATTCTTGCAACAATATAGACAAGTTAAGTTTAAATTGAAGTTACTTTTGCTACTTTAATCTCTTATCACATATGTATATTTTTTATAAGTATTATTCATACTACTTCTAAAATGTGAGCAATCAACAACAAATGTAACTTTAGGTTCTAAAGCTTTGTCTAATTTGGCTTTAAGAGTTCTAACCTCCTTTTGCCAAATGTGACAAGTTTCACAACCATCCCAATCAAACCAAGAGAACTTGTCATCCTCAGTTTTAGCTCTTGTAGCATCTACCATTAATTTCGTAAGAGCTTATAATTCCCTTTCGGAATAAAAAATCTTTTTCTCTAAATGTATGAAAAATTTCTTATTCGAGGCTAAGCGTTTAAAAGCATATTTAGCTTCATGGTGTAGAGCTTCAAAAGCATTTTGCAAATCAGAATAAGGCATTTTATAAATATGTTCATATTTAGAATGACTTACATTCTTTTTCTTCTTTTGATGATCCATGAGACAAAGATTGACCGTTTCGTCTTCATCACTCGAGCCACCTTCGCTTGAGGACTCACTATCACTCTCCCAAGTGATGTATGCCCTTCTAGGCTTGCTCGATTTCTTTTGTTGATGATGTTTGTCTTTTCCTTTGCCTTTCTTCATCAAGGGACAATCCGGCTTATAGTGACCGACCTTTCCACAATTAAATCATGAACCCTTTGACTTTGTATTCTTATTTCCTTCTTGCTTCGAGGATTTTGATTGACGTCTAAAGTTAATGAGATTTTTGTCCGAATGTTGTATTTCATTCTTCCTGATGTATCTATTATACCTTATTACGAATAACCCCATTTAGTTATTCGAATCTCCATCATCATCACTTGACTCACTTTCACTAATCTCTTTGGTGGAGGACTTTGAGCTAAAAGTCTTTAGAGCAATAAACTTCTTGTCCGTGTCTTTTGATTTCTCTTTCTTTTCTTTCTTTTCATATTGCTCAAGACTTATGATATCTTGCTCATGTTCTTCAAGCTTACCAAACAATGTTGTGGTGTCCAATGTCATGAGTTCATTAGCTTCCTTGATCGTCATGACCTTAGGTTGCCATTTCCTATTAAGACATCCCAAAATTTTGTTAGTAGCAATATCATTGAAAACGGGTCTACCAAGTGAATTTAAACGATTGCTTAGGTGAGTGAATCTCTTTTGCATATCCACAATGGTTTCACCATGCTTCATGTGAAAGAGACCAACTCTTGAGTTAAAGTATTGATTTTAGCTATTTTGACATCATTTGTTCCCTCATGGGCAACTTGTAATGCGTCCCACATAGCCTTAGCGGTCGTACAATGAGAAACCCTATAGTATTCATCAACTCCCAGTGAGGATATGAGAATATTTCTGGCTTTCCAATCATAATTTTACTTTTTCTCATCATCATCGTTCCATTGTACTTCCGGTTTAGGTACAACAACATTATCCTCATTGGCCATGGTTATTTCAACAGGACCATTTTGAATAACGTTTCATACCTTTCTATCAATGGAATTGATATGCACCCGTATACAATCTTTCCAATAACCGTAATTCTCACCATTAAAAATTGGCGCTCTATTATACACCCCTTTAGGTTCGTTAGCCATTTTCTAATAAGCTATATGCGAAGCACTAGATGAATTGGTGCTCGTGATACCACTTGTTAGATGAGGGCACTGATCTAGAAGGCGGGAGGGGTTGAATAGATCGCTTATTTTTAATAATTTGCGCTTCAAAAAAATTGTTCTAAAATATACGAAAACGGCCTAGGATCAAAACTCGTCTATCCGAACCTTTATTGGAAAGATCGAATATGCGAAACCGAATGAAATGATCTTGATGAGAGAGTAGAATCAATAAGGTTCCCAATCAATAATTAAAAAAAAAAGCCACTTAAGGTGAACCAGTTTCCAATGCTTAATTGAGGACAAATTTTGAATTGAGAATTTATCAAACAGTTTATGTGTTATCAATATATCAAACACTTGGCGTACGAAACACACCAAGTCAAATTTCCTTTGAATTTGTAGTGCTGAATTTTTCTCACTTGCATTCAAAGTGATTGCAATGGTTTTACACAGCTGTTTGAAACATTACAAATCAATCAAAATATTGCTAAAAATTGATTTCATACAAACTTTAACAATATAAAAATAAAGATACACACACACACACACACACACACACACACACACACACATATATATATATATATATATATATATGTTGTACCCCAAATTTTACCATTAGATACATTGATCTCTTGCATGTCATATTAGGTCAATCATATTGCATAGCTAACCTTTTTTATCAGGTTTTGTTTGTGTTTGTTTCTTTTTTATCAGGTGTTATCATAAGGAGATTCAAGAAGTAATTGATCAAGATTGTTGGTTGGAGCATTGAATCGAGCAAGTCTCAGAGAGATTGTCTCTATGACCCTCTTCATAGTCCTCTCCATAACCAAATACCTATTCATTCTATTTACCCTCAATTGTCATCTTTAATTCCAAACCAATTTCAATATCTTTTATTAACCATTTCTCATTTCCAATTATCCAAATTTCCTTTTATCCGTATTCAAATATCCATATCCATTCAATCACTCATTCAATTATCAAATTAACCAATTTCTCAATTTATCCATATCCATATTTTCAATTCAATTACCCTTTTTTTTAGAACCGTTTTCATTCTTAATCCACATCCATTCTATAAACTTGTCTTTTAATTTCCATTCAAATATCCATTTTAATTTATAATATCCATCGTTATCTGTTTAAAACCTTTTTAGAAAACCATTTTATCATTTTTCAAACAATTTTCCATTTTAACCCAATTCTTTTTTTTACACCAAGTCCATTACAAAGATGTTCTAAAAAGCCCACTATTTTACTTTACATTATCACAACAAGCTCAATACACATGGTATCCAAACCTTCACCTCATATCCAAGGTAAACCGTGTATTCCATACTATATCAAAACTTACACAAACTTCCAAATTTCACAATCTGCACAAAAGTAAAGTTGTACCAAACAACATCTTTTTATTACTAAGAAACTTCCCTTTTAGCCACAACAACCTCCTGCCCATTGCGGTAAGACAAAACGTACCACTTTCACAAGGTGCCAAAACACTGCTACACAACTTTGCCAACGGCTAAAAAAACCATGACCTGCTCGTACGAACACGAAAACCCTCTGCAACCTGAAGTTGACAATTCAACAACGGTCAAATTTAAAATAAAAATTTAAGAAACAAGTTCTGGTTTTCTGGAGGAGATAGCAGGAAGAGGGGAGAAAAAAAAGGAGGACAGTAAGAAAATAGAGAGGGAGAGTTTTCTGAAAGATACCAAGACTTGAACATAAAACTCTTTTGATTCTCATTCTCTGTGATATTCTTAAGTCTCCAACCTCTTCTACACATTTTGGCAGACCTCTCAACCTTCGTTTTCACAATAAAACTCACCCTGAAACACAATCGAAATCCCACTCTGTTCCTCCAACCGAATCACAAAACTCCATCTTCAACAACCCTTCATTCCTCCAAGGCACATCATTCTTCTAACCTAGAAATCCTCATCCTTCAAACCTGAGACATTTTCCAACCTTAATCTTTTTCAGCCGCAATCCTCTCCATCGAACCTCTTCCACTTTACACCTAACAAACATCATCTGTATCGTCAACTTTCCAACCTTCATCATCGCACTCTGCTACGAATAACATCAACAAATTCCACCTCATACACCCTGTTTATTCTTTCTCCTTCAACACTCCTCTTATTCGTCAACAACAAATCACTCATCTTCATCAGACCCCTTTCATTTGCCCTCAGTATCGTTTTCCTCAACCAAAAAATAATAATCAGAATGACTAACTTTCTTCAATCCCTTCACCTTCAACAAATCAGACCCACCTGAAAGCCTTCATCGCTCCCAACTCTATTTCACCCTCAATAACCTCAAATCAATCAAAAACCCGTCCAAAATCCATATCACATGAACCAAACCAGAAAGCAGAGGGAGATGAAAAGAGTGTTCTGAAATATTTTCAAACAAAATCCAAGACTAAATAAACCTGAGGTCAAAGCGTTTGAAAGCTACAAACAAGGCGATTGAAGACGGGAATCGTACGAAGCAAAGTCATTTCTTTTCCTTTTCTCTTTCAATCTGGATTCGATACGAAGAAGAACGGTGCTTTCGGACTCGCGCCGCCATCGGAATTAGGAGCCGCCGCTGTGAGGAGTTGATTTGCTGCGAGAAAAAGGGTTTCAAAAGAAAAGGAAGCTCGTGTGTATGTTTGGTAACCTAATGTCTGACTCTTCTTCTTTTTTTTCATTGACTAAAGTTTCTTTTGTTTGCTTCTTAGGCTTGAAGGCCCATCTGCGATTGACCTGATTGTATTTGCTTTTTTTTTTAATTCCTTGTAACTTCAGACCCCACCGTGTAGATGGTCCGCCGACATAGTTTAGATTTAGGTTTCTTAAATCTGACTTTTATTGTTTCTCTATAACTATATTTCGTTTTCTAAATCTTGGGACTTGTTATCATAAGCTTCGATTAGAAAGGCCCACCATTTACATCCCTTGATTTGTATGACACTCCCATTGGATTTTAATTTAGAGTTAGTTTAGTTAATCATTTTATTAATTAGATTTAGTTTGTTTAAATAGATTTAGTTAATTAGTTTTTAATTAGATTAATTTTAATCAGAATTAGTCAATGGTTTTAATTAGATTTTTAGAATTTAATTAACTAGTTTTTTTTTTAGTTATATTTTAGTTTGATTAAAATGTGATTTATTTAGAGTTTAGTTAAACTTGACAATTCTTGTTTCCTTTATGGTTAATTCCTGGTGTTCGACTTGGGATTCAGTTTCTGGTGCACTTAGCTGTAACTGATGTCCCAATCTTTGATGCCATTTCCCTCATGGCTTTTGGATCTATTTTGTGTTAACATGTTTGTCTCACCTTTAATTCCATAGTTATTAAAAACTTTGCTACTCTTGTGTTCATTTATTCATGCTTGTTGTGAACTATCTTTTTTGCCATGCTCATGCATGGATGTACATATCATGCTTTGATGCTATTTTCTTTTAACTGTTCATCCTCTTATCAATTACAACTTAATTTCAATCCCCCTCAAACTCTTGTTTACAAGAAGTTGCCTTCCCCCATTCCAAAGGGAGAACACCTTAAATTGACTCTTGAAGTCATTAACAACCTTACCTTATCCTTCTAGGTTTACCCCTATTTCTTGGCTATCGTGAGCCAATGAAATCATAATTAGAAGTAGGTTGGAGTTCTTACACTCCATGTGATTCTCATTATCATGAGAACTCACTTCCCCCTATAACGTAGACTTAGAGAGTTATCGTGAACTCTAAAAATGAGTCATACTCATTTTCCCCTTGGAACTTTGGCCATAGTCAATGGTTCCTATTCCTTCACCCTTAGATCGGTGAACTACAAATACTCTGATTCCACTCCCGTAAGGATACGTAGGCGCAAAGTGCGATGCTTTGTCAAGTATACTTTGAAATAAACCCCTAGGGTTTCAACCTTTTGCATAGCACCGTTAGTAAGCGAGCGAGATATAACAAGTAAAAACAATAGGCTCCCGTAGAGTACTACGGACGTTTAGGGTGCTAATACCTTCCCTAGGCGTAACCAACCCCCGAACCTTAGATCTCCCCCCTTTAGGTTTTTCTTCGATCTTGAACCTTTTCTTTGGATAAATCAAAGTCGGTTGTAAAAGAAATGTGATGCAAGTTAATTAATAGCTAGTTATCTGATTTTCACCGCAACAGAAATGGCGACTTCACTAGGGATGATCTTTATCTTTGAGGGTTAAGCCCACCTTGTTTTTGCTTGTTTTATTTACGCTTGCTTGCTATATTTATGTATATCTGTTTGATTGCCTGTATATATGTTTTGCTTGAATATCTTTTGTTGGCTTGGTTCTTGAGTGGTGAGATAAGTCCTAAGCCGGACTTGAGAGCACATTTGATTAGGATCGTGGGCATAGTCGAGGAAACTTCGAGGGAGAAATCCCAAAGGAGTGAACTTGAAGTCCACACTCAGTTGAGGCCCTCTCGGAATTGGTATATGTTAAACGAGCAATCGTGAATGCGTTACTACTTTCGACCTGGGTGCCAGGGATACTGATGACCTTTAGTTACCCTTTTACCCCACTTGGCCTTTTAGGATGTAGTACGATGATTGTGAGGGAGTAATCCTAAATGATTGCTACGCGATACTACACTCAGACGAGACTCTCTTGAGAATTTTATTAATCACCGAGCAATTGGGAAGTTGATAAAATCCGAAAGATGGGTTGCCGACTCTGGGAACTTCTTAGAACCCTATTCAGCAGATGAAAACCAGTAGTACATACCTATTGGGGTGGGTAGACCATGGCTCCATTCATTAGACCTATAAACCTAGGATTTGTATGTTTTGTTGTGTGTACATATGTTTGTGCTCGTGTGCTTTATGCATCCATACATTCAAGCATTCTTAGCCCTTTGGTTTCGAGGAACTCAAATGTTTGTTTCCTTTGCAAAGATCAACAGAGCTTGGATTTTAAAACAAAACTCTTTCAGTTTTTCCAAAAAAAATTCGCAACTTGCCTTTGAGTCCCTTGAAACCATTTGGCCTGCATTAGCATCTCATTTGCATCATGTCATAGCATGTGCATTTCCTCTCTATCTTCGTCTCATGTCGTTATTTTCCCTTCAGAATCGTCTTTGAATTCCCGACAACTACGACACCACAAGCCAAACTCGACAAAGGATGTCTGAACAGTACTGTGAGATGGACAGAGTCAACAATGAACTGAGTGAGCTCCGAGGAGGAATGGGGCAGATTCTGGAAGCAATTCAAGTTATGAGGGCAAAAATGGATACACAAGCGACGGTGGTCTCCTAGATTATCACTACAACTGTAGAACCTCCCGTTACTATTGTGAACCCCACTTTGGGCATGCCTTTTAACTTTATACGTGCTCCGGCCGTCACTTCTACTCAACAAGCCGTTCCTTTGGTTAATGAGGCTTTTCAAGCTATTCCTACCTTCACTTCAGCAGCAGTGCAAGCCCAGATGCACCCAGTGTTTCAGAACCCACATCCGGTTTATGATTATATGTCTGAAGAAGGAGATAATTGACATGAAAGGCTGAAGGAAAGTGTAGAGACAATGCAGAGGAAATTGAAAGCAATGGAAGAAAGCAATGTATTTAATACTAATGCTAAAGACATGTGCTTAGTCTCAGGCTTGGTAATTCCACCCAAGTTCAAACTACCCAATTTCGACCTATACTCAGGTGCGACCTGTCCTAAGTCACATTTGGTCATGTATTACCGGCGAATGACTGCATTTATGGATAATAATAAGTTGATGATCCACTGCTTCCAAGATAGTTTGAAAGGGGCTGCTGCAAAGTGGTATTTGACTTTGGACCAATCTAGGATCCAAAGTTTTCAAGATGTATCTGATGCTTTTGTAAAGCATTACAAATATAACATGGACCTGGCGCCAGATCGTAGACAGCTACTGAGTATGTCATAGAGCGATACCGAGTCCTTTAAAGAGTATGCACAGAGATAGAGAGAGCTGGCTTCGCAGGTAGAGCCACCTTTATCTGAAAAAGAGTTAATTGATTGGTTTGTTGACACGGTGATACCAGAATTCTATGAAAGGATGATCAGTAGCGTGTCCGCTAGTTTTTCCGATATTGTGGCTGTGGGGGTTAAAGTAGAGCTTGGTCTGAAGAGTGGGAAAATGACCAAGAGAGCTAGTAGTTCGAGTGACGTGCCAAGATATCCTTCAAAAGGGAAGGAGATACCAGTGTGGTGATGACAAACAAAAAGAAGAAAAACCAGTTCTGGAAACGACAGCAGCAACAACAGTGCTATGTTCAGCAACCTTATGTGGCCACCATTACGCCAACATTCAACCACCAAGCCTCTGTTTATCCGCCGGTTCCTCAACCACCAGTGTATCAACGAGCGCCCAACGCTCCTGCTTATCTCCAACGGACTCAAGTTTCTCGTCAGAACATTCCAAGTAAAAGAAAGGGTGGAAGGCCTCGGATTTCTCCCATTCCTATAACGTATACAGCATTGTATCCTGCTTTGGTACAACAAGGATTAATAACTACAAGGTCATCAGGCCCGCCTCCTGATCCGCTTCCACCTTCTTACAATCCCAATGCTCATTGTGCATTCCATGAAGGTGCACCAGGCCATAATTTAGAAGGTTGTTTTGCTTTGAAGCATATTGTGAAGGACTTAGTGGAGAGAAACATTTTGTCTTTCAATGGCTCTCAGCCTAATATCAAGAACAATCCTTACCCGCTCACGAGATAAGTAAAGGATGTATCAAGACAAAGATGGATTAAGGGGTCTGTGATTGAGCTCCTCGTTGATTTTATGTATTTGATTCCCTAAAGCTAGCAATCTTTTGGCTGTTTCAGCTATTTTATTGTATTTCCTTTGCACTTTGAATTTGTATTTGCTTATAAGCTTTGTTGTACTTTCAAATTGGCAAGGTTAATGAAATGTTTGTGCATCTTTTAGATTAAATCCATTCGTTTCACTCATTTACTGTTATTTTCAAAAAATATTTACCTTGTTTCACTCCCTTTATTCAACTGTTTGTTTAAACAAAGATTGGGGAGGATGATGAAAACCTCGTGCTCATAATTGCTGTGGTATGCTGCCGATTAAACCTTGCCGATGATATAAGGCATTGTTTCAATTCCTAAACACTGGAGAAATAAGGAAGATAATCCCTTGATTACCCTTCGAGCCTAGAAATAGGAGTTTTCTTTCCTTACACAAAAAAAAAACCTAAATCTCAACCTTGGGGCAGGGTGGTTCTATGCAATCAAATGAAGGCGCTTCGTGTAAGGCGCCAGTCAGCACTAGTGACTTCCTAGCTTTCGGAAATATAAATGTGTAGCTTAAGCTAACTGAGCATAGGACTGAAGTTCATCACGAAGATGGGGTGGGACAAATAAACTTTGAGCCTTTATCCTTTGTTCTATAAAACCGTGAACCAGACCACGTTACAACCCTTAAAAAACCTAATTGAGGTAAGGTTATTTGAAAGCATACTACAGCAAGGTTGATTTAACCTGACTCCTAATGATCTTTGTTATTTGCGTGTGTTGATCACTTCATCTGTCATTCCATAAATGGCTAGATCCACTTTGTTCCACCGTGTGTGTTTTCATCAATAAATTATGTTTTCAAAAAGCGTGCATGAATTTTGCATTAAGATTGCCGATTTTTGATGAACAATACTTGTTTGTAAAAGCAATTCAATATCAAAGAAATGCCAACAAATGCAGCCGACTAGGGGATTCGACTTGATAGAGGGGGCTCAGTCAGGGGCAACCAAGCGGAAGGATTTGCCAATCTACCGAATCAGGGGCAGAACTCGTCAAAGTTCAAAATACTGGAACAAGTCTTCTCCAGGTCATCTTATGACAAGTGTGGACTCCAGTGACTCATCAGCAGGGGCAAGATTTGCTCCCCAGTCGTTTCTACTACAGTTTGAGTATCACTAACACAATTGAACTGGGGAAATTATGCCTAGGTTCATTTCTTTTCAAAATTTTGAAGACATTGAAGCATCTGGTGTGTCAATTCTTCTGTGAAATCCTTTTGATGACTTACCCTCACAAACCAGTTAATCAGAGGCAGTTAAGTCGAGATTCGGTAAATCTCTAAAAGGTCAATCAGTCTAGGGCATCTCTTCCCCAGTTGTCAACAACCATTCTGAAGAACAAGTTTAAAGGCTTTGTTGTGAAAACGCCGTTAATCTGGGGCAGTTACGCCGAGATCTCTCCAAGAGTTTGAAGATATTGAAATACCTTGTATGCCAGTTCTTCTATAAAATCCTCTTGTTATCGTCTTCCGACAGACCATATATCCTGGGGCAGATAAGATTTAAAGATGATCATTATGCTAGTAGGATACATAACTACTTTGTTCTTGTGATATCCTTTGCAAGCTCCCCAATAAGCTGTTACTTTAGCTAATCTTGACAAATTCTCCATGGATTCTCTACCAACAAAGAGATCAAGCTCATAATGGAAATCCTCATGATGTTATACTTCAAGTGGAATACTCTTCTCACCAGTAAAGTTATTGATTCTTCTTCATCCCCAATATTGGTCCAACCTGTTGAGTTTGGCTGGGTATCCTTGTCGAGATGTTTATTTCATCTCCAGTCTCCATTTCTTTTGTCTGTTTTGTCAGCATAAGCATAAGCATGGCATAAGCACTCATATGCATAGCATCTTAGCATTTCCGCTTCCTTTTCTGGTGTTTTCTTGTCTTTGTTCACTTTGGAGTTTGTCTCCCCAAGTGACTGGGTTTGTCTATTCTCTCCAATAGAAAGTCAGCCTTAGGCATAAAGTGCCCCTCCTTTCTGAATTCCCCACAGAGTTCAATCCTCGTGGATGATGGTTGGTTCAGTTATCTTTTCCACATTTTGGATAAGATAAATCCCCATTTGAGTTCTTTCCTCAATTGGAATCTTGTTTGACTGTTTCTTTCTAGCTTGTCCCTATATTGAACTTTGGTCCCTAGCAGGTGTGTTTTTTACCTATCTTTGAGTGTGCATTTATTTTGCACCGTTTCTCGCAAGAAGAATCTCAAATCCTCGTTGAAGACAAGATTATTTCTCCAACAGTGTTGTGATATCATCATATCTTTGAAGCAGCAATCTCTTGAAGAAGCTTGGCAGTCTCTTATGAGCAGCTTATCTATCTCTGGTTCTATTCAGCCTTTTTATCATAATTGGTATTCCCCAGGAAGTTTTATCTTCAGTTATGCAACCCCGGTACTAACCTATCAGATTCTAGATACCCTTATTGGAGCCCATTTCTTGGTTCTACTTCCAATAAGGTTGTCTTCTTCTTCTAAAGTGCCAACCGATCATGCTTGAACCTGTTGTTCCATCACTTTGGATGTATTTCTCCCAGTGAAGACCGTCTCTCCGGTTCAATCTTCATTGCGGATCCTTTCTAGAATGTCATCTAGCCTTGATGATCAATCATTCTAGATACCTTTATTGGGGCCCATCTTTGGTTCTATCTCCAATGAGGTTTTATCTCCTTCTAAAGTGCCAACCGGTCATTGCTTGAACCTGTTGATCCATCACTTTGGATGTATTTTTCCCAGTGAAGACCGTCTCTCCGGTTTAATCTTCATTGCGGATCCTTTCTAGAATGTCATCTAGCCTTGATGATCAATCATTCTAGATACCTTTATTGGGGCCCATCTTTGGTTCTATCTCCAATGAGGTTTTATCTCCTTCTAAAGTGCCAACCGGTCATGCTTGAACCTGTTGTTCCATCACTTTGGATGTATTTTCCCAGTGAAGACCGTCTCTCCGGTTCAATCTTCATTGCGGATCCTTTCTAGAATGTCATCTAGCCTTGATGATCAATCATTCTAGATACCTTTATTGGGGCCCATCTTTGGTTCTATCTCCAATA
This sequence comes from Lathyrus tuberosus, assembly GCA_022829125.1. Lineage (NCBI taxonomy): Eukaryota > Viridiplantae > Streptophyta > Magnoliopsida > Fabales > Fabaceae > Lathyrus > Lathyrus tuberosus. The sequence goes on along the minus strand of JALAZF010000811.1, from coordinate 1,493,775 downwards.
AGGTTGCTTTCGTTCTAAAGTGCCAATCGGTCATACTTGAACCTGTTGTTCCATTATTTTGGATGTCTTTTCCCAGTGAAGATCGTCTTTCCGGTTCAATCTTCATTGCGGATCCTTTCTAGAATGTCATCTAGCCTTGATGATCAATCATTCTAGATACCTTTATTGGGGCCCATCTTTGGTTCTATCTCCAATAAGGTTGCTTTCGTTCTAAAGTGCCAATCGGTCATACTTGAACCTGTTGTTCCATCATTTTGGATGTCTTTTCCCAGTGAAGACCGTCTTTCCGGTTCAACCTTCATTGCGGATCCTTTCTAGAATGTCATTTAGTCACGCTAGACTTGATGATCAATCATTCTAGATACCTTTATTGGAGCCCATTTCTTGGTTCTACTTCCAATAAGGTTACTTTCTGGCTCATACCGGTTTTTCTTCATAAAGCAGATTATTTGTTATTTCAACCAACTCTTGTGAGTACCTGAGTCTATTCTTGGCTCATTAACCTTATTCACAACTAAATTCCAGGTGTTTTTTTCTGGCGCGCGGAGTTTTGTCTCTGTCTTTTCTGGCTTTTCTTGAAGATCCCGTTTGAACTCTTCAGCATAAAAAATCCCTAGAAAAATCTTTTCTTCGGGTGTCTATCCTTTTATTTCAAACTGATCCCATGTGGAGATCATGTTTTCTTTCTGGTTTCTTGCCCAGTAAGATTGTGTCTTTTCCCCGGTGTCGTCCGGTCATGTTTGAACCTGTCGTCCACTTCCATGGATCTTCCCCATTGGAGAATCCCTTTTGTTTTCTATCCCCGGTGTTGCCTCAGAGTCTCCCCAGTGAGTCTCTTTTGTTGGTTAGCCTGCATCCCCAAGGATTTTTCCTTGTGGATACTAACTTTCTTCTTGCTTCCCCAGTGAAGCTTCCCTCAGTGTTGGCAGCTCTTTGTTCTTTGGTGTCCTGTTTTGTCTGCATTCTCGCAACTTTCATGGCATCATATCATCATATTAGTAGCATTGCATGTCTTTGCATCTAAGGGCAAAATTTTCGGTTATCTGTATTTAGATATCCTTCACCCCGACGTCATGAGGATTTTCATCTCTCATGTCATCAGGTGAAGATATTTAAATAGGGGCAACTGTTGTACCCCAAATTTTACCCTTAGATACATTGATCTCTTGCATGTCATATTAGGTCAATCATATTGCATAGCTAACCTTTTTTATCAGGTTTTATTTGTGTTTGTTTCTTTTTTATCAGGTGTTATCTTAAGGAGATTCAAGAAGTAATTGATCAAGATTGTTGGTTGGAGCATTGAATCGAGCAAGTCTCAGAGAGATTGTCTCTATGACTCTCTTCATAGTCCTCTTCATAACCAAATACCTATTCATTCTATTTACCCTCAGTTGTCATCTTTAATTCCAAACCAATTTCAATATCTTTTATCAACCCTTTCTCATTTCCAATTATCCAAATTTTCTTTTATCCATATTCAAATATCCATTTCCATTCAATCACTCATTCAATTATCAAATTAACCAATTTCTCAATTTATCCATATCCACATTTTCAATTCAATTACCCTTTTTTTTAGAACCGTTTTCATTCTTAATCCACATCCATTCTATAAACTTGTCTTTTAATTTCCATTCAAATATCCATTTTAATTTATAATATCCATCGTTATCCGTTTAAAACCTTTTTAGAAAACCATTTTATCATTTTTCAAACAATTTTCCATTTTAACCTAATTCTTTTTTTTACACCAAGTCCATTACAAAGATGTTCCAAAAAGCCCACTATTTTACTTTACATTATCACAACAAGCTCGATACACATGGTATCCAAACCTTCACCTCATATCCAGTGTAAACCGTGTATTCCATACTATATCAAAACTTACACAAACTTCCAAATTTCACAATCTGCACAAAAGTAAAGCTGTACCAAACAACATCTTTTTATTACTAAGAAACTGCCCTTTTAGCCACAACAATCTCCTGCCCATTGCGCAAAGACAAAACGTACCACTTTCACAAGGTGCCAAAACACTGCTACACAACTTTGCCAACGGCTAAAAAAACCATGACCTGCTCGTACGAACACGAAAACCCTCTGCAACCTGAAGTTGACAATTCAACAACGGTCAAATTCAAAATAAAAATTTAAGAAACAAGTTCGGGTTTTCTGGAGGAGATAGCAGGAAGAGGGGAGAAAAAAAGGAGGACAGTAAGAAAAAAGAGAGGGAGAGTTTTCTGAAAGATACCAAGACTTGAACATAAAACTCTTTTGATTCTCATTCTCTGTGATATTCTCAAGTTTCCAACCTCTTCTACACATTTTGGCAGACCTCTCAACCTTCGTTTTCACAACAAAACTCGCCCTGAAACACAATCGAAATCCCACTCTAATCCTCTAACCGAATCACAAAACTCCATCTTCAACAACCCTTCATTCCTCCAACACACATCCTTCTTCTAACCTAACAAATCCTCATCCTTCAAACCTGAGACATTTTCCAACCTTTACCTTTTTCAGCCGCAATCCTCTCCATCGAACCTCTTCCACTTTACACCTAACAAACATCATCTGTATCATCAACTTTCCAACCTTCATCATCGCACTCTGCTACGAATAACATCAACAAATTCCACTCCATACACCCTGTTTCTTCTTTCTCCTTCAACACTCCTCTTATTCGTCAACAACAAATCACTCATCTTCATCAGACCCCTTTTATTTGCCCTCAGTATCGTTTTCCTCAACCAACAAAAAGCAATCAGAACGTCAAACTTTCTTTAATCCCTTCGCCTTCAACAAATCAGACCCACCTGAAAGCCTTCATCGCTCCCGACTCTGTTTCACCCTCAATAACCTCAAATCAATCAAAAACCCGTCCAAAATCCATATCACACAAACTGAACCAGAAAGCAGAGGGAGATGAAAAGAGTGTTCTGAAATATTTTCAAACAAAATCCAAGACTAAATAAACCTGAGGTCAAAGCGTTTGAAAGCTACGAACAAGGCGATTGAAGACGGGAATTGTACGAAGCAAAGTCGTTTCTTTTCCTTTTCTCTTTCAATCGGGATTCGATACAAAGAAGAACGGTGCTTTCGGACTCGCGCCGCCGTCGGAATTAGGAGCCGCCGCTGTGAGGAGTTGATTTGCTGCGAGAAAAAGAGTTTCAAAAGAAAAGGAAGCTTGTGTGTATGTTTGGTAACCTAATGTCTGACTCTTCTTCTTTTTTTTTCATTGACTAAAGTTTCTTTTGTTTGCTTCTTGGGCTTCAAGGCCCGTCTGCGATTGACCTGATTGTATTTGCTTTTTTTTTTAAATTCCTTGTAACTTCAGACCCCACCGTGTAGATGGTCCGCCAACATAGTTTAGATTTAGGTTTCTTAAATCTGACTTTTATTGTTTCTCTATAACTATATTTCGTTTTCTAAATCTTGGGACTTGTTATCATGGGCTTCGATTAGAAAGGCCCGCCATTTACATCCCTTGATTTGTATGACACTCCCATTGGATTTTAATTTAGATTTAGTTTAGTTAATCATTTTATTAATTAGATTTAGTTTGTTTAAATAGATTTAGTTAATTAGTTTTCAATTAGATTAATTTTAATCAGAATTAGTCAATGGTTTTAATTAGATTTTTAGAATTTAATTAACTAGTTTTTTTTTAGTTATATTTTAGTTTGATTAAAATGTGATTTATTTAGAGTTTAGTTAAACTTGACAATTCTCGTTTCCTTTATGGTTAATTCCTGGTGTTCGACTTGGGAGTCAGTTTCTGGTGCACTTAGCTGTAACTGATGTCCCAATCTTTGATGCCATTTCCCTCATGGCTTTTGGATCTATTTTGTGTTGACATGTTTGTCTCACCTTTAATTCCATAGTTCTTAAAAACTTTGCTACTCTTGTGTTTATTTATTCATGCTTGTTGTGAACTATCTTTTTTGCCATGCTCATGCATGGATGTACATATCATGCTTTGATGCTATTTTCTTTTAACTATTCATCCTCTTATCAATTACAACTTAATTTCAATCCCCCTCCAACTCTTGTTTACAAGAAGTTGCCTTCCCCCATTCCAAAGGGAGAACACCTTAAATTGACTCTTGAAGTCATTAACAACCTTACCTTATCCTTCTAGGTTTACCCCTATTTCTTGGCTATCGTGAGCCAATGAAATCATAACTAGAAGTAGGTTGGAGTTCTTACACTCCATGTGATTCTCATTATCATGAGAACTCACTTCCCCCTATAACGTAGACTTAGAGAGTTATCGTGAACTCTAAAAATGAGTCATACTCATTTTCCCCTTGGAACTTTGGCCATAGTCAATGGTTCCTATTCCTTCACCCTTAGATCGGTGAACTATGTAACGCCCCGATTTTGATTATTCCATTATTCTTGAGTCTTTTATTTTAATTGGGTGATAAATTATTTTATTTGTTAAATTGGTGTGTTAAATGTTATTTTACCGTTTTCGAGAGTTTTCGGGGAAATTAGAATGGAGGGTATTTTAGACTTTTCTCAATTAATCATAAGTTAGAAATTTTGTGGAATTAGAATTATGTGAGAAAAATGAATTAATTGATTTAGTGGAAAATGAGAGAAAAGAAATAGAAAAGAAAGAAAATAGATAGAAAAGAGAAATAGAGAGAAATAGAGAAAGATAGAAAGAAAAAGAAGAGAAAGAAAGAGGAAGAGGGAAAAAGAGAAGAAAAGAGGAAAAAGAGTGGAGATCATCAAGAACAAGAGCTAGATCATTTGGAATCCGGGTAAGGGTGTGAAACATTGTTATATTATCCATGCTTATGATTATGTGGGTGTGTGTTGGAATTGTTTGGTTGTTTTAGAGATATTTGTGGTTAGGTTGAATTTGAACACAATCGATAGAAACCGATGTTTTCGCGGATGAAATTCAGAGTAGATTGTGTAGATTAGTCGTATGATGTTAGGCCGAGATTATAGAAACTCGTTTGGTTGAAATCGGTTGATATTGTGAGTTTTGACATTTTTGGGTTTTGAGAATGTGAGATTTTGGTGAAAATCGAACGTCGTAGAATTATCGTTTTATGGTCCTAAAACGTTGATATATATTTGGTAAGGATTACTGTGTATTTGTTTCGTATCATATAATTGAATCGGTCGGGTTTCCGGAGGGTTTTGTGTTTGGGCAGCAGCTATTTTTTCTGGTTTTTAACAGGTGCAATCGATTGCAGCAGGATGCAAATCGATTGCACATATGTAAAAGGCGAAAAATTGCAAGTCTGGGACTGTGCAATCGATTGCACTCTGCTAGTTTTCCGAAAAATGTTTTCTTTAAAGGTCCGTAACTTTTTCGTCGTTTATCCGATTAAGCTGTTCTTTATATCAAACTGAAGCTAAAAATATGTTCTATTTGATGGTGATGAAAAATATTATTTTTAGCCGACTTTTAACCGACTTTTATGGTGAACTGTAAATTGAATTGTTTGGATAATTGTGTATGTTGTTATACAATTGATGTGAATGTATGTGGATTATATGTGATGAATGCATGACTATATTGTGAAATATGTGTGCATTGCATGAGTGTATGTGGTCATTTTGTATGAGAAACATCATGACATGCATTCATGTGTCGCGATTCGTGGAGAATCGGGTGTAATATCGCGTCCCTGTTGGGTGTGAGTGATTGATTATACAAATGATCATTTGAGGATCCTCTGAACATTGCGTAGTCAATGGGTGTAATCGTTGCGATGAGTTACACTTGATTCCGTGGGAATCTTCAGAATGATTGTGTGCCCTTGTGGGGTTTGAGCAATCGGATTGTGTCTGCGTGAACAATCCAGAAACATCGGATGCCATGATGGTATGAGCGATGGGGAAATATCGTAGGCCCGACAGGGAGGATATTTCCATTGAGTTCTTCAATTGAGCTCGGGTGATGAGTCGGTACCGCATGCATCTGCATAGAGTCGAGAGTCGGTCTCTATGAGTTGCATTGATCATCTTTGTATTTGTGTATTGATGAATAAACATTGATATATGTATGTTTATGGGAAATGATATAAACTGTATCTTATAATGATGCATTGTTGAATGAACAAGTATGTGTGTTCATGTGGAATGATGATAATGGTGAATGTATGCATAATGAATATGCTTGATGATATATCTATATTGTGATATATGATGAGTTGTGGTGAGAATATGTGTTATATGTTTATGTTGTAGTACATAATTATATGCATTGTTATTATGATAATATTTCTCACCCTTCTGCTGTTTTATGATGCTCTATGAGGCATTGCAGATTAGGTAAAGTGGAGGTCTTTTTGTGAAGCGTGTCTTCATTCTTTTGGTCGGTTGGCTCTGATATGTAGCACCGGGTAGCTAGGATGTATATTATTCTTTTGTGATACATTTGTACATGTATCTTGTTGATGAATGTTTATGTAAACATGACTTATAATGATGGATGATACTTGGTGATGTATATATCTACGTATATATACTTGGATGTATTTCAATGTTTGGATTTTCCGCTTTTATTCTAAATATTGAGATGTGGGTGTAAGGACAAAGTTCCTCTATGGCAAGTTACCCCACTGTTGCATATCAATATTTTGAGCAGGTGTTGTATATATTAAATGCGTATATGATGTGACATGCCTCTTTTATACTATGTTTTAATCGTACTCTGGCTAATTTTTTAATATGTGCCTAAATGATTTATGTGATTATTTGGGGGTATAGAAAGGGGGTGTTACATTAAGTGGTATCAGAGCCAGAGTTGAGTCAGTTGTGTCTGTCTTGTTGTTGTGTTGGTTGAACTGTTGTTTAACCTTGTTGTTATTTTTGGGAATAATCAGAATATGTCGGGTAGAAACGACAATACGATGGCTGCAGCTTTGGAATCAATGGCTAGGGCGGTGCAAGGTGCGCCGAACGTGAATGCTAGTGACGAGTTCAGGAAGAATCAACCACCGGTTTTCAAAGGAAAATTTGATCCCGATGGAGCTCAAAATTGGTTGAAAGAGATTGAAATAATCTTCAGAGTTATGGACTGTGCGAAGGAGAATAAGGTGAGGCTTGGATCTCACATGTTGAAGGAAGAAGCCGACGATTGGTGGGTCGGTATACGTGAAGTTCTTAAGGTGGATGATGAAGAGGTAACTTGGAATTTATTTCGTACTGAATTCTTGAGGAAGTATTACCCTGAGAGTGTGAAGGGAAAGAAGGAGATGGAGTTTCTTGAACTGAAATAAGGTAGTATGTCTGTGGTGGACTATACTGCTAAATTTGTGGAGTTGGTTCAATTCCATCCTCATTATGCTGCGATTACTGCTGAGTTCTCAAAGTGTATTAAATATGAGAATGGTTTACGTCCTGAGATTAAGCAAGCTGTGGGATATCAAAGGATAAGGAGGTTTGCGGATTTGACGGAATGTTGTAGAATCTTCGAAGAAGATAGTAAGGCTCGTTCTACACATTACAAAAGTTTGAATGAGAGGAAGGGAAAGCAACAAGCTAGAAGTGGACCTTATGTGACACCCGTTGATAAGGGCAAGCATAGGGGAAACTTTGAGAGGAGATCTGGAGGAGGAAGTTCCGGTTCCGTTAAGTGTTACAAGTGTGGTGGAATGGGTCATAAGTCATTTGAGTGTGGGAAGCCTGTAGTGAAATGTTCTAATTGTGGTGGTCTTGGGCATGCTACTATTGAGTGTAGAAGGAATATGGTGAAGTGCTATAATTGTGGAGAAGTGGGTCACATTAGTACTAAGTGTACTAAGCCGAAACAAGCTCAAGCGGGCGGAAAGGTGTTTGCATTGGCGGGGACTCAAACTACGAATGCAGACCGTTTGATTAAAGGTACATGCTTTATTAATAGTACACCTTTAGTTGCTGTTATTGATACGGGAACGACTCATTCGTTTATTTTGTCTGAGTGCGTGAAGCGTTTGAATCTTGCGTTAACTTTGATGGGTGCTGAAATGGTTATTGAGACTCCTGCTTCAGGGTCGGTAAATACATCTTTGGTGTGTATGAGTTGTCCTTTAACCATGTATGGTAAAGACTTTGTTATGGATTTAGTATGTTTGCCGTTGGTGGGATTGGACGTGATCTTGGGATGAACTGGTTGCAATTTAATCGAGTTCATATAGATTGCTATCACAAGTTTGTAAGGTTTCCTTCTTTGGAAGATGATGAAGATGAGAGTTTTCTATCCACTAAAGAGTTGAAGAAACTTTTAGCGGACGAAGCTCAATTATTTGGTTTGTTTGCATCATTGTCGGTGGAGAGTCAAGTTGAGCTTGATGTGTTCCCAGTGGTGTGTGAATTTCCAGAAGTGTTTCCGGAAGATATTACGGATGTACCGCCGGAAAGAGAAGTTGAATTTTCTATTGATCTAGTTCCGGGTACTAGACCGATTTTGATGGCACAGTATCGTATATCGGCATCGGAATTGGTAGAATTGAAAAAGCAATTGAATGACTTGTTGGACAAGAAATTTGTAAGGCCAAGTGTTTCTCCTTGGGGTGCTCCGGTATTGTTGGTAAAGAAGAAGGACGGGAGTATGCAGTTATGCATTGATTATCGATAGTTGAACAAAGTGACAATTAAGAACAAGTATCTGCTTCCAAGGATCGATGATTTGATGGACCAATTGGTTGGTGCGAATGTTTTTAGCAAGATTGATTTGAGATCAGGATACCACCAGATTCGTGTGAAAGGAGAGGATATTCAAAAGACGGCATTTAGGACACGGTATGGTCATTACGAATACTCCGTGATGCCATTCGGGGTTTCTAACGCGCCGGGTGTGTTTATGGAATACATGAATCGTATTTTTCATGAACAGTTGGATCGTTTTGTGGTTGTGTTCATCGACGATATTTTGATTTACTCTAAGTCTCAAGAGGAGCATGAAGAGCATTTGAGAATTGTGTTGCAAATTTTGAAAGAGAAACAATTGTATGCTAAGTTGTCGAAATGTGAATTTTGGTTGTCGGAAGTAAGTTTCCTTGGACATGTTATTTCCGGTAGTGGTATTAGTTTTGATCCATCCAAGATAGATGCGGTGATGCAATGGGAGGCTCCTAGGTCGGTTACGGAGATTCGAAGCTTTTTAGGCTTGGCGGGTTATTATCGGAGGTTTATTGAGGGATTTTCGAAGTTGGCACTTCCTTTAACGCAATTGACTTGTAAAGGAAAGGCTTTCATTTGGGATATTCATTGTGAAGAGAGTTTCAATGAGCTAAAGAGAAGGTTGACAACGACTCCGATCTTGATTTTGCCTAATCCTAATGAACCATTTGTTGTGTATTGTGATGCTTCATTGACAGGTTTAGGTGGTGTTTTGATGCAAGATGGAAAAGTTGTGGCATATGCTTCTAGACAATTGAGAGTGCATGAAAAGAATTATCCTACACATGACTTGGAGTTAGCGGCCGTGGTGTTTGTTTTGAAAATTTGGAGGCATTACCTTTATGGTGCAAGATTTGAAGTTTTTAGTGATCACAAAAGCTTAAGATATTTATTTGATCAGAAAGAATTGAACATGAGACAAAGGAGGTGGCTAGAACTTTTGAAGGATTATGATTTTGGTTTGAATTACCATCCGGGTAAGGCAAACGTGGTGGCCGATGCCTTAAGTCGGAGGTTGTTACATATGTCTGCATTGATGATGAAAGAATGGGAACTTTTGGAGGATTTCAGAGATTTGAGTTTGGTTTGTGAAATGACGCCGCGAAGTGTGAGACTTGGTATGTTACATGTTACGAATGATTTTCTTGCAACGGTTAGTGAAAAGAAAAAGTTGGATTTGAAGTTCGTTGATTTAATGATAAATGAGAATGAGGATTTCAAGGTTGATAACTTTGGAGTTTTGAGATTCCGTGGTCGTATTTGTATTCTCGACGACGCGGAGTTGAAAAAGATGATTTTAGAGGAAGGACACCGAAGTAATTTAAGTATTCATCCGGGTGCGAATAAGATGTATCAAGATTTGAAGAAGATCTTTTGGTGGTCCGGTTTGAAGAGGGATGTGGCTCGATTTGTGTATGCATGCTTAACTTGTCAAAAGTCTAAGGTGGAACATCAAAAACCGAGTGGATTTATGCAACCGTTGGATATTCCGGAATGGAAATGGGATAGTATATCGATGGATTTTGTTACGGGATTGCCGAATACGCAAAGAGGTCATAATGCTATTTGGGTAATTGTTGATAGGCTTACTAAATCTGCTCACTTTATTCCAATTGATATTAGTTATCCTTTGGAGAAGTTAGCCGAGATTTATATTCTTGTGGTGGTGAAGTTACATGGAGTTCCTAAGAGTATTGTATCGGATAGAGATCCTAGGTTTACATCGAGGTTTTGGGAGAGTTTACAAAAGGCTTTGGGTTCTAAGCTAAGATTGAGTTCGGCTTATCATCCGCAAACGGACGGTAAAACCGAGAGGACGATTCAATCGTTGGAGGATTTATTGTGTGCTTGTGTACTCGAGCAAGGTGGTGCTTGGGATGGTTATTTGGCGTTGATTGAATTCACTTACAATAACAGTTTTCATTCGAGTATAAGTATGGCACCATTTGAGGCTTTGTATGGTCGGAGATGTCGAACACCTTTGTGTTGGCATGAAACCGGCGAGAGGACGATAGTTGGACCGGAAATGGTACAACAAACGACGGAGAAAGTGAAGTTTATTCGGGAGAAGATGAAAGCTTCTCAAAGTAGACAAAAGAGCTATCATGACAAGAGAAGGAAAGATCTTGAGTTTCAAGAAGGCGACCATGTGTTTTTGAGAGTTACACCAGTTACAGGTGTGGGTCGTGCTTTGAAGTCGAAGAAGTTGACTTCTCGTTTTATTGGTCCGTATCAGATTACTTCACGAGTTGGTGTTGTGGTGTTGCCTCTGAACCTTTCGAATTTGCATGACGTATTCCATGTTTCGCAACTTCGGAAATATGTTCCGGATCCGTCACATGTTATTCCTATGGACGAGGTTGAAGTGAGAGATAACCATACGGTGGAAGCTTTACCGGTTAGGATTTTGGACCGCGAAGTTAAGAAACTAAGAGGCAAGGATATTGTGCTTGTGAAAGTAGCGTGGGGAGGCGCTGCGGAAGGCAATATGACTTGGCAACTAGAGAGTGGGATGTGAGAGTCGTATCCGGAGTTGTTTGAATCAGGTATTATTTTCGAGGACGAAAATTTCTAAAGTGGGGGAGAGTTGTAACGCCCCGATTTTGATTATTCCATTATTCTTGAGTCTTTTATTTTAATTGGGTGATAAATTATTTTATTTGTTAAATTGGTGTGTTAAATGTTATTTTACCGTTTTTGAGAGTTTTAGGGGAAATTAGAATGGAGGGTATTTTAGACTTTTCTCAATTAATCATAAGTTAGAAATTTTGTGGAATTAGAATTAAGTGAGAAAAATGAATTAATTGATTTAGTGGAAAATGAGAGAAAAGAAATAGAAAAGAAAGAAAATAGATAGAAAAGAGAAATAGAGAGAAATAGAGAAAGATAGAAAGAAAAAGAAGAGAAAGAAAGAGGAAGAGGGAAAAAGAGAAGAAAAGAGGAAAAAGAGTGGAGATCATCAAGAACAAGAGCTAGATCATTTGGAATCTGGGTAAGGGTGTGAAACATTGTTATATTATCCATGCTTATGATTATGTGGGTGTGTGTTGGAATTGTTTGGTTGTTTTAGAGATATTTGTGGTTAGGTTGAATTTGAACACAATCGATAGAAACCGATGTTTTCGCGGATGAAATTCGAAATAGATTGTGTAGATTAGTCGTATGATGTTAGGCCGAGATTATAGAAACTCGTTTGGTTGAAATCGGTTGATATTGTGAGTTTTGACATTTTTGGGTTTTGAGAATGTGAGATTTTGGTGAAAATCGAACGTCGTAGAATTATCGTTTTATGGTCCTAAAACGTTGATATATATTTGGTAAGGATTACTGTGTATTTGTTTCGTATCATAGAATTGAATCGGTCGGGTTTCCGGAGGGTTTTGTGTTTGGGCAGCAGCTATTTTTTCTGGTTTTTAACAGGTGCAATCGATTGCAGCAGGATGTAAATCGATTGCACATATGTAAAGGGCGAAAAATTGCAAGTCTGGGACTGTGCAATCGATTGCATCAGGAGTGCAATCGATTGCACTCTGCTAGTTTTCCGAAAAATGTTTTCTTTAAAGGTCCGTAACTTTTTCGTCGTTTATCCGATTGAGCTGTTCTTTATATCAAACTGAAGCTAAAAATATGTTCTATTTGATGGTGATGAAAAATATTATTTTTAGCCGACTTTTAACTGACTTTTACGGTGAACCGTAAATTGAATTGTTTGGATAATTGTGTATATTGTTATACAATTGATGTGAATGTATGTGGATTATATGTGATGAATGCATGACTATATTGTGAAATATATGTGCATTGCATGAGTGTATGTGGTCATTTTGTATGAGAAACATCATGACATGCATTCATGTGTCGCGATTCGTGGAGAATCGGGTGTAATATCGCGTCCCTGTTGGGTGTGAGTGATTGATTACACAAATGATCATTTGAGGATCCTCTGAACATTGCGTAGTCAATGGGTGTAATCGTTGCGATGAGTTACACTTGATTCCGTGGGAATCTTCAGAATGATTGTGTGCCCTTGTGGGGTTTGAGCAATCGGATTGTGTCTGCGTGAATAATCCAGAAACATCGGATGCCATGATGGTATGAGCGATGGGGAAATATCGTAGGCCCGGCAGGGAGGATATTTCCATTGAGTTCTTCAATTGAGCTCGGGTGATGAGTCGGTACCGCATGCATCTGCATAGAGTCGAGAGTCGGTCTCTATGAGTTGCATTGATCATCTTTGTATTTGTGCATTGATGAATAAACATTGATATATGTATGTTTATGGGAAATGATATAAACTGTATCTTATAATGATGCATTGTTGAATGAACAAGTATGTGTGTGTTCATGTGGAATGATGATAATGGTGAATGTATGCATAATGAATATGCTTAATGATATATCTATATTGTGATATATGATGAGTTGTGGTGAGAATATGTGTTATATGTTTATGTTGTAGTACATAATTATATGCATTGTTATTATGATAATATTTCTCACCCTTCTGCTGTTTTATGATGCTCTATGAGGCATTGCAGATTAGGTAAAGTGGAGGTCTTTTTGTGAAGCGTGTCTTTATTTTTTTGGTCGGTTGGCTCTGATGTGTAGCACCGGGTAGCTAGGATGTATATTATTCTTTTGTGATACATTTGTACATGTATCTTGTTGATGAATGTTTATGTAAACATGACTTATAATGATGGATGATACTTGGTGATGTATATATCTACGTATATATACTTGGATGTATTTCAATGTTTGGATTTTCCGCTTTTATTCTAAATATTGAGATGTGGGTGTAAGGACAAAGTTCCTCTGTGGCAAGTTACCCCACTGTTGCATATCAATATTTTGAGCAGGTGTTGTATGTATTAAATGCGTGTATGATGTGACATGCCTCTTTTATACTATGTTTTAATCGTACTCTGGCGAATTTTTTAATATGTGCCTAAATGATTTATGTGATTATTTGGGGGTATAGAAAGGGGGTGTTACAAACTACGGATACTCTGATTTCACTCCCGTAAGGATACGTAGGTGTAGCGAGCGATTTTGGACGCGGTTCTTAAGCGCTGGTCGCTCTCTGCGGTTGAGCTTAAACTACAGGTCGATTCATTTTTTATCCTATTATGAGCTGAATAAGGAAGGGAAATGATGTCTCCAATTAACCCTGCTTTGCATACTGAGTTTAAACAGTGGTCTGTTAGGTTACGAATGCTATCAATGTGGGGGGGGCCTTTGTACTGGTTATTTGTATTTTTGCCAATACGGTTTTCTTTCTTTCTATCTGGGTAGAAGGTTTCTGGTGGGGAACAAGGATTAGGATGTTAGGACTGATGCTTTTTGATAGGTATGTGAGAGTATGGGATTTTGGTTTTTTGTTGATTATGCTCGCTAAGATCTTTTCTTTCGATCTTATGCCTACGTATTCCCGTTTACCGAAACAGGGAAATCAGAGCGTTCGTAGTTCCTCCTAGTCTATGGGAGGAAATGGGTGTTTTTGGTGTCTTGTTTAAAGCCCAAGACGTGAAGCGAAAGGTGGTTTGTATCTTGTTCAAAGCCCAAGATGTGAAGCTGAAAAGTCTATTTGTGTCTTGTTCAAAGCCCAAGACGTGAAGCTGAAAGACCTCGGCTTTAGAGAGAATTTGTCATCTCTAAAGAAGGGTTTGTCTGTCCCAACTGTTGGGAGACTGGTTATAAAGGAGAATTACTTTAACCGGGATACGCGGATCCTAGCAATGCCATAATTTCCTTTAAAGGGGATTTTAACCTGAAGGAGAAGACTTTAACTCAGTGTAGAGCAATGCTATCTTTCCTTAGGAATTTCTCAAGCTAAAAGAGGGACAGTGGCGTGGATGTAAATAATCCAGAGGCTTGCCGCTTACAGCGATTAGATGAAGGGAAATGAGTTGTTGATGTTTGTGTACTGTGAACGAGGCACAACTTTGATGCTAAAAGGTTGATTGGATCAACCAGTGGTTTTCTTATACAAAGCCTAAGAGGAGGCTATTGGCCCAACAAGAGGGAGTTTTTATGTGTCTCGTACGAAGCTCGAGAGAGAGGCTAAAAGGGTTGACTCAACAGGAGAATCTTTTATACTCAACAAGAGAGTGTTTTTGTATCTCGTACGAAGCCCGAGATAGAAGCTAAAAGTTTGACTCAACAAGAGAGTCTTTGTATCTCGTACGAAGCCCGAGATGGAGGCGAAAGGGGTGATTGACTCAACGAGGGAGTCTCTTATGTGTCTCGTACAAAGCCCGAGAGAGAGGCTAAACGTTGTTTGACTCCGCTGGGGAGAATCATTTGTACAAAGCCCAAGAGGAGGCTAGGGTAACTGTTTCAGTTGAGTGACAGGTCCAATATACTGATTTTAAAGAGAAAATCAGTTCTTATATGAGCAACACTGTACTCAGGGATTTGATTTGAGGATCAGGGATATTTCCTTCTCTTTGAGGAAACGGGAAATCCAAAGGGTATTGAGACTGTCCGAGTCTGCGGGTTTCCTTCCTATTTAACGAAGGGGTCACTTGAGAATGTCTTTGAGACTCAAGGAAGTTAGACTGTCCATGTCTAGAGTTTTATCTTTTGTACTATGTTTGGAGAAACAGTAGTAGACTCTTTGAAAGGACTGTTCTATGGGATGACTAAGTTCTGTTCCTATACCTCTAGGAGGTCGTCGGGACAATTTGTACGAAGCCCAAGAGGAGGCTGGAATCTTTTAAGAAGCCGACGGGTCCTTGTACTAAGCCCAAGAGGAGGCTATCATTCCCAGAGGAAGAGATCATTATACGAAGCCTAAGAGGAGGCTGTGAATACTTCTAAGAAGCCGTAGGGTCCTTGTACGAAGCCCAAGAGGAGGCGGGGTTGCTTTTAGGAAGCCTGTGGGTCCTTGTACGATGCCCAAGAGGATGCCGATGCTTTTAAGAAGCCCGTGGGTCCCCAAATCCCAAGAAATTCAAGGCAATGCTATTCACCAAGAATAGATCAAAGTCAGGAAAGTTCGAGAATTTGGAAGAAACTCAAAGATGCCATTCACGGATAAGACATTCATCTTGGGGAGTAGAGTTTCTTGACAATTCCTAATGAGGACAGCCGAAGAGAAGACTGTATGTGGTGATCCTATTGGGGATCTAGTTGTCTATTTCTACGAATAAACGAAACGGCGTCACCTAGTTCTAGACGTAGTTGCCGGGGAAACTCTAAATATCTATACTATTATTACACAGTTGATATGAGTTTATGAAAGAAGACTTACAGTGAAACAGCCCCACAATACAGTTATATATATATGAGTTTGTGAAAGGAGACTTACAGTGAAACAGCCCCACAATACAGTTATATATATATGAGTTTGTGAAAGGAGACTTACAGTGAAACAGCCCCACAATACAGTTATATACATATGAAAGCGGTAAATGAAAGCGGGTAAACACTTACTCGGTTGAAGAGCTTCTATGCTGTTTGGTTAGTTGTTCAACAAAGAAAAATTGAAAACAACAGTATATTCAAAATCAAAGGAGAAAGTGCTTTGAAAAAGAAAGATTTGGGGCTTACAGCTCAAGGAGAGACCCAGGGTTTTATCAGTGAGCGCACTGTTGAATTTGTACAGAGGGACTTATACAAGTGACTGAGGCCCAAGAAAGGTTTTCTGTACAAAGGGATGGGTCTTACACTCTATTAGAGGCCCAAGTGAGTTTTAAGAAAATAAATGGGTCTTACTACTCGAGGGTAGGCCCAATGGTTAATTTTGAAAAGGGCGACGGTCGCGCCGAGGTTTTGTAAACACCGTGGGACTTATACAAGTGACTGAGGCCCAAAATTTTGGTATTTACAAAGGGATTGGGTCTTACACTCTATTAGAGGCCCAAAGAGTTTAAAGAAAAGAAATGGGGCTTACAACACAAGGGGAGGCCCATAGTCTTTATTTTCAAGATGAATATTCACTTTTAAAAAGTCAAAGTTTGACTTTTGTGCACAGTTGACTTTTTATCAGATGAATTCCAAACTGTGCGATTCTTCAGGAAATCATGTCCTTGACCTAAATCAAAATTAATGGACATGTTCCATGGGTGTTATAGGGTGTATTTAATCGTGTCCCACGGCTTGGGAGCATGTCCTGGTCAAAAGTCAAAGCTACAGTTGACTTTTCTCGCGAAACCCTAACTGTGGTTCAGATGAAATTGAAACTTGTTGCTCAAGCTTCTTGGGTCAATCCATTGTTGCAAATGGATCAACGTGGTATGTTGGAGACCCTCAAATCATGTCTTGAGGTCTTGCCTCATGATTTGTCCCAAAAGTCAACTTAGGGGTGAATTAGGTCAAGAAACCCTAATTCTTGATTTTTGATGTATGCATCCCCCGAGGCTAAATTGACTTGATGATGGGGTTTATGATGTTCCATGGAGCATTTTAGGTTATGCTTTGAAGCATTGGCTCATGCCCAGAGGAAAATTTCCATCTGGAGGCCCTAGTCGACCAAACCCTAATTTGGTGACACTGGCGATCCTGAAGCTTGATCCACCTAGAAGGGAGCATCCTTGTGCTTAATCCTTGAAGTGGGAATCCTCTTGATCCATTGTGGATATTTGAGAGGCTAGACAAGTTAAAGATCATGTCATTACTTGATTGATCCTTTGTCTAAGAGCTCTGCGAGGGCTTGAAACCCTAAATCCTGTTTGTAGTGAATGCTCACCCACCTTTGGGGAGACTAATGAGGTATGATGGTCCATCCATATTGTGCTGATGATTTTCACAATGATGGGAAATCTTAGTGGTCAAAATTTGGGGTATGACAGATGCCCCTATTTAATCTTCTTGGACCCGAAGGTGTGAATGACGAAGGTATTCGGGCATTCGGGGTGCAAGAGGATTAAATATCGGAATACCCGAAATTTTGATGGTGGTTATGAATGGTAGCTTACGCATTCATCTTCTTTAGCTAAGCAATGATGCTTAGAAAAGGTAAAACTTCCCCTCGATCCTGGTCTTCAGCCAAGGAACTGGTCTCAGTTTCTGAATTAAACTTCCCCTCGATCCTGGTTTCCTACCAAGGAACTGGTCTCAGTTTCTAAAGTAACCTTCCCCTCGATCTTGGTTTCCTACCAAGGATCTGGTCTCGGTTTCTGATATAAACTTCCCCTCGATCCTGGTTTCCTACCAAGGACCTGGTCTTAGTTTCTGATTTAAACTTCCCCTCGATCCTGGTTTCCTACCAAGGAACTGGTCTTAGTTTCTTTTGTCAATAAACTTTATTGACAAGGAATGCTATGTGTAGCGGTTTTCCTTCAAACTTCTCGCCGAATTTTCCTGGGGAGATGCCATTTGAGCGAAAAATGTTTTGATGTCAGACTTGCTGGGGAACCCAGTCGTCTGAGTTGTAGAGGTACACAAACTTCTCGGTTTTGGAGACGCCATTTGTCGATTCTACTAGGGAAAGCGAGTCTCTTGAGAGACTATTTTCGTTTGGGATCTTACATCATACTTTTCTCGGGATCTTCCCGGAGAAATGCCATATGATGGGGTCCAATTTTGAGGTGCCGATGACCTTTTCATCAGTGATTTTTTTGGAGAAAGGCAGCTGTACTGCCAAATCTCTGCTTAGGAGGCTTTCTCTGGGGATTTTCCTTAATCCGGGAAAGCAAGGATATCATCTTCAATGGTGAAGAGTGATATTTGTTGAAAGTTTTCTTGTTTCTCAGAGGTTCAAGTTATCAAAGTGGTCAAGGACCATCTCTAATCCAGAGATAAATGGGAGAGAGATTGCTTAGATGATTCACTTCCTAACGAGGAAAGGTATGACAACTCGATTGAGAGGACTTATCACTAGGGGACACGACCGACTAGAGTGATAGTGATGCAATATGAATGTGAATGCAAATCAATAATGCATGATGTATGTATATATATGCGGACAAAACTGACGCGACATACAAACTAAAAGATGAACATGACTGGATACTCGGCCATCGCGGGGCGTGTAGAAATATCGCTGGTTCAAGATAGCAATTCCACCTTGCTTAGGAAAGATAGTCCCTGTTGGGAGCTATGTTGGTCGGGCTTAGGAGATGAGAACTCAGCCGAGGATGTCAGACGAAACATGGTCTCTGACATTGTTGATCCTTCATTCAGGCGTACTGGTCTAGAAGGAGTACTTTGATCCTGCACTTTAAAGTTCGCTTACTTCTGGAGAAGCGGTCGATGTTCTTCTGATGTTCAACAGTCAAAAGAAATTACCGACTTTATTTTAAAAGCAGAAAAAGTTTTAACAAGTAAATTCATTTTTGTTTTATTTCAAGAATCGTTAATCATGTTAACAACGTCGTTCTGTAAAGCTAAAACAAATAAGAATTACAAACAAAAGCACAAAGGCTCAAATTTTATTGATAAGATGTAGATCAGCCAAACGCGTGATTCCAGAGAGTATATACAAAGTTTGAGAAATGGTAATTTACAGGGAAAAGGGCTACGTTGAAACATAACGACCACTATCCTTCTACCAACTTTGAATTTGGGACATCCTGAGCTTCTGTCGAAGATGACCTTGACTGGAGTTTTCTGACAGATGATGTAACTGCTGCTGCTGAGGGACTTGCCTCTGTTGAACATAGTTACTTACCATTATCCCTAATTTTTTCCTGGATTGTACTTGGAGATTTCCAATCCACCAGGATGATTTTTTATCATGTCTCTAATTTTTGCCTGGACCGCCCTTTCGGGTTTTCAATCCACCGAGACGTTTGTTTTTTTTTTTTTTTTTTTAGTTTAGGCGAAGTATTTCTTGACTACATCAACATTCGTGGGGTAGGCAAATTCCTCTCCGTCCATGGTTGCAAGTCTCAAGGCACCGCCTGAGAAAGCTTTCGTGACCACATAGGGGCCATCATAATTTGGAGTCCATTTGCCCCGGGAATCAGTGAGAAAAGATTGTATCTTCTTGAGCACGAGGTCTCCTTTTCTGAAGATACGAGGTCGGACCTTTTTGTCGAACGCCCTTTTCATTCTCTGTTGATACAACTGACCGTGGCATAGTGCCGTTATTCTCTTTTCTTCGATCAGATTCAGTTCATCGTGTCGGCTTTGACACCATTCAGCTTCGGTGAGCTTTGCTTCCATTAATACCCGGATTGATGGGATCTCTACTTCTATGGGGAGCACTGCTTCCATGCCATACACTAGAGAGAAAGGGGTAGCCCCAATTCCATTTCCGTAATGATTGACAGCTCCGTCAAAGATAAGTCCCCACTGGGAACTTGGTTCTGGCCCTTCACTAGGTAACGGTTCATCGCAATCTTTCATTTTTAGATACATGACATCTTCGTCTGGTAAGTCAAACCCGATTGATTCTTGATCGCCAATCGGTTGATGAGCCAAATGATCGGCTAAAATACTTTCTTTAACGGCTTTCTGAGCGTGGTACTCTATGTCATATTCTGATAACAGCATCTGCCAATGGGCAATTCTTTCCGTGAGAGCAGGCTTTTCGAAAACGTACTTGATTGGATCCATTTCGGAGACTAACCAAGTAGTATGACGAATCATGTATTGGCGGAGACGTTTGGCTGCCCAAGCCAAAGCACAGCAAGTTTTCTCAAGCATTGTGTACCGAGTTTCGCAGTCGGTGAATTTCTTGCTTAGATAGTAAATGGCAGACTCTTTCCGTTTAGTTTCGTCTTGTTGGCCAAGTACACATCCCATTGAGTCCTCTAGGACTGTGAGGTAAATGATCAGTGGTCTTCCTTCCACTGGAGGTGATAGAATCGGAGGATTCAACAAATATTCCTTGATATTGTCGAAGGCGGTTTGGCAATCTTCTGACCAAACGCAATCCTGATTCTTTTTTAGTAACTTGAAGATCGGCGCACATGTCGCGGTCATAAGGAATATGAATCTGGAGATGTAGTTCAAACGTCCCAAGAATCCTCTGACTTGTTTTTCAGTTTTTGGAGAAGGCATTTCTTGAATGGCCTTGACCTTGTCAGGATCAACCTCAATTCCTTTCTGGCTGACGATGAACCCTAGTAATTTCCCTGAACGGACACCGAAGGTGCACTTGTTGGGATTCAAGCGGAGCTTGAATTTTCTTAGACGTTCGAACAATTTTGACAGATGTTCAACGTGCTCACTCTCTATTTTTGATTTTACAATCACATCATCGACATATACCTCGATTTCTTTGTGTATCATGTCATGAAACAGAGTAGTCATGGCCCTTTGATAGGTTGCCCCGGCATTCTTCAAACCGAACGGCATTACCTTGTAACAAAAGGTTCCCCATGGGGTAATGAACGAAGTTTTCTCCATGTCTTTCGGCGCCATTTTGATTTGATTATAGCCCGAGAATCCATCCATGAAGGAGAAGACTTTGAACTTTGCTGTACTGTCTACCAGCATGTCAATGTGTGGTAAAGGAAAGTCGTCCTTTGGACTAGCCTTGTTCAGATCCCTATAGTCGACACACATTCTGACCTTTCCGTCCTTTTTGGGAACGGGTACGATGTTGGCTAACCATTGAGGATATTCAGATGTAGCGAGGAAACCCGCGTTAATCTGTTTCTGTACCTCCTCTTTGATTTTGATAGCCATGTCCGGGTGAGTCCGTCTCAACCTCTACTTTACTGGCGGACATTCTGATCTCAACGGTAAGTGATGTTCCACGATGCTGGTATCCAACCCTGGCATACCCTGATAGGACCAAGCGAATACATTGGGGAATTCTTTAAGAAGCTTTATCAAACTTTCTTTGACAGTTGGATTGAGCAGTGCCCCAATCCTGATTTCTTTTCTCTCTTGCTCTGAACCCAAGTTTACCATTTCCAACGGTTCTTTATGAGGTTCAATGGACCTTTCCTCTTGTCTGAGTAGTCGGGAGATCTCTTCTGGAATTTTGTTGTCATTTTCTTCTTCAGCCTCGAATACCGGGAACTCAAAGTTGGGAGAAGGCATCGGATCGTATGTTTCAATGGGGTTTAAAACAAGCAATCTGCATGACGTGATGATTTGTGTTTAGAAGAGATAGAGAAAAATGCAAGTGTGTGCAGTGTTTTATTTTACTGCTTGTTTTTATTTTTGAATTGTTTTTTAGGATTACCATTTTCTGAAAAAGTAAAAAGAGAAAACAACAATAATGCGGAAATTACAAAACGACGTTATTTTATTTATGAACAAGTCGACTCTTGAAACTACAGCCCTATAAAACAAAACTCTGTCTCTTCGGGAAAAGCGAAGAGGGAAATTTACAGAAAGCGAGCCCTATCAAAACATCCATTTCACCTGGGCAGGGTGAAAGGTTAAAGATGGCAATTACTTTGACTGATGAACGACCTTCGGAACCTCGACGGCAACCCATTGGCGGCGAACTCCTCGGTGAATCACAAAGTCTGGCACCTTCCTTGATTTATCTTCAGAAATGACGCTGATTTCTGGTGGAGTAGGATCATTGGAATCTGTCTCCCAGGCAGAGTTGTCGTAGGAGGATTCCTCAGTTGTATTTTGCATCGCATTTGTGCTCTCAGCTGTATCTCCCCATCCAGTTGGCTGGATATCTTCGAGCCTGATACGAGAGCTTTCGGGAGCGGTGTACTTGACCATAAAGTCAAATTTTCCACTCGGTTGTCCCAAGGTGTCCCACACTTCTTTGGAACTGGAGGAGTCATCCCTCTCGATGACGTTGACCTCGGGGAAAGCATAGTTGATGAATTCAAGTCCTGCAAACATTGCAAATTCATCTCATGTTGAGTAGTTTCTGAATGACCTGAGTGTTGATCCCATGACATGGTGGGGACACAGGTATTCTGTTCAATGACGGTCAGCTGATTTTCATTGCTCGGCTAACTTTCTTGCCCCAAGTTTCCTGGGTAAGGCTGCCACATTGGCAGGCCATCCATTGGGCCATAGTAGTTGTGGTCAAAGTTGTCTTTCATCAGAGTGTCCTCCTCTAATGAATTTGGCGGAGCACGGCATCCTTCTGGATCACAATCCCCGTATATCATTTCGACATCTGATCTTGGTATAAATCTCGGACTTTCTGTAGGAAAGCAAAAAGGAGTAGGCACCTCTTCCTGAGACATATAACCGTCCTCGTTAAGGTAGGACTTCCATTCTTCATCTGTGTCAGAGGGATCTTCCTCGTCGATAGCATGAACTGTCTGAGACACTGGGTGAAGAAAACCTCCACTGTGGAAGAAGTTTTGAAGGGGATGAAGACTTTTATCGTTGACAGCTGTCTGGGTACATGTTGCAGAAAAACCAAGACCCTTCTTTGTTTTATTGTCAATAGGAATGACAAGCTGTCCCCATCCGGTTGTATCGGTACTCTCGACCGCTTTGATAGCATCATTGTATGAGGAAATCGAGGTTCCTCCTTTGAAATGATTGTCTTTGCTCACCGACAGTGCTTGGAACTGCGTTCCAATAACCTCCTCGGGTTCTATACCAGTAGATGATGATAAGTTACTCACAAGCAAGGCTTGTTCTCCACAGACTGTGATGAGTTGGCCGTTCTAGACGAACTTTAGCTTTTGGTGGAGGGTCGAAGTGACCGCTCCAGCCTGATGTATCCAAGGTCTTCCTAATAAATAACTGTATGTTGCCCGGATGTCCATGACCTGGAAAGTGACTTGGAAAGTGTGAGGACCAATAGTTATGGGAAGATCAACTTCGCCGATAACTATTTTTCTGGATCCGTCGAATGCTTTGACGACGACCTCATTGACTCTCATCGGAGGGCCCTTGAATGATAATTGCATCAAAGTGGACTTCGGCATAACATTCAGGGCTGACCCTGTGTCTACCAGTACGCTGGCTAAAGCATCGTCCTGGCAGTTAACTGTAATGCTGAGCGCCATGTTATGACGGCGACCTTCTTCAGGTAATTCTTCATCACTAAATCCCAAATTGTTGCAGGAAGTGATGTTGGAGACAATACTATCGAACTGTCTGATTGTTACATCCTGTTCCACAAAGGCTTGCTCCAAGACTTTCTGTAGACCCTCTATGTGTGCTTCTGAACTGAGTAACAGTGATAATACCGAGATCTTTGAAGGAGTCTGTAACAGTTGATCGACAATGTTGTATTCACTCCTTTGGATGAGCTTCAGCATCTCATCATTATTTTTTGAAAGGTCGGGATTACTGGATTGACCGACTGGGGGATCGGGAGCTTCTGTCTGAAGTTCCTTTTCTTTGTTAGGTTCCCCAACCCCTCGGTTGAAGATTCTACCACTCCGTGTTACTCGACTGATGTCTGCAATGTTCACAACGGAAGGTAATGGAATTTCCTTTCCATTCTCAATTGTTGCACCGTATTTGTAAGGGATAGCCTTAGTTGATTCATACGGTAGTGGTCCCGGTAGATAGATGACTATGGGAGCCTTCTGATTTTTCTGACCATCATAAGTAATCTCGATCCGTTCCCGGTTGGGAACTTTAGATTCGTCAAGTAGAGGGATGATGGCAAAAACATATGTAGTATGGTGATGACTAGAGATCGTGACAACATCCTCAACTTGCTCGACAAGGTAATTCGGCGTCCAGTTGATGGGTCCGAAACCTGGATATGGACGAATCTCTCCACGATCCACCTGTCCCTGAAGAGCTGCTCTCACAAGGTAACACCCTTGGTTACTTTCCGAACAGACGCTACAATGGTCGTAATTGTGTGGTGGCACCTGGCCACGCCCACTTTGAATACAATGTAACCTCACTAGGTTAGTTTCCACAGATCGGACATCCTGACTTTGACGACGAGTAGGATTCCTGTTACTAATACTAATCTGCTGAGTATCTTCATCCATGTAGATTGGCATCCACCAGTGATTTAACAAGTGCTGAAGTGCCTCCTGGACAAGGGTACAACCTCGATCATTTTCGCAACCTGCTTTACAATTTTGATAGTCGTGTGATATTAAGAATCCGAGTCGGACCTGCTCAGCATGTAACTCTACCAGGTTGGTATTCATCACGCGAATATCGAAGATATGAACCATATTGATATGATAAGGGTTCCTATCATGGTAGTCTTGGATCCATCCACGATCCATCTGATGCTGGAGGACCTCTTGTATGAAAGAGCATCCCTGTTTGTTTACCGAGCAAGTCAGACAGGAACTGTAATCATGTCGCGGCAGATTATGATACTGGCTTTGCCTTGAGTGCATCGCCACTAAGTTGACATTCATTGCACAGATGCCGTGGTTCTGAATGATGTTGGAGTTCGTATAGACCATGTTAACTCCATGAACTCAGTGCTCTTGGATCCATCCGAGATCCATCTGTTCCTGTAGGGCTGCTTGCACCACAGAACATCCTTGGTTGTCTTTAGAGCAGATATCACACTGGTGATAGTTATGAGGTGGCACATGGCCATATCCACTCTGTCTACAATGCATCTTGACCAGATTGGTCTTTAACAAGAGTACATCGTGAATTTGATAGACATTGTTAGTCTCTTTCTCAATCAGATTGACTGCAGCTTTCTCATGTTGAGGCAGCGGGTTCGTGAGAACGTTGGGATTTGTATCTTTGAAAGATAAGACCCCGCTCCTAACAAGTTTTTGCACGTCGGACTTGAAATTGAGACAAGTCTCAATGTTATGCCCTGAACCTCCTTGATGATAAGGGCATGTTTGATCCACCTTAAACCAAAAAGGCGGATTTTCCGGTACTGTAAGAGGAGACTTAGTCTGGATGTGCCCCTTAGCCAGTAGTAACGGAAATAATTCTGCGTACAACATGGGTATAGGATCAAACCCTGATGGTCGTGTTGTACGGTTGTTATTGTATGGAGGACGAGCCTGCTGAAGAGGCTGTTGTGTCCTTTGTTGATCAGGTCGGCTCTGCGCAACCTGAGGTTGATACATAGGAATAGGCGCAGGGCTGGTAGCAGGAGTCACAGCTGCTACCGGCTGATAACGTCGCCTTTGCTTTCCGAGAGAGATATTCCCAATATCTTGCTCTTTTTTCTTAAGGAGAGCACTACCGTATTTTTTAGTGCCGCTCGTCGATCCAGTGTCTTTTACCAAACGTCCTTCTCGGACGGCTTCCTCAAGACGTACGCCCATGCCGACCATCTCGGTGAAATCACTGGGCGCACTGGCAACCATTCGGTCATAGTAAAATGAGCTTAAGGTCTTTAAGAAGATCTTTGTCATCTCTTTTTCCTCAAGAGGTGGACAAATTTGAGCGACAATTTCACGCCACCTTTGAGCATACTCCTTAAAGGTTTCCTTGTCCTTTTGCGACATCGATCTGAGTTGATCTCTGTCGGGTGCCATGTCCAAATTGTATTTGTATTGTTGGACGAAGGCAGTACCAAGATCTCTGAAAGTGCTGATCGTGGCACGGTTTAAACCCATGTACCATTTGAGTGCGGCACCGGTTAAACTATCCTGAAAGTAGTGAATCAGTAGGTCCTGGTTCTCCGTCTGAGCTGACATCCGCCGAGCGTACATCACCAGATGGCTTTGAGGGCAAGAGTTACCCTTGTATTTTTCAAAGTCGGGCACTTGAAATTTATGCGGGACTTTCACATTGGGGACCAGACAAAGGTCTGCGGCGTCCTTTCCAAATAAATCCTGACCGCGAATGGCTTGCAGTTCCTTCTGCATTTCCAGGAACTGCTCCTGGAATTCATCCATTCGGTCAAACATAGTTTCCTTTTTACCAGCAGGTATTGGTGGAATCTGTCCTTCCGGGACAGTGTTCACCACAGGGGGTGGTACCGTGACTACGGCAGTGAGTCTTGGCGTCTCCCGAAGTTTGTAACCTTCAAGAGTCTTCAGTATGCCCCTGGCATCTTCGCTTTCCCGAAGTTTGTAACCTTCAGGCCCAGCGGCTTCTGTTGCGATTCCCTGATCTTCAGTGATCGGCGGAACATATCCTCCCGGGATATAGTTGACAGGCATGCCCCAGGGATGATCTTTCGGCATCTGATACCTAGGATTATTCTTCTCCACTATGGGCATTGAGGTGATCTCTGAGATCACAGTTCTTTGTAGTTGAGCTTCTGTCATGGCTTGCATGTCGTTACGAAGCTTTCTCATATCTTCTCTCAGAGCGTCGATCTCTTCTTTTAACTCTCTGTTCTCTTCCTCAAGATCATCCATCTTTTTCTGACGATTGGCCCGAGTATTGTACGAATGAGACAGTTTGACTATAGAACCGAGACACAAACGTGATATTCGTAGGTAAGAAGAATGCGTTACGTGAGAATGATGAATGCAATGATTATATTAATTGTTTTTTTTTATTTAATCAAAATAAACTTCGATAATTAGATTGCAAATATCAAACATTGGGGAAACCCCTTTTTATTGAATTCGAAGGATTACAGAAACGAAAATACAGTAGATTACAAGGTGCGAAAACAGAAACCTAAACTAATGGGTCCCGAGTCCTCTCTGAAGAGAAATCGGGTGCTGATTCTGATATCTTCCTTTTATTTGACCGGGGCTCTTGGGCCGTTGTCGGGTTGTTATTCCTTTGCCAGGTGAAAGGAGCGAGCAAATTCCTTTGGTCATCTTGATTCTCTATAGCATGCTGCTCCAAAATTTCAATCAGAGCATCTTTCTCTTTCAGTAATTGCTGTATTTTGATGCACTCTACGTCGAGGGTGCGATACTTGTTCTTCCAAGACCTTCTTTCCTGTTGAACTTTGTTGAGAGTAACCTGAAGCTTTTTAGTTTCCGTCATGAAGTACATGACAGATTCCCTCGGTGGAAGGATTCCGTAACGAGGATAAGGCATTTTCAGCTTGAGAGCTCTAGTTTTTACCTAATAGAGATAAGGCTCCACCGAGACACAGTTTGGTTTTCCTAGAGACTCCCGTCCTTTCTTATGAACATGCTTCCAAGCGTACACTATTTCCATCTTTAGTGCTCTGTCACTTTCTCCTTCCTTGAAGAAAAGACCTTCCAGATGAGCGTTGCGCGGAACAAGCCTCATCGGGTATCCAAATTGACGACGAACCAATACCGGGTGATAGTTGATTCCTCCTTTAGTTCCTATGAGGGGTACGTTGGGGAAGTTTCCACAACGGTCAATGATTCTGATTCCCTTATAAATCCTATTACACCAATCTATATCAGAGTTGGTAAGAGACATGATCTTCTGCGACCAACGTAAGACACTCTTGCAATCCCAAAAAGTAGCAAACTTGGGCAAGTGGGAAATAAACCATTTATAAAGCAGAGGTACACAGCATGTGATCTCCCCTCCACTGTACAAATTTCCTAAGTGTACAGAATGATACGCATCTGCGAGCAAAGTCGGTACAGGGTTTCCAATGAGAAAAACCTTAATGGAGTTAATATCGACGAAGTTATTGATGTTGGGAAACAAAAATAACCCGTAGGTGAGCAAGACAAAGATGCTTTCAAAAGCAGTCCTGTTCCCTATACTAGCAAAGTACAGAGCTTTCTTTGTCAAGAACTGGGCTGGCAAACCTTGGATGCCACCCTTAGTAGTCATGTGAGTCTTGACCTCAGACTCGTCCAAATGAATTGCTCTTGCAATAGTCTGATTCTTTGGAATTTCTTCCAGTCCAGAAAATGGAGCTCGATCTGTAATGTGTAGATCGATCAGATGAGAATACTCCTCCAGCGTTGGTGCTAGCTGGTAATCCGGGAATGTGAAACAGTGATAAACCGGATCGTAAAACTGAATGAGCGCGTCCATGATTCCCTCAATCACATGGACTCTTAACAGTGGTAGCAGACCTCCGTACTTGGCTCTGAAAGCCTCAGGGCTAGTGATCATCCTTGCTAACCTTCTCAAATCCTCTAGTTTTGGAACCTTGAAGGTGTACGTATGAGTTCTCCTTCTACCGAAATCCATTAGCGTAATCCTCTTCTCTGATATTTGCAATCACAGTCTTAGTTTAATTTGAAAAACAGAGAGACTAGAAGAGAAGTTTTTTGAATGTTTTAATGTTTTATTAAATGAATGCATGAATGCAGCACACAAAAACATAGAAAAAACATGGGGTCAAAGGGTCGTTGTCATGAAGTCAAGGCTCTACCCATCCCCAAAGGTTTATACTAGGGTGATTTTTGTACCTGTACTCATTATCATCAGCTCCTCCCAGGAAAGCAAAACAACAAGCGGATCGCCAGCGAGTTGTAGAGCAATCTTAGAGTAAGTGCCATTCACCGAGAATAGATCACCAGCCTCAAATGAGGGTAGTATCGCGTAACAACTATTTCTGATAGTTTCCGCACTACGAAAGGGTTTGGCTCCTCAGCTTCTCAGGCATCACAACCGACCCATTGTCTAGGTGAGAGAATGGTTACATTAGGATGCCTCCACTGAGGTTGATGGTCGACCCCGTCGCCATCACTTATCTTAAGTGTATACTCATTCTTTCCACATGCGGCATCACACGCATTCCCATTAGCAGAAAAATAAACACGTATAGCAATTAGGAAAAGCAGTATATATATTTGTCCTAATCATCCTAGACTTATAAAGCTAAGAATCTTAAGTTCCTGA
Organism: Lathyrus tuberosus; assembly: GCA_022829125.1. Classification (NCBI taxonomy): domain Eukaryota; kingdom Viridiplantae; phylum Streptophyta; class Magnoliopsida; order Fabales; family Fabaceae; genus Lathyrus; species Lathyrus tuberosus. The sequence continues at coordinate 1,464,657 of JALAZF010000811.1, read as the reverse complement.
CAGAAATGGGTTCCCCGGCGGAAGCCCCAATCTGTGGTTTTCACATAAGTGAAGAGAAAAAAGGAAAAAAAAGTTTTAGAAAGACAGAGCCCCACGGTGGGCGCCATTTTTCTGTTGGCGGCCACCGCCATAAAAATGACTTACCCAAGGTTTAAATTATAAGAAAGAAAGAACGGGCCCCACGGTGGGCGCCATTTTTCTGTAGCGAGCGATTTTGGACGCAGTTCTTAAGCGCTGGTCGCTCTCTGCGGTTGAGCTTAAACTACAGGTCGATTCATTTTTTATCCTGTTGTGAGCTGAATAAGGAAGGGAAATAGATGTCTCCAATTAACCCTGCTTTGCATACTGAGTTTAAACAGTGGTCTGTTAGGTTACGAATGATATCAATGTGGGGGGGCCTTTGTACTGGTTATTTGTATTTTTGCCAATACGGTTTTCTTTCTTTCTATCTGGGCAGAAGGTTTCTGGCGGGGAACAAGGATTAGGATGTTATGACTGATGCTTTTTGATAGGTATGTAAGAGTATGGGATTTTGGTTTTTTGTTGATTGTGCTCGCTAAGATCTTTTCTTTCGATCTTATGCCTACGTATTCCCGTTTACCGAAACAGAGAAATCAGAGCGTTCGTAGTTCCTCCTAGTCTATGGGAGGAAATGGGTGTTTTTGGTGTCTTGTTCAAAGCCCAAGACGTGAAGCGAAAGGTGGTTTGTATCTTGTTCAAAGCCCAAGATTCGAAGCTGAAAAGTCTATTTGTGTCTTGTTCAAAGCCCAAGACGTGAAGCTGAAAGACCTCGGCTTTAGAGAGAATTTGTCATCTCTAAAGAAGGGTTTATCTGTCCCAACTGTTGGGTGACTGGTTATAAAGGAGAATTACTTTAACCGGGATACGCGGATCCTAGCAATGCCATAATTTCCTTTAAAGGGGATTTTAACCTGAAGGAGAAGACTTTAACTCAGTGTAGAGCAATGCTATCTTTCCTTAGGAATTTCTCATGCTAAAAGAGGGACAGTGGCGTGGATGTAAATAATCCAGAGGCTTGCTGCTTACAGCGATTAGATGAAGGGAATGGAGTTGTTGATGTTTGTGTACTGTGAACGAGGCACAGCTTTGATGCTAAAAGGTTGATTGGATCAACCAGTGGTTTTCTTATACAAAGCCTAAGAGGAGGCTATTGGCCCAACAAGAGGGAGTTTTTATGTGTCTCGTACGAAGCCCGAGAGAGAGGCTAAAAGGGTTGACTCAACAGGAGAATCTTTTATACTCAACAAGAGAGTGTTTTTGTATCTCGTACAAAGCCCGAGATGGAGGCTAAAAGTTTGACTCAACAAGAGAGTCTTTGTATCTCGTACGAAGCCCGAGATGGAGGCGAAAGGGGTGATTGACTCAACGATGGAGACTCTTATGTGTCTCGTACAAAGCCCAAGAGAGAGAGGCTAAACGTTGTTTGACTCCGCTGGGGAGAATCATTTGTACAAAGCCCAAGAGGAGGCTAGGGTAACTGTTTCAGTTGAGTGACAGGTCCAATATACTGATTTTAAAGAGAAAATCAGTTCTTATATGAGCAACACTGTACTCAGGGATTTGATTTAAGGATCAGGGATATTTCCTTCTCTTTGAGGAAACGGGAAATCCAAAGGGTATTGAGACTGTCCGAGTCTGCGGGTTTCCTTCCTATTTAACGAAGGGGTCACTTGAGAATGTCTTTGAGACTCAAGGAAGTTAGACTGCCCGTGTCTAGAGTTTTATCTTTTGTACTATGTTTGGAGAAACAGTAGTAGACTCTTTGAAAGGATTGTTATATGGGGATGACTAAGTTCTATTCCTATACCTCTAGGAGGTCGTCGGGACAATTTGTACGAAGCCCAAGAGGAGGCTGGAATCTTTTAAGAAGCTGACGGGTCCTTGTACTAAGCCCAAGAGGAGGCTATCATTCCCGGAGGAAGAGATCATTATACGAAGCCTAAGAGGAGGCTGTGAATACTTCTAAGAAGCCGTAGGGTCCTTGTACGAAGCCTAAGAGGAGGCGGGGTTGCTTTTAGGAAGCCTGTGGGTCCTTGTACAATGCCCAAGAGGAGGCCGATGCTTTTAAGAAGCCCGTGGGTCCCCAAACCCCGAGAAATTCAAGGCAATGCTATTCACCGAGAATAGATCAAAGTCAGGAAAGTTCGAGAATTTGGAAGAAACTCAAAGATGCCATTCACGGATAAGACATTCATCTTGGGGAGTAGAGTTTCTTGACAATTCCTAATGAGGACAGCCGAAGAGAAGACTGTATCTGGTGATCCTATTGGGGATCTAGTTGTCTATTTCTACGAATAAACGAAACGGCGTCACCTAGTTCTAGACGTAGTTGCCGGGGAAACTCTAAATATCTATACTATTATTACACAGTTGATATGAGTTTATGAAAGAAGACTTACAGTGAAACAGCCCCACAATACAGTTATATATATATATGAGTTTGTGAAAGGAGACTTACAGTGAAACAGCCCCACAATACAGTTATATACATATGAAAGCGATAAATGAAAGCGGGTAAACACTTACTCGGTTGTAGAGCTTCCATGCTGTTTGGTTAGTTGTTCAACAAAGAAAAATTGAAAACAACAGTATATTCAAAATCAAAGGAGAAATTGCTTTGAAAAAGAAAGATTTGGGGCTTACAGCTCAAGGAGAGGCCCAGGGTTTTATCAGTGAGCGCACTGTTGAATTTGTACAGAGGGACTTATACAAGTGACTGAGGCCCAAGAATGGTTTTCTGTACAAAGGGATGGGTCTTACACTCTATTAGAGGCCCAAGTGAGTTTTAAGAAAATAAATGGGTCTTACTACTCGAGGGTAGGCCCAATGGTTAATTTTGAAAAGGGCGACGGTCGTGCCGAGGTTCTGTAAACACCGTGGGACTTATACAAGTGACTGAGGCCCAAAATTTTGGTATTTACAAAGGGATTGGGTCTTACACTCTATTAGAGGCTCAAAGAGTTTAAAGAAAAGAAATGGGGCTTACAACACGAGGGGAGGCCCATAGTCTTTATTTTCAAGATGAATATTCACTTTTAAAATGCTTAAAAACAATTAAAAATGAATTTATTCACAAAAATACCAACTATATTAAATAAATAATATAAATTTGATTTTTTTTAGAATAAAATATTTTACTATTTTTGTGATTTTTCAGAAAAAGAACCAATACAAAATAATCAAAATTGAGGGAGTTATTAATTTTCCAATTCATTAAAAAACAATATGAAAAATGAGAAAATACAAAAAAAAAGGGTTGGGTCTTACACTCTATTAGAGGCCCAAAATGTATTTTTGTACAAAAGATGGGGCTTACAACTCAGGGAGAGGCCCAAAATATTTTCAGTTTGAAAATGGTGATCGCGCCGAGATTTTTAACGTATCGGGACTTATACAATAACTGAGGCCCAAAATTGTTTCGTTAAAAAAAATGGTTGTGTCTTACACTCTAATAGAGGCCCAAGTGTTTAAAAATGAAAAGAAATGGGACTTACAGCTCAAAGAGAAGCCCAGTTGATTTTCGTTTGAAAATTGCGATCGCGCCGAAGTTTTCTTTTAACACAGAGAGACTTATACAATAAGTGAGGCCCAAAATTGTTTTGGTTAAAAGGGGATTGGGTCTTACATTCTAATAGAGGCCCAAGAGTTTAAAAAAAAGATTTGTTAGGGTGAAAATAAAAGAAAACCCCAATTTCATTTTTTAGGCATTTTTCCAAGAAAAATTAAGTAAAAAATGATAAAAATATCAAATAAAATCATTAAATAATGATTAAAGTTTATGAAAAAAAATATTTTATCAACATAAATATTTAAAATCATTTTGGTTTTAAAAATCAAGAAAAAAAAGAAATCATTTTAAAAGCATTTAAAACAATATAAAACACTATTTTTAAATATATTAAAAATAATACTTTTTTTTTTTTGTGATTTTTTGTGGATTAAAATATTATAGGGTATGAATTGGAAAATGATGATTTTTTTGCTATGTGAAAAAAATTGGTTGAGTTTTGAAAATAAAAAGTAAGAAAAAGAGGAAAGATATCAAAATATCATCTCCGACATTTCTTTTGGGGTAAAAACGAGTACCGAAACTTTAATTTTTAACACGTTTTTATCAAATTTCAAACACTCATAATTCTCTCAATTTTTATCGGAATTAAGATCCGGAAGAGCCTATCCTGACCGATTTTTCGCAAAGAATCCGATGGTATTACTCACGCACACGGAAAATCAACACACAAAACACAGAAATTAAAACCAAAACTGCTATCGTTTTGAAAACATCGTTCCGCGTCGAATTTCCAACACGCGTAACTCTCTCGATTTTTAACCGAATCAAGATCCGCAAGAGCCTATCCTGACCGATTTTTCTTAAGGAATCCAATGGTATTACTCACGTACACGGAAAATCGACGTACAAAACGCAGAAATTAAAAAAAAAATTGATATCGTTTAAAAACATCGTTCCGCGTCGAATTTCCAACACGCGTAACTCTCTCGATTTTTAACTGAATCAAGATCCGCAAGAGCCTATCCTGACAGATTTTTCGCAAGGAATCCAATGGTATTGGACATGCACGCTGAAACTCAACGTACAAAACGCAGCGATAAAAAAAACCAGAGCTGCTACGTTGTAAAAACGTCGTTCCGCGTTGAATTTCCAACACGCGTAACTCTCTCGATTTTTAACCGAATCAAGATCCGCGAGAGCCTATCTTGACCGATTTTTCGCAAGGAATCCAATGGTATTACTCAAGCGCACAGAAAATTAACACACAAAATGCAGAAATAAAAAAAACCAAAACTGCACGTGTTTTCGACGTCGTTTCGCGTAAAATTTCCAACGCGCGTAACTCTCTCAATTTTCATCGGAATTGAAATCCATAAAAACCTATCTTGACCGATTTTTCGCAAGGAATCCAATGGTATTATTCACGCACTCGGAAACTCACTGTACAGAACACACAAAGCGAAAAAACCAGAACCGCCATCGTTAATTCGACGGCGTTTCGCGTAAAATTTCCAACGCGCGTAACTCTCTCAATTTTCATCGGAATTGAAATCTGTAAAAACCTATCTTGCCCAATTTTTCGCAAGGAATCCAATGGTGTTACTCATGCAAACTAAAACTTAATGTATAGAACACATCAATGAAAAAAAAACAGAACTGTACATGGTTTTGAAATAACCAAAATTCCACATAAAAACATGTCAAAATGCAAACAGTGGGAGGATCACAACATACACATTAAGGACTACATTTTTGCCTCAAGAATTGTTCAATATGATGCATGTATGTGGACAACAAAGGAAAGCATGATTCAAAGAATTCAAGTTGTGGATTTTACCTCTTTTTTGGAGATTTTGGGCAACCTTCCAAGTGCTTTGTTCCAGAAATGATTTGATGCTTTGGACAATCTCGAATGACCTCTTAGAAGCTTTTAGGATGGTTGGAATCGGCTGGAAACCTCTGGAGCAAGTTTGTGCACTTTCTCGCGAAATGGTCAAAAACGGCCAAAATACCAACTCTCTCAAATGGTGTTCCAGATGTGTGGCACCATTTGGGACAGTTCAAGGATGATATTTAGAGTGTGTTTGAGGTTTCATCTGGTTTGGAAAGTGACTGAATCAAGACATGGCTTGAAAAATGCAAAAAGTGTCATTTTGAGGTTTTGAGATGTGACTTTGTGATGTTGTGATTACAGGTCACTTTTGATGGTTTGCACAGCTTACATATGATATATATGAGGTGTGTGTGTGATTAGTTTGAGTGGAATTGCTCTCTAGCTCAAAAACTCAGAATTTCCTTACTAAAGAAGGCATTTTGGAGTGAAAGAGAGAATTTGAGGAAAGCATCTGTTTGATGGCTTTGGTGTACTCAAACTGAGCACAAATGAGCTCTATTTATAGTAGAGCAATTTTGTTTTGGGATCCACAGTGAATGGTGGCTGCAGCAGAGGTTTGGCCAATGTTGGCCAATGAAAATGCAAGTCTCCTCTAGCCATTGACTAGAGGTTAGGGCACAGGGCTGTGGTCCCCTTGGTCTTAGATAAGTCTTGACTGATTTCAGATGAGAATGGCTCTGTACATGCCACCTCTAAGCATCCATTAAATGCTCCAAACCAAAATTGGAGTTTTGTCCCTCTTTTAGGGATTTCTAGGCTTTGGCATGCTTTTCTTTGTTCCTTGGACTTGGGAGGTTCATGGATCAGATCATCCCACTTGGATTTGATCCTTAGATGTGTCCAAACTGATGACAAGGCTTGAAAATTCGTGTGGCACACAAAATGTGCAAATCTGCCCCTGAAAAATTTAGCTTCAGCAAGCCCTTTTGTAAGATCCATAACTCCCTGCTCGAGTATGCTACATGGACATTCTAGGACTTTTCGGAAAGCTTAGATGACGTACTTCAACTTTGATGTTTGGCCCTAGACCTGGTTCAACTTGGATCATGGAGAAAAACAGCCTTGAAGTTGGGACATTGTGCTAAAATTACAAGGCAGATTTTGGCTAAGTGCTGAAAAATGTCAATTTTAAGTTTTTAGCCATTTTGATCCAAGCATAACTCAAAATCCTTAATGAATTGGACTTAGGTCTAGTTGAAGTTTTTGTAGAGGGTAATAAGGGCTACAAATCAAGCTTTGGATGGGGAAAAATGGCTTTGTGGTTTAGGAGTTATGATCCTCCAAAGTTGGTACCCTTGCCACTTTTTTTCATAACTTAGAAAAAATTTCTAAGTTTTTATGGTTACCCCTTTTACAAGTTATCCCACTTTCTTTGATTTTTCTTGATGAATGATGATTCCAATCACACATTAACATCATTTTAGGGTTAAAAAACCATTTTTATGAAAAATCTCAAAAAGTCAAAGTTTGACTTTTGTGCACAGTTGACTTTTTATCAGATGAATTCCAAACTGTGCGATTCTTCAGGAAATCATGTCCTTGACCTAAATCAAAATTGATGGACATGTTCCATGGGTGTTATAGGGTGTATTTAATTGTGTCCCACGGCTTGGGAGCATGTCCTGGTCAAAAGTCAAAGCTACAGTTGACTTTTCTCGCGAAACCCTAACTGTGGTTCAGATGAAATTGAAACTTGTTGCTCAAGCTTCTTGGGTCAATCCATTGTTGCAAATGGATCAACGTGGTATGTTGGAGACCCTCAAATCATGTCTTGAGGTCTTGGCTCATGATTTGTCCCAAAAGTCAACTTAGGGGTGAATTAGGTCAAGAAACCCTAATTCTTGATTTTTGATGTATGCATCCCCCGAGGCTAAATTGACTTGATGATGGGGTTTATCATGTTCCATGGAGCATTTTAGGTTATGCTTTGAAGCATTGGCTCATGCCCAGAGGAAAATTTCCATCTGGAGGCCCTAGTCGACCAAACCCTAATTTGGTGACACTGGCGATCCTGAAGCTTGATCCACCTAGAAGGGAGCATCCTTGTGCTTAATCCTTGAAGTGGGAGTCCTCTTGATCCATTGTGGATATTTGAGAGGCTAGACAAGTTGAAGATCATGTCATTACTTGATTGATCCTTTGTCTAAGAGCTCTGCGAGGGCTTGAAACCCTAAATCCTGTTTGTAGTGAATGCTCACCCACCTTTGGGGAGACTAATGAGGTATGATGGTCCATCCATATTATGCTGATGATTTTCACAATGATGGGAAATCTTAGTGGTCAAAATTTGGGGTATGACAGTAGGCGCAAAGTGCGATGCTTTGTCGAGTATACTTAGAAATAAACCCCTAGGGTTTCAACCTTTAGCATAGCACCGTTAGCAAGCGAGCGAGATATAACAAGTAAAAATAAGAGGCTCCCGTAGAGTACTACGGACGTTTAGGGTGCTAATACCTTCCCTAGGCGTAACCAACCCCCGAACCTTAGATCTCCCCCCTTTAGGTTTTTCTTCGATCTTGAACTTTTCCTTTGGATAAATCAAAGTCGGTTGTAAAAATGTGATGCAAGTTAATTAATAGCTTGTTATCTGATTTTCACCGCAACAATATATATATATATATATATATATATATATATATATATATATATATATATATATATAGAGAGAGAGAGAGAGAGACCCAATTTGTTTAGGTGATTCCCCTTTCGTCCTCGCTTAGAGTACGTCTGCCTTCAGCTCTAAAATAGAATTGAGATATGTGTAAAATCTGTGTACAATATTCAATACAAGAGAAGTTCTAGCAAACTAACAATCTAACCCAATTGTTGAGATTGAATCTAACCACTTCTCTCCCCTTGATTCCAACTGAGTCAAGTGCATCAAACACTACGAACAAACCTCCGTTTACCGCTACTCACTTGACCAAACCTTACGTTCTTCAAGTCTTTCACTCGGCTGATTTCGATCTCAAGATGCTTGACCCCAAATCTTCCAAAACGATCCTCCGCTTACCATTACTCCCTTGACCGAGACCACCATTCTTCAAGGCTTTCACTCGGATGAATCTGTGATGCGAAGACTTGTACAAAAACCCTAAATCTATCAAGATCTTGGAGGACAAAACCCCAATGATTTTATCAAATAAATTCCCACTGAATCTCTACCCAAACCTGATTTACAAATCTTACATTTGGACGTTATCACTCTTAACTAAGCACAATCAATAAAGATGATTATGTGTGATTATTGATGAATACACTTGTGAGAGTGAAGATGAAGAGCAAGACAATGTTTCTTTCAATTTTTTTCTTGTTTCTTACAAAGTGATGCATATATATATATATATATATATATATATATATATATATATATATATATATGTGTGTATGTGTGTGTGTGTGTGTGTGTGTACATGAATGAGTAAAGAAAATTGAGTTTGGGAAAACTAAGACACAGGAAAAATGGCTAAACGCGCGCAAGAGGTCGACCTTTAGCATCTATGAGTAGACCTGTACAAGGCAGTGGCCAAAAATGCATAAAAATTGGCCTATGCGTCAACACATACAATGTAGAAAGTTTCAAAAGATTTTCCCTACAGTATGAGTCGACTTGTACAAGGCAGTTGCCAAAACTGCATAAAAATTGGCCCATGCGTTGACCTACAGGAACCCATGCGTCGAGGCATACAATGTAGAAAGTTTTAAAAGATTTTCCCTACAGTATGAGTCGACCTGTAGGAGCTCATGCGTCGACCTATGGTAGGCGCATGCAAGGCAGAAAGTTTAAAAACCTTTTCCCTTCAGTGTGAGTCGACCTATGATCTTTATGAGTCGACCTATGGCTCTATAAATGACCCAAAAACCTAATTTTGACATTGTGTATGATCTTATATGTCTAAATATATGTATAAGGATCTTTATGCACGTTTGCTAGAGATGAATGCATGACTTAGACAAGGTGATATCGTCCAAAATACACAAGTACTTAATATCCTAGTTTTGACATTATTAAAACATAGTAAAAAAAGAACCTTGCCCTCACATACACTTGTACCGCCGCTGGACACTCTTCAACGGGACACTTAACCTATCACCCGTAGAGATACTTTCGATACAAGTAAGCTGGTCCCTTTCTCGAACCAAAGGATCATGATACCATTTGTTGGCGCAACAATCAGGGGGAGCGAGGAGCATTGAACATTGTGGGATTTTTCTTCTTAGATTAACATATTTGTGAGAGGCACACCACATACTCACCATAAACCTTGAAAATGTGCTCCTCTCAAGATCTCAGGTTCGAATCCTGCTAGGTGTAATCAATTCTTTTGTTGGGCCAGTCTTTATGGAACTTTGCTCACGCTTTAAATAGAACCCCGCTAATAAACGGTGTGATTGGTCCTCTTGAATTAGCCAGTCGCAAGATCGAATACCAAGATTTAAAAAAAATTATTCATTCATACTAGGGGTGTTCATTGGTTCGGGCAAATCTGAACCAAACTAGAATCCAAACCAAACCAATGTGTTTGGGTTGGACATTTTTCTAGTTCGGGTAAAAACCGAACCGAATCAATTAAAACCGATGTTAATTGGTTCGGACAACGGATTTCTAAATTGCTACCCGTAAACCTGAACCAAACCAATAACAATCTACATAATTAATTAATATAATAAATTATTAATTTTAATTGAGTTATTACTTATTTATTTAAATAAAGAGAATAATTGTTATAGCAATGGCCAAGTACAAACCATAATGAAAGAAACAAAGAGACATAGTCTATGGATATTTCCAATGAAAAACTGAACGACATCTTTCAAATTATCACAAGCATATCAATCAATGATGAAATATAGAGAAACCAAACATCACAACCATTATAAATCAAAATCACAAATTGGAAACTACAAGTATCCGCAAGCCATAACCTTCTTCCCAAATTGCAAAACCTCAAATCACATGTATCTGCAAACTACAAAACTTCAATTTTATGCTATGGAATGAAGTATGAGTATGCAGTAAAATTGTTTTAAGTTATTGAATATTTAAGTGAAATACAACAACTATATGATTATGGTGGTCATAACTTGTTTAAAAATATGCGTGTCATGTGTTTAATATTTAATTTTCATATTTTAGTGTGTAAACAACCCATTTATTTTTTATTGGTTCGGGTATCGGATTCTCTCGAAACCAAATCAAACCGGCTCGCGAACACTCCTAATTCATACTATCATATACTAATATAATTATTTGAAAACATTATAAAAATTTTAAAATAAATGTTTAAATTTATCAATAAAGATATGAATAATTTGGCAATTGCTATTAATAAATATGTATTACTTCTACTCCAAAGTTATGTCCATAGCAAACCGTAGGGCCAAGTTTTGTGTTCTTTTTAAAATCCAATTGATAGAGAAGATTGTTGAAGAGAGAGTTGATATGTGGTGATGAATCTCAGTTTTATTTCAACGTATGATGCACTGTTTTTTTCAACAACATAGATGAAATTCTTTTTTTTAAATGTATTCGATGCTAGAGAAAACAACTGATGGATATTCTGAATTTTGCATATTTAATATGTAGTGGATTTATGGGATAATATGGAGTACAATATAAAATGGGGTGTGAGATTGGTGTAATAACTAATAGAGTATGTGTTTGGGAAGATGACTTAAAATCTAAAAAATATTTTAGAGATGTGTCTTTTATCGTTCAATCAATCATAAAATTGATTTACGTAAAATTTTACGTCAATGTCACATAATTTTATGGATTGACTTTGATTAATCAAATAAGTAGAAAAGACTAACATGATCCACTACAAGAAAAACTCATATTTGCTGAGTAATTTTGCTGGGTGAAATTCATCTGGCAAAATAATCACTATTGCTGCATGGAAAACACCTCGCAACGCTTTTATCTAAAAAATAGAATTTATTAAATAATTCACCTCGCAAGTAATCTGGTGGGCACTAAATTTTTAAAACAAGGTTTGAGGCGTGCAAAACACCTCACAAACTTGTTTTCAAATTTCAAATTTTAAAACGTTATGGCATGTCAATTTAAAGCAGAGGGTGGCAGTCACGTGTCAGAAACGTTGCAAGATGTTTATCACTCAGTAATGTTAGAAAAGTCGTGATGTGATTCCCACCTTGCAATAACATGTGTTACGACGTGGCTGTCATCCAACAACGTAGCAGTGTGAAATACACCTAGCAATGTGACATGCACAATTCTCAAACGAGTCACAACGGTCATAAGAGGTGTTGTATTTATTATGTTCAGTTTCCTCTCACCAAACACACATCAATTTTATCTCTTACCACACACAAACAAATTCTCTCATTCTTCTTCTTCATCCATTTTTTTTTATCAAATTCTCTCATTCTTCTTCTTCTTCATTAATAATTTTATCAGACAAACACATTTTCTCAACCCAAAACATTGTAATCTTCTACATTCTAGTATCTATTTTGTGTTATAAGGTACACATTTTATTTTCAATTTTTTTACTAATATTAAATTATTCTTGTTTTGTTGTTGTTTGTATAATTTTTTATGTTGTCATAAAATTTTTTTCATATATTATTTATGAGGATTATAGTAGAGTTTTAATTATTTATGTATATTAGAGTTTTCAAATATAATAGTTTAGGTTTGAGTTTTAATTCTAGATATAATAGTTTATATATGTTAGAGTTTTAGTTTTAGTTGTTTATATGTTAGAGTTTTCGATAATATTGTTATAGTTTTTTTTAATAAAACAGAATAAAAATTAATATTATTGTGTTTTTCGATATCATTATTTTGTTTTATAAAGTAAATAATGTTTTTTATTTTTATAATAAATAACATAAAATAGAATAAAAACAGAAATGTATTTTTTTTTTTAGTTTTTTTTAATAAAATAGAATGAAAAATTATTTTTTTTCGTTTTTTTACTTTTTTATTAAACAGAATATATAATTAATTTTTTTTCTCATTTTTTTATACTTATTTAGTAAACAGAATAAAAATTAATTTATTTTATTATACATATATAATAAAACAGAATAAAAATTTATATTATTTTATTTTGTTATATAGAAAAATTAATTTCAAATAAAACAGAATAAAATAGAATATTATTTCTTTTATTATAAAAGAGAATAAAATAGAAAAATTAATTATAATAAAACATAAAATTTTATTTTATTTTATTATACATATATTATTTTATAACAATTAATATAAAATAGAATATAAAGAAAATATTATTTATTTATTTTTTACATTTTTAATAAAAAAGAAATAATAAATAGAATAAAAAATTAAATATTTTTTAACAGAATAAATAAATAATTTTTTCCATTTTTTTTTTATTTTTTTAATAAATAGAATAAATAATTAATATCTTTAATTAAATTATTTTTTTATACATATATATTATTTTTTTTATGTATATAACTTAATTGATTTATTAATTAGTATTAGTGTTAGGTACTTTTATTATTTGTTAGTTAGTGTTTTATTAATGTTTGCTACACACACACACACACATATATATATATATATATATATATGTGTGTGTGTGTGTGTGTGTGTGTGTGTGTGTGTGTTCAAATAATTATGAGTAGTCCATATAATTTTTGATATTTTTTAGTAAATATTTATTATATATGTATCTTAGTGTTTAAATAATCATGAGTAATCCATATAATTTTTAATATTTATTAGTTAATGTTTATTATATATGTATGTAAGTGTATAAATAATCATGAGTAGTTCATATAATTTATGATATTTTTTAGTTAGTTTTGATTATATAGGTATTTGATATAATTGACCAAAATTCTCAAATTGGTCAATTGATTAAAACCTTTTCGGATTATAATGGCAACAATGTTGTAAACGTGCAGAATACAATATTATAAGTATTATCGTAGTTGGATGTATGATCGAATGTATCGTGGATGACGTGGACTTAAACCACATTTTGAGGAAGGAGTTAAAGGGTTTATTGTATTTGCATTTGGTCAAGAATGTTGTCGAAGTGAAGGAGGAGTAAGATGTCCGTGTCTTAAATGTGGGTGTAGACGTATAATCAATGTTCCAGACAAAGTAGAAAATCATTTGAAGAGAAAGAGATTTATGAAAAAATATTGGGTTTGGACATAAAATGGAGAAGAACTCCCGAGTAATGTACCAGAGACTAAAAATACACAAGCTTCAAGCAGTCGATCACATAAGGAATCTGATGAACAATTTAATCTAATCGAAGACATGATTGGTGATGATTTTGGGGTGAACGTGACCTACGATGAGCAATAAGATTTTGATGGGGGAAGAGTTGCTGAATGAGAAAGCACATAAATTTTATCAGTTGTTGAAAGAAATAAATACGCCATTGTTTGAGGTTCGCCGGACTCTAAGTTATCAATGCGTGTGAGATTACTAGCTCACTACTACAAAATGCGCATACAACAACGCCAGGTTTACAACGGCTTGCCTATACACCGTTGTAATAGATACGCACATTTTTTTAATATCATTAAAAGGGTTTTAATGACCGTTAATATTCCAACCGTGGTGAAATGTGAGGCCTTTCACCACAGGTATTTAAAAAACTGCCATTATATGTAGCGTCTGGTCATGGGTTCAATTCCCAGCACCAACATTTATGGTTTTTTACATATTTTTTCAAAATGCTCACAACCTTTCGCCACGGTTATGTTTTCAACCGTCATTATAGCCTATAGTTTAGTTTTAGGTCATACTCTTCAAAAAATCGGTTTTAGGGGAAATTGTATCATTTTTTAGATCTGTTTCGTGCATCTGAAACCCCATATTCATCTTTTTTTCTATTTTTAATGAATTTTTTACTGTTTTCATAGTCTCAAAAAATTCCAAAAAAATTATCAAAATTCTTATTTTACCTAATTAGATTAAATTTCGTGTTTTTAGATTTTTCTGAATTTATTTTAATCATGTTACTTCTTTCCTATTTTTTCAAAATGTTGACAGACCTTTAACCACGGGTATTTAAACCAACCGTCATTATAGGTAGCATTTTTTACTTATTTTTTCAAAATGCTGACAGACCTTTCTCCACGGGCAATTTAAACCAACCGTCATTATAGGTAGCGTCTTATCATGGGTTCAAGTCCCAGCACCATCATTTTTGGTTTTTTTACTTATTTTTGCAAGTCTCATTACCAACATTATAGGTGGCGCGCATATTGTGTTTATTCACTATCCTTAAACAAATCTTGGCCATCCATTTAGTGATTATCAACGGCCAAGACACTACTATTAGTGATCCGCACCGCATGAAACCTACAACTTAGACATCTTCTACCTCCAAACATCATCTTTCATTTACGATACTCTATTTCTCCAGTAAACCAAATTTCAGAACTCGAGTTAGCAATGTTAGTTGTAGGTGTTCTTTTTTAATTATTGTTGTTCGTGTTGTTCTTTTTTATTATTGTTGTTCTTGTTGTTCTTTTTTATTAATGTTGCTCTTGTTGTTATTATTGTTATTATTATTGTTCTTGTTCTTGTTCTTGTTCTTGTTATTAATGTTGTTGTTGTTATTGTTGTTGTTGTTGTTGTTATTGTTCTTCTTGATGTTCTTGTTGTTCTTAATGTTGCTCTTGTTCTTGCTGTTGTTCTTGTTCTAATGCTGCATTTTTTTATTTTATTAAAAGATATACAACAACAGTTATTTAAAATAACCGTCATTATAGGTAGTATACAACAACAGTTCTTTAAAATAACCGTCATTATAGGTAGTTTTAATGCTGCATTTTTTTATTTTATTAAAAGACATACAACAATGGGTATTTAAAATAACTGTCATTATAGGTAACACGTTTTCCAATTTATTACAACGCTTATGGGTCGTGATTGTAGGTATCATATATACAACGACACTCTACATAACAACGCATGCGCCCGTGTCATTATATCTCTTTCGCAACTGTTGTTAAATGAGTTTTCCGTAGTAGTGGCTGCGAAGTCAAACTGGAAAGTTCTTGATCCGTGTTTGGAATTCTTTACTCAAATGATGTTGGACACGACTCCTAAGAAAGACAATTTGCCTACAAGTTTTTATGACACAGAGAGGTTGGTGTCGAAGTTGGGTTTAGAAGTTAGAAAGATTGATTGTTGCATTAGAGGTTACATGTTGTTTTACGACAATGAATTTGGTACTAATGATGGGACGTTGGAGGAATGTAAGTTTTGTAAGAGTCCAAGGTATCAAGTTCGTAGTAAAGCAGTTGAACGCAAGCAAAAACGTGTAGCAGTAAAATCCATGTTTTATCTACCGATAATATCAAGGTTGCAGAGAATGTTTGTTTCGATGCATAATGCTAATCAAATGACATGACATCATACAAACAAGATTAGTTCAGGCACGATACGATATTCATCTAATGGTGAGGCATGGAAGCACTTTGATCGGATGCATCTTGAATTTAATGCAGAACCCAGAAATATCTGACTTAGGTTGTGCTCTGATGGTTTCACTCCATATGTCCAAATGTCAGCAATTGGATATTCTTGTTGGTCAGTTATTGTTACCCCTTATAACCTCCTTTCTGAGATGTGCATAAGAAAACCTTACATGTTTTTGACTTGCCTGATTCCAGGACCGTCAAGTTCAAAAGCAGGAATTGATGTGTATTTACAACCCTTAATTGATGATTTAAAGAGGTTTTGGATTAGAGAATGGACTTATGATATATCTTGCAAACAAAACTTTAATATGCAAGTTGCTTTGAAGTGGACAATTAATGACTTTCCTGCATATACCATGTTGTCTGGTTGGGGTACACATGGTAAAATGGGATGTCCTCATTGCATGCACTACACAAAGGCGTTTACATTGCAAAAAGGAGGGGAAAAGTTTGTGGTTTGATTGTCATCGTAGACTCCTACCACGAAACCATGTTTTTAGAAGAGACAAGAATGCTTTCAAGAAAGGTGATGGATGTCAATGGCAAGACAAAAGACAACGAGAGGGCTAGATTGGATATGGAAAATTTGTGTGGCCGAAAGACATGGAGTTGAAGATTCAATCGAATGGGAAATATTTAAGACCCAAGACTAATTATAGTTTAACTATCCAAGAAGCTAAAGCAGAGTGGCGATGGTTAAATGAGTTGAGAATGTCTGATGGTTACGCTTCTAACTTGGCAAGGAGTGCTTATACGGAAATAGACAGAGAGTATAGCAACGAGCGTGTCAGAGTTACTCAGGTAAATTAATATCAATATTTAGATATTTTATTTAATTATTTTATTTAACTAAACCATATAAACTATATTATCTAATTTAATTTTCTACTTATGTGTAGAAGGAGTATCATAAACGGATACAAGCAATTCAATCTCAACATCCTCGGTATGTTGTTCCTAGGGATCCACATCCTATTGATCCAACTCTTGATGTTTATGTTTGGGTAGATACAGTTGGCGGAAAGAAAAAATGGGAAAATTTATGGTGTTGGAACTTTAGCCGCTAACCATAGAACCAGGAATAGAAGTTTATTCACAAGAATTGCAGATGATGAAGGGTCGTCATGTTTCCCAGGGTTAACCCCTGAAATAGCAGAAACCATAAGACAATTATCTCAAGGTGAGGCAGCACGTGAAGCAACAACACTCGAAGCAGCGGCACGTGAAGCTGCGCAAAAGACTGAAATAGAAGAAATTAGGAGAACACAATTGGAGTTGCAGGAAGCCTTGAGAGTTTCATAAGAGCAAATGAGAGTTACACAACAACAAATGTAAGAATTTATGTTGCTATCACAAAGGAATTCAACTTATGGTTCTATGGGTGAAACTAAAGGTTTCGGTGGATATGACGGAGTTGGTGGATTTGGATCGGTTGGTGGCCAAGCGGTAAACGAGAATGTGGAACAAGAAGAAGATGGTGAAGCCGTCAACGAGAGTGAGGAAGAAGAGGAAGATGATGAAGAAGATGAAGATTGATTTTAGAATTTTATAATTAGAACATATATTGTTGGTGGATTTGGATCGGTTGGTGGCCAAGCGGTAAACGAGAATGTGGAACAAGAAGAAGATGGTGAAACTGTCAACGAAAGTGAGGAAGAAGAGGAAGATGATGAAGAAGATGAGGATTAATTTTAGAATTTTATGATTAGAATATATATTGTTGCTAGGTGATTTACATTTGACAAATGTATGAATTGCGAGGTTATTTTCATCCAGCTAAATCATGCAAACAAAAAATTGTAATATTTTTAATTATGTTTAATTATTTATTGTATTTTTAAAATAAATTCCAAATTTAAATATTATTGAATAAAAAAATATTATGTATAATATAGACATATAAATTTATTTATTCAATAATATTTTGTATTATATAAATATATAATAATAATTATTTTTAAATATGTAAAAGATGTTGCGAAGTGAATTACACTCAGCAACGTTGCAAAGTGAAATACACTCAGCAAAGTGCATGATTGCGAGGTGAATTACAGTCAACAACATTGCCAAGTGTAAAACACTAAGCAAAGTGCATGAGTTGCGAGGTGTGATCCACTCAGTAAACTCCTGCTCTGTACAGCACTGCTCTGCCATCTGCTCTGCGCTCTGCACGCCACACTGTTCTATGAACCACTTTTTTAAAAGTGCGTTGCAAAGTGTTATTCACTCAGCAAGTTGCGAGGTGATTTTCACTCAACAAATTGCGAGGTGATTTTCACTCAGTAACATAGTTACGACCAACATTTTTGCAAAATGTTTGGAACTCTTGAAAAATGTAGGTTGCATGGTGGTTTTTAGGTATGCGGAGTGATTACCCCTCGCCTTTTTTTTAATGATCTAATTTATAAAATTAAAAAAGAATTAAAATATTCTTTTTAAAAGCTAAACAATTTAATTGGACTTCGAATCAAAAATACAGGATAAAGAAAAAGGTATTTAACGTTTTTTTTTTCCCTGCAAATGCATGTGACCGAATCTTTTTAAATATATATTACTCAATAAAAGAAATCTATAACATCTTTATCAAACAAAATGTTGAATTCAATGTAGACTAGACCATTTGTTAGGAAAGAAAGTCTTTTCTTTAAATGACAAATATAGAACTTGAATTCTAGAGACCTCAAACATCTTTTAACCTCTAAATCAACTATGTTTTGTTAGTTGAATTATTTTGTCCATATATATGTCATGATATATGTGATTGCTTTGAATTTTTGTTTAAATAAAAATTATTATGGACATCGACAATATGAATGAGGAGTGTCCTGCTTCAATAATTCTTTCTAAAAAAACCACAACTGAAATACAATATACTAAATGTCAACTTGAATTGGGAAAACTTAATTAGTGCACAAAATATCAGATAATTCAGCACAACATCAACAAATTTCCCATTTTTCTAACTCCTATATCATTGAATAAAGCCTCACAATCCCTGGCATTACACTACTGATATGCACAAAATTTTCTCCCTGAATGACTTAACCGAAACCAACTGATCCATGCTTACAAATGCAAAAGAATATCAATAACACGTAAAATTGACGCCACTAATTGCACCTAAGTTCCAATCTTAATTGATTGATCCATTACACTTTTCAAAACATTCCAATTCTGAACTATACTGATGCTAATCATGGTCATCGCGACGCTCACAATCAGTGTTCTGCTTCTTGATTTCTTTTGTCGTCGTTTTCACCACGCCCACGCCCACGCCCACGCCCCCTTTGATTATTGCCTCTGCCTCTACCTCTCGATGTTGATGTTGACGATGTCGGCAAACGTAACTGCAACATTAACATTCATACCTTAATAAAACATAAACTCAAATTAAGAAAAATAGTATAGCAAAACTTTAACTCTAAACTTAATCAAAGATACTTACAATAGAACTGTAAGAAACCCTAGAAACCTCCTCCTCAACAACCCCATCTTCTTCAACCTTAGCACCATCATCAACATTTTCATTCATTGCATCACCACGACCATTACCAACACTTGAAGAATTAGACGAAGACGGCTTATCCTCTACAGCTGGAATTTCTCTGACAACAGGTTGCATTGGAAGATCAAAACGCCCCCTCAGTCGCCGCGGCGGTTGTCGTCGTTCCAATTCCGGAAACTCAACTTGGTTCACCATAAGTGTCATCAAGTCGTTCCAATTTTTCACCACCGAATCTTCCATATTACCATTGCCCGTAACTAACAACAAAAAATAACAAAAATTCAAAACCTAAATAATTCAAAAAAAATTTGATACTAACATTATAGTATGAAATTACCGGGTGGTGAATGCTTCGAATGAAATCGAGGATCAATCTGATATGATTTTAATGGTGCTACCGGCTTTACGTGACGAATAATATTTACATTATTAATGATATGAAGAATATCAATCAATATAAAGTAACCATTTGCTTCAGGAGCAAGATACATGGTATGAACAAACTGGTTATATTCATTCACGTCTTTGATTTTCACGTATCCGGAGACAACTACAAGAACGCCGCAACCCCAACATTCACGAGAGTGGACCGATTTGATTTCTACTGAAACGAAATTGAGTGTCATTATAAGGTTATGAATTTGTTCGAGATCTGAAGCGGTTGTTGCTGTGTCTCCGTTGATTACAAGAATCATGGTGCTGTGTTCGGCGTAGAAGTGGTGCATGTGGTTCGGTTGGGCGGAAAGGAGGCCGTAGTATTGTTGAGCGAAGAATGCACCTAACTGCTTGACACAGAGAAATCAACAGAATATGTCACGTTCATTCAAAGTGTAATCAAGAAATACGAAGAAAGAAATGAAGAATGAGTGATTACTTCTTCGGGAGGAGGCAAGGCCGCCATTTTTTCAACCGCGTTTGTGTTAGGATATGGAAAAGGTTGCAAGAGGTTCAAGAAAGAAAGAACCTTGGAGAAGTGAATCGGAAAAGAAAAGATTGTAGGGGGGAAGAGAAATGGAATTGCAGAGAGATTATAAGCGTCGGTTAGTTTGGGCGGGTGGGTGGCTGCTTTGACTCAATTTGAATTGAATGACTAGGGGCAGTGTTTTTTTTGGGTGAACACCGGGTAACTTCCAATTTAATTTAGTATCAATATCCTGAATCAATCAATCATCATAATTTAATATCACATTATTATTTTATTTTATTTTATTTTAAAATAAATTAAAATTTTATTTTAATTTTTACTAAAAATATCAATGCCCAACTTAGATTTATGGGTATCTAAGAATTTAATTTAATTTTTTTTCCTTACTTTAATTATTTCTTCTTGGAGTACTAATCACAAGTGTGAAAGGACATTTTTTTTACACAATTTTTAATTTTAATTAATTACTTGGATTTGGTAACTTGGTGAGTATCTATCATTTGAAGTAAAAATAAAATATAAGAATTCTTAATATGGAAGGAAATAATAAAGCCAATTAGCTGACTCCCAGAATTTCGAGAAAAAATTGTCAGTTTTTTGAATTTTGATGAAATCAAATTTTATTTTTAAAGAATATAAAGAAAAAATTGTTCGTTTTTTTTGGAACTACATAAGATATATGATCTCTAAGAAAAATGTAGAATTGCCTAAGTGATTTGAAGGTATTTGGACAAATTATCCAATTAGAATTTGAAAAATCAATAAACTGTTTGATTGATTTTGAAGAAAGAGAAATTCTTAATGTTAGAGAAAATTAGGGGTGGCAATTGAATCTTCTAAGTAAAAATTCATCCAATTTATTCAATAAAAAATTTATTCAATTTATCAATTATCTATAAAATTAGTTAATGGATTGGACTCAATCCATATGATTGATCCAATCTATCCACTAAAATTTTCAAATCCATTGAATCATTTTTATAATAAAAACTGTTTTATTATTTTAAAAAATATATATCATAAAAAATAATTAAAAAACACACATAATTTTTCTTTCACTTATATTTTCTGATAAAAAATATATTATAATTTTAAAAAAATATTTCTCTTTTATTTTCTAAAAATAAATTTTATTCTAAAAATAATAATTTCAAATATGTATTTTTATGCTCCAGTTTTATTGTTTTTAAATTTTGTTTTAGATGATTTTTTTAGTAGTATACTTCAAAATATAGCAATGAGATTTTATTAATATTTTTTTTATTGGAGAGTTAATTTTAATAATCCAGATCAGATTAATAATTTTACCGTCTAAATTTTATTTAATATTCAAACAATTTTTTCCAGTTAGTACCTTTTATCATTAGTTTATACATATTCATTGCTCATTGGTATTACTGTACATTAATTATTAATTAAGTTGTTGTTATTTGTTTGTAGTACTTCACATTAATTATAGCATGTTAATTATTTGTATTACTGCACGATAATTTTGGTGAAGAAAGTAAATATTTGACTATTTTGTTAGTTAGAGAGAGAGAGAGAAATTTAATAGATTGAAAAAGAAATTAATAAAAACAAATATTTAATAGATTATGGTTATGGATTTTGAGAGCGATAGAGAAAAATTACTGAAAAAAAAAAAAATTTAAAATATTTTTTATAAAATTTAAAATATACAACATTTTTTATGGATGAATGGATATTCATCCATTAAAAAGAGGTTAATGGATGGATCAGATGGATTTTATCCTTAATTGATGGATTAGATTGGATATTTTTAAAGAAGCTTTAGTGGATTGTTAATGGATAAATGGATTGTTTTGATCCATCCACTAACAATCCAATCCATATACATCCAATCCATCTATTTTGTCACTCCTAGAAAAAATGCGAGACACTTTAGTATTTATTGTTGCCTCATAATGAAGATTAGTAGGTGAATTCATGTGTTGCATGAATTGGTGCACTCATAAACTAATATAAGACTGAGTGTGGTTAAGTAAATAAGATTAGTAGGTGAATTCATGTGGTGGTGTGGATGGTTGTTCTGTTGTGTCTCTTGCTAGAATTTTGTTTGGGTATTTGGAGGCTTCTTGAGTCAGTTGTGGGGTGGCTGCGTCAGAGGTGGAACACTCTGCATATTTTGCAGTAGGGTCTGGTTGGTTTTTCTCAGATGTTTTGGCGGTTTCGGTTCTGATGCGGGGTAGCAGTGGCTCTCGTTCGCGGCAGTGGCCTAGGTTTTTATTTTTGTTTAGCCTTTGGTGTTTCAACTATTACGCTTTTGGAAGTTTCAAATTCAAGCTTGCTAAATCGGTTTTGGCATGAGTTTAGGGCGATTATTGGATTTGCTGAGTCTATTATGTTGCTAATAATCAAAAAAGAATGTTTGGTTTCAGCAGCTCTTTTGATCCAGAGTCGACCGCAAGTGTCTTGACTTACCGGTGTAGGTTGCTATTATATCTTTGCAAGTCAGTGGGATTTCTTTTTGGTTTGGTTCAATCGATCATTACCTTTATCTAGTTATTTTGAATTAAGTGTTTGTTCTGGTCTTTTTCTTTAGCTCTGTATTTGGTGGTTCTGCTTTTGGTAGTTGTGCTGATATAATAGTTAGAGATCAAGTTGTATTTTTGCTGAAGGATCGTGTGTCTTTTTTAGGGTTGGGTGTATACTTGATGTTGTATATGGGTTCTTGTATGTAACTTTCTGTATTGTTGGCATTGCTTATGCCTTCTCTATTTAATTCACTTTGCTTTTTCAAAAAAAAAACAAATGTGATTGTCCACAAGTCTTCTATAAACAGAAAGGTCTGTTAAGTAAATGAGTTTGCCCACAAGCCTTCTATAAACAGAATGGTCCTTTACATGTGGGTTTCCTTTTATATTGAGTTTGATTCCTTTTCTCATTGGAGTCATGACTGGTTTGGTTGCTAGAAGACAATATTAGACAACAATATTATTTTATATTTTATCTAACATGTGAATTTCATACTTAAAATTTACGACTTCAAATCTTAGAAAGTACTGTAATTTAAGTCAAATAAGTCTTTAATTCTAAGTGTTTGATTAAGAAATATATTGATTATGTTGCTTTTTAAAGATCATTTCCCTACAATAATAACACCATTAACATATTAAAATTGCAGTGACAAAGTTATGCAATCTTTTAGTGAATAAAAATGATTAGAGATAGACTACATATATCTTAATAGTTAAGATTATATGATAATTTTGTAAATCATGGTCTACTTGAGCGTTTTAAATCATAAATTGATTTTATAAGTTTATAAACTTGATTAGGTTTTTTAGATGGAATTCCAAGAGGCAAATTGATATAAACTTTCTCGTCTAAGTCATCGTCTAAAAATTCATTATGGATCGGTGCAAAAACTAGATTTGAGGAGAAGCAATATCAAAAAATAATCTTACTACTTTTAATTTTGCAACACAAGCGAAAGTGTCAACGAAATCAATACCTTTAACTTGAGTATTATTTTAGCAAGAAGACAAGATTTATACCTTTCTATTGAACCATCTAAATTATGCTTGATCTTGTAAACCAGTTTACATCCATTATGCTTTTTACCATGAGGTGGAGTCGTGATGATCCAAATATTGTTCTATTTTATGGACTAAAGTTCACTATTCATAGCTTATACCCACACAAAAAGATGCAACATGTCTTAAAACCTCAAGTGAGAAAAGAGAAAAAGTTTTCAATACTTTCAACTTATTCTGGCGAGATGGCGGCGAAGTAGTAGAGGAGGCAATGTGGTAGCAGAAAGACGGGGATAATTGATAGAGTACGGCCGTCCAATAAAAAATTATGTCCGAACAACGACAACAAAGGGTGACCCGATTACTAAGGGTCAGGGTCGAGTTGTGGCAGTAGCCAAGATAACTCTCAAGTTTTTCGAGCTTACTTGTGAATTCGTTAGTTAATGAGTCATATATTAGGTTAAGGTTTTAGTAGTTATAAATTGCTAGTGTAAGCTGATGTTCAGTAATCAAAAGTAAGTATGTTATATCGTATCCACATGGACTGATGTGATACTACTACCTTTCAACAATTAATAATGTTTTAAGTATGATTTAAAAGGTGTTTTGATTGTAAATATAATAGAATGTAAGAAACGGTAAATGGTAAAATGAATTTCACAAATTATCAAACGTGTTGGGATTGAGTTTCATCTGCCGAATGCATATTTATTCATTGATCACTTTCATATATAACCTAGATGTTTATTTTTACCATCATGTATCACTCACAACAGGTTTTATGTCAAAATTCCTGTCGAGATTCCTACCGGATTGTTTAATTGGCGATTTCTCAATCTCTTAAGCAATTAAGTAGTATGAAGAATTGATACTTGGAGTGAATATTGAACTCTAACCCTATGTCTACCAGAAAGTATTATTCAATAACAATTATAATCCATGAATTTAATCAGTAAAACAAAGATAACATTTGATAATCATAAACAATTAGATTATATAATATTATGATCAATAAATATACATATGGTTCGACGAATTACACTTAATACCAACACAAGAGGAGGATTTAAATATCCATCATCATGGTAGCTTGATACAAAATGGAGGAACTTCCTCCGAAGAAGTGAAATGAATGAGCATCAAATGGGATTTCCCGACAATCTTCCTTTCTTCTCACTATTCTATGCTTTTCTGTGGAGTTAATAAAAACCAAATGCCTTTATGTCAAGTTTTTAACTCTATTTATAGCAATGTTGTCCTGATACTTTCGCTTAGAGAGGGTGGGCTTGCTTAGCGAACTGTCTTTTCTTCATCCTTAAGCAATTTCAAACCGCCTTTCTGAAATTGTCAAACTTTGCTTAGCGAGAGAAGGCTCGCTAAACGAACTCTCTTGCTGCTTCCTCGATAATCCTCGTTATGCCTCGCTAAGCGAAAGTCTTTATTTTTGAATCTACCAACATTCTGTTTCTCGTCGCTTGGACTTCACAACTGCTCGCTAAGCGAAGTTGGGAAGTTTTGCTTCTATTTTTCTTCGGCGTCTTCTCATTAATGCTTGCTTAGCGAAGATACTGGATTTTGGACTTTGAAACTTTATGCTCTATCTCGCTTAGAGTTTGCTATCTCTCACTTAGCGAGAGTGGTGATGAAATATTGTCAAGCTTCCCTTCTTTATGTTTGAATCATGATCTACAAAAGAAGAAAAAGAAAAACTTTCCTAAAGAAGCACATTGATTCTTGCAATTCTTGCTATCCTATTCACAATCAACTCTTATCAATAATTGGGGTTTTTCTTCAAAGAAACTTGGATTACTAGTTTAATAAGTGCCCCTTTCATGTTTAAAATCAATACATTTAGACACTTATCAAACTTTTCCCAACTTGAATGTTTGTTTGTCCTTAAATCAAAATAACTTTTTCAAACGCAAAATATTCACCAAGGTTCATGATCAACAATACCTTTCAAAACAAATGAAGGAAATGTATGGTTCAATTTAATGAATGCACATGCAACAATTATGCTCATTTACTTTATATAATCAAAACATGATTATGACTCAAGTTCTAAACACAAATGTTGTGTCATATATTCTAAAGATACAACATAATTATGCTTGAATCACCCTAACACATTTCTTCATAAAATGGATGAAGAACTTGTGAATTAAATCATGCGGGAAGTGAACTCTCATCCAATAAACTTATTAACATCCTGATCAATTCATGTATTCATCTGAATAATTCATTTTGAAATTATGAGAGCATAGATCACTAAGGACTTTTCCATGGTTGTAACTTGGTCGGGTGTCACAAGAAGAGGTCATTTCTAAAGTTATTGAAACAAAAATTTGTCCAAGTTAGTGAAGAGCATCTCAAATTTGTACCTTATCCAAACTTTTCTTTTTCTTATTTTCTTTTTCACCCCTCAAAATCTTTTGATGCAACAATGTGCTCATGTATTTCTTATTCTTTCCTTTTCTTTTATTTTCTTTTTCTTTTCTTTCTTTCAATGCATATTTCTTTTTCTTTGTTACTTGCCCAATAAGCAACCTCTCCCCAACTTAAGTAATTCTCACTTTTCTTTTTAAGAACAATGCTCTTCATTCTTGGTGATTCATCACTATTGGTTAAGGATTTTTCTTTCAAGGAAAACTCTAATGGATCAATGGTGAATTTTTTTTTTGGATAAAAGACAACAAATTCACCAAGTGGTTTACTTGGTGATTTGCCTGCGTTAGACAATTGATCCATTCATGACTTTTTTTGGCTCAAAGCATTCACAAATGTTCACTTACTTACAAGGTAGGATGAAGCCATTTGGTTAGGTGGTTTTGCTCAATCATACAAAAAAATGCCTTGATTCTTTCTAAGCTTCACGAATTTCAAAACAATTGCAAGATTAAGCATTAATCGAACGAGTTATAACAAGGATTATCAATCATCCAGAGCATATAAGTGAATAATGGATGACTTCCTCACCTTTTCTAATTTGGACCTAAGTGATTAAATTATGAACATGTTTTTGCAAAATGATGCATGAAATGATTTTGTATAAAGCACAAAGTTCAAATTCATGCTAACATTCTACAAAGCAACAAATATGTACCTTGCTTGTGTGCAAATCATACAAATTTCTTATCATCACCACTACCTTTTTGTTGATTTTCTTGAAACTTGATTAAGTCTTCTTTGTTTCTTCAAGTAAATTAGACCAATGTTGAAGACTAACACAAAAAATTGTTGCATAAAATGAACTAATTAAAATACACTAATTTAAAAAATATATACTAATTATACAAAACTACCATTCAAAAAGTCAAGTCACGTTGTAACCAAAATATAAGTATAAATATAATTCACTAAAATATAAAGGACTTAAAGCTTTTTAAAAATTTTCACTCAGTTATGGCGAGCTTTTAGTTATCGTCCCGCTCTACTCATCCTCCATCTTGTCATATCTTGATTCTGATCCTGATTCTGTCTCTTTTTCCGAAGTAGCTTCTTCCTCATTGGCTTCCTCTTCACCAGCTACCTCTCCTTGGTAAAATGGCCAGACCACAGGCCATGCGACATGAGTCTAGTAAGCTTCTGGAGTTAATACCTGTTAAGCTTCCTCCTTTGGTTTTTCATCTATAACTGAAGGCGATGCATATATCCATGCAGAGAAAAGAATGCTTTGTCATTAGACTCATTTTGGTCCCATGTGTGAGTGAGTATTGCTCTGAATCTAGGGTCTCAATTATTAAATCTAGGGTATGATGAGGGTGTTGCTGGAGGTTGCATAGTCTTGCTACCTGAACAATACTTAGATATGCATGCATCTATGATTGGTCTAGTGATTGTTTCGTGTACTTGAATTGGGATCATCATGCAGGAAGCTCTAATCAATCCCATTATGAGGCCCGGGAAGACAAGAGGGCAAGTGGATTTGGCCATTGCCCATGATTGCTTACCACTTTCAGCAATCATTTTGATTTGACCAGCAACAATTCTAGCAACATCAACCCGTTTCCCTTTCACAATAAGACAGAAGAGCTTAACGATATCCATGGTGAAGGTGGAGGTGTGACTCTTTGGCCTGATGTTATGTAAGATCGGTAAGAGGATTACTTGAGCATTTGGTTTGAATTCTTCTCTCTGATATCTCATTGGTACATCATATGCATTCAGCTGCACATTTCATCCTTCAAGTAAGATAGATGTAGAAATCTCTGTGACATTTCGAACGCTGTTCAAATATCTGCTATAAGCACAAGGCTGGTCCTCTCTTAAAACCAGAGGGTTTCCCAGGTACTCGCCAATTGCATCCTTGTTGAAATGAATGGTCATCCCCTTAATCATTGTTGGAAATGTGAAAGGATCTCCCTCAGACAAAAAAGCATTCACGTAAAATTCGTGAACCATAATTTAGAGGGTTTCCCAGGTACTCGCCCATAATTTAGATTCTTGACAGGGTTAATTAGCACCCTCATTTCCTGTTTTCCAACTAAGTGACCAGGTCTCTGTAATCTCCTTGAGGGTTGATTGCAAATCTCTTTTCAGTT
Source organism: Lathyrus tuberosus (assembly GCA_022829125.1). Classification (NCBI taxonomy): domain Eukaryota; kingdom Viridiplantae; phylum Streptophyta; class Magnoliopsida; order Fabales; family Fabaceae; genus Lathyrus; species Lathyrus tuberosus. The sequence continues at coordinate 1,436,317 of JALAZF010000811.1, read as the reverse complement.
CAAATTCTTATATTTGCTAATTCGTGAAATCTTTCCTCTTGTTCGGGTCCCAAGAACCTTGTGTTATCAAACTATTGTCATGCTCTAGAAGTGCCAACACCAAAGGTTTTTGTTTCTTTGATCCAATGTTCTTTTTGGGAGCCATATCTGCAAGAATCATAACAACCATTGTTCTGTCAAGAGAAATTTGAGTTCTGCATTCTGCTACATTTGCTAAGCGAAGCATTTCTCACTTAGCGACCATGCTTTAGTGAACCATGGTTTTGAATAGTGAAACAACCATGATTTTGAAGTTAACAACCTCTGTTGCTCACTATCCATCCCCCCAAGGGAACTTAACAATACTTCTCAAAAAAAAATATCATCTAAAATGGACAAATATATAACCAACAATAAAGGTGCAGAGAAGTAGGAAAACTATAGCAGTCTGTAACCAATAAATAGTAGAAAAGCAAAATATTAACATTGAAAGGATACTTGGCATACCAGAATTTGCAGAATTTGAAAGCACCAAAAATGAAATGCAAGTAACTTTGTATGATTTGTGAGAGATTGAGTGGCTGCTAGGTTTTCTTAGGAGAGAGCAAAGAGTTGGATAATGACTATTTGATGTTGACTGGTGAAGTAATTAAAAGAAACGAGGCACAATAAAAAAATATGGTTGGATGGGTAGTTAAGGTGAATTAAATGTCATTAATGATTTTTTTACTGAAATTGTTACGCTCACTTAGCGAGAAAGCTTTTCATAGCGAACTTATCAACAAAAATCCTCACTTAGCGAGAATGAGTTCGCTTACCAAACACAGCAGAATCCAGTTTTTTCTGCAGAGTTTGTTACCATGCTTCATTAATGTCATTAGAATTTGTTAACATGATACCTAAAATGAAAAATGAAATAAGTTACTTACAAAGTTGGGTTGCCTCCCAACAAGTTATTTTTTAACGTCGTTAGCTTGACGCCTGTATTTTGTTTCAAGGATCGTTCAAAAGAATTGTTGTGGCGAGTCTATCAATGTCACCACCCAAATAGAGTTTCACCCTTTGGCCATTGAATGTCCAAGTTGCTTTAGACACATGGTCCTCCAATTCGAGTGCACCATATGGCTTTACCTCCTTAATTTGAAAAGGTCCTGGCCACTTGGATTTTAATTTTCCCAGAAACAATCTGAGTTTGGAGTTGATTAGTAGTACCATCTATCTGAATTTAATATATCTGTTAAAGAACTTGTTGTCATGGTACTTCTTGATCTTTTCTTTGTACAACTTGGATAATTCATAGGCTTGAAGTCGTAGTTCACCAAGTTCATGCAATTGTACCTTTATTTTGGTTGCGGTTTGGTTTTTATCAAAGTTTAAAAATTTCAACGCCTGAAATGCCTTGTGTTCTAACTCAATACGCAGGTGGCAAGCTTTTCTGTACACCATTTGAAATGGCGTGAGACCTATTGGTGACTTATAAGTTGTACGGTAAGCCCATAATGCTTCATCCAGTTTCAAGGAACAATCTCTTCTAGAAGTTGACATTGTCTTTTCCAATATCCTCTTGACTTCACGATTAAATACCTCTGTCTGCCCATTAGTTTGCAGATGATATGGTGTTGCAACCTTGTGCCTAACACCGTAATGTCCAAAGCTCTAGGGCACTGCAAAAATGTGGTCCACTATAACTTTGTTATATTCTATTTCACTTTGCTATATTCTATTTTGCTCCTCTACGCTTCTTTCCACTTTATTATATTCGATTTCACTTTGCTATGTATGTTCTATCAATCCAAACATAACTTTGTAGTTTTTCACATTTATAAAGATAGTAATTATTGTGTTGATAAATTAGTTTCACTAAAGTTAAAATTAAATCCATTGTCCCATTAAGGCAACTCAGTTAGTAGTTGTGCAAGGGCATCAGTTGTAGGGGCACGAGTTTGAACCGGTGACATTCACTAAAAAAATATTCATTAGCCACGTGATATTCACGCCACAATTAGAAAAATTACGTCGCAAAACACAAATTAGCGACATGAGCAAACACACCGCAAGATTGCAAGTCGCAATCAGTTGCCACGTGAAAAATACATCGCAAAATTTCCATGTGATATTCACATCACTCGTATGCATAGAGATAGGTGCATAAACCACCACCACCACCACCACCACCACCACCATGTTCCTTCACCGCCACCATCTCTCTTCACGTTTCTTAAAACCACCAAAAATAAATGCTTGAATTTGTGTGTGTGTGTGTGTGTGTGTGAGAGAGAGAGAGAGAGAGCTTTTAAAAAAGTGAGATCTGTTTCATTTTTCACGTGAAACCCTGGATTTCCTTTTTTTATTTTAAATATTTAGCATCGTGAAATTCACGTGGTAACGTCCTTTTTTAGCGATGTGATTTTCACGTGGCTGGAGCTTATTTTTCTTGTAGTGATTCCACTTATTCACCTTTAAAAAGGTGAATTCCAGCCTTCGGGTTATTTGACGAAAAAATCCAATCCATTAATGTATGAGATGATATTTCTAACTTAAAATTGATTAGAGAAAATTATACCTCTAAAATGTTATATCCTATTTACATTCATATTTGTTAACCATATATGGTTATGGCCTATGTCTAGGCTTGGCAACGGGGCGGTTCAGAGACATTTTTTATCTTCCCAAACCCAAACCATAATCCCAAAATAATATTCGTTCCTCGCCTCAATCCTCATCGAAAATGGAGAATTAAAACTCAAACCCGTCTCAAACGGGTTAGGGTTAGGTTCGAGTATCCTTGCCCCGTAATCCTCTATTTAGTGAAATCAATTTTTTTAATAAAAATATTTATTTTTTCCAAAATCAAATTACATTACAAATAATAAAATAAAATCAAAAAGTCAAAAAATTCCACGAATACATTTCAAATATTTTAAATAATAAATACAAATCAAAATATAAAAACATTAACCATATATTTAATATTCTAAATTCTCAAAACTAAAATAATAAAGAAAATAATAAAATAAACGAAGCAGATCTAGGGTGAGTACTAATATTTCCAATACCCGACTCATCCCCATATTTTATAATAAAAAAAAACTCAAACACGAACCTAAATTCATTCAAAGCAGATTTTCTCCACTAAATTTATAACAAATACGAGTAAATACCTTTAAATATGAATTATGTTGTCATACCTACTCTTGTCAAAAAAGAAAATTCTTAAAGCTTTGCCTTTAATTTATTTTTAAAGATATAATTTGAAATTGTCACACTTTTTCTTGTTTTTTTCTTCTGACAATTCCGTTTTTAATTAAAGTCCCTTTTATTTAAAAAATACCAATTTTTATTGCAAGAATATGTGTCATCATTATTATCATATTAAATTATAATTTAAAAAAAATATTTAATCCACTTAATAAATAAAAAAGGGTTTACAGGTAGTGTATTGTTAGTTTACGACAGTTTTACACATGTAATTAATCAAAATGTCTACAATTACTATGGAATATCAGTATTTTTAAAATAAAAACTTGTTTTATTCTGATACATAAATTGTGATTAATTGACAGTGTAAAATATTTTACATTATAAATACATTTTTTTTTCTCAATAAAAAAACAAATCTCAGATTTTCAAAAAATAGCCATCTAAAACTTTTTTGATAAATAATTTTTTATAATAATAATAATAATAATAAATAAATAATTCGTGGAGTCTGGTTAAAATCATGACTATTCTATTAGCTTAGCTGATGCTAGTAGAACTGGATTTTAAAGATAATTTTCTATTTTTATTTTCTTTTTCTTTTCTCATTTGAACAAAGAAAAACACAGTTTTTACAAAAATAAATAAGTATCAGATTTTATTGCAAAAAGACGCTGTCATTCTTGCATCTCAGGTATATATATTTATGATGACTTTTATTTTGTAGCATTTGGAAATTTTATACTCAATTAAAGGGACATTTCTATGACACAGGATGAATCAGAATGGCCCCAACTTCCTGTGTTACCATCTTACGGAAAAGGTCGAGATGGCGTAATTACTGATAGATGGTCTAGCAGTCTCATATTTGGAACTAATCTCACTGATGTGGTAATTGCCGGTAACAATGGAACAATTGATGGACAAGGATTTTATTGGTGGAACAAGTTCCGCAAGCATCAATTGAAAATCACTAGACCTAACATGATTGAACTCATGTACTCTAATCAAATTCAAATATCTAATCTTACCTTGGTTAATTCCCCAGCTTGGTTTGTCCATCCAATTTACAGCAGGTTTCATAATGCACCATTATCAATTATTCTTTTTTCTTATGAATACAATAGTTCATTCTTCTGATCAAGCTTTGTTTCTTCAGTGACATAATTATAAATGGACTCACTATCCTTGCACCAATTGATTCTCCCAACACAGATGGCATAGACCCAGGTAATGTATATATTCTTCCTTTTGGAACAGTTACGCGAATACAGATCACAAAAGCTTTGTTCACGCAGGTCGTCTAAATTGTCAACGTCTTCGACTATACAGAAGTTATACTTCCATCTTATAATAATACCCCTAAACCCCACCCTTGCTCACTTGACATTAGCTGTGAGGCAAACTCAGGACTTCCATTACTTGCATAATTTAATTTCTGATGGCAAAGATAAAATTACAAAATGTGGTTTGTTTTGAGATGTAAGTCAGTTAAAAATAAATCAGATATGCTCTATTCGCTCACCTGCTTTATATATTATAGATGTTTAACTTTATTTGTTTTCTTAGGTTATCATCAGAGTCTATGTGTTCATGTGTGTCCGTATCAGTGTTCCATATGAAACTATTAACACCAACTACTTGTTTTCCCACTTTTTTTTCCGTCTCAACAGATTCATGTACAAATGTTAGGATTGAAGACCACTACATTGTGTCTGGTGATGATTGTATTGCAATAAAAAGTGGAATTGATGAGTACGGAATCAAAGTTGGAAAGCCATCTCAACAAATTATTATAAGAAGGTTAACATGTATATCACCTGATAGTGCTATGATTGCATTAGGGAGTGAAATGTCAGGTGGAATCCAAGATGTTAGAATTGAAGACATAACTGCTATCAACACCCAATCAGCGGTTAGAATCAAAACAGCAGTGGGTAGAGGCGCATTCGTGAAGGACATTTTTGTTAAAAGAATGAACTTGAACACAATGAAATATGTGTTTTGGATGACAGGTGATTATAAATCACACCCTGACGAGGGGTATGACCCAAAAGCATTGCCTAAAATCAGTGGAATAAATTATAGAGATGTTACTGCGAAGAATGTGACATATGCTGCGAAACTAGAAGGGATTTCAAATGACCCTTTTACTGGAATATGTATTTCCAATGCGACTATTGAAATGAGTGCACTGAAGAAACTTCCATGGAATTGCACTGATGTTTCTGGAGTTACAAGTAATGTAAGCCCTAGACCTTGTGAGTTACTGCCAGAGAAAGAGAAGTTGGACTGTTCTTTCCCTAGTGACAAACTGGCCATTGAAAATGTTCAGTTCAAGACCTGTTCCTTCCACTAAAGTGTCTTCTGATAATTTGGATGTAAAATTCTGTTTAATAAAATAATATTGATGTATTTGAATTGAAGGTTAACTTTATCATATACTAGCGTTCAAACGGGCAGGGTCCGCTTTTTTTAATCTGCATACATGTCTAAACACACGTCTAAATATAAATGTATTTTTTATTTTTTATTTAATTTTGACCTTAATTTAGATCATTCATGTAATAGTTTTTATAAACTGAATTTGGGTATAAACATATAAACACAAGTCTAAACATAAATGTAATTTTTATTTTTTATTTAATTTTAGCCTTAATTTATATCATTCATGTAATAGTTTTTATAAACTAATTTTGGGTATAGAAACTTAATTTTACTTTACCTATTTGATAAATATCATACGATTAATATATAATTCTGTAAAATAAACATCAATGAAATAAACATAACTCTCTCTCAAAAATAAAAATAATTAATATCTTTTAGATTAAATTCACGTGTTATTTCTATTTCAATTAAAGTTAAAAATATATTATAATTTTTAATGAATTTTAGATTAATCGTAACTCATGCATGAAACAGATGAAAATAAAATTAATATATACATTGTGCAAGTCCTTCTAACCATATCTATATGGAATAAATTATAGCTAATGTATGTAACCACATTAAAAAGAACGAGATTTTAACCGTATTGTATGGATTCTGGGTAATGCATTTTACATTGGTAACATGGTGATACTTAGTAAACGGGCAGTATTATAAGAGCAACCTTTGCAAATACAAACTTTTCTATGATTGAAAGTTTCATATTGATCTTGAATGAAAAAAAATTAAATTGAACTTGATTGGCAAACACTTTCTTTTCCAAATAACCAAAGTACATATAAAATCCGAAAATAACCGCTACAAAACTTAACGACATAACGAAAATTCATAACTATTATTGAACAAATAACATGAGAATAAGTTGTTTTAAATCTTATAAATGAAAATAAAAACCCAACCTAAAAACACTATTTTTTTTGGAACATGATAAAAAGGAAAGGAGAGATGTCAGAGTAAAAAACATTAATTTTATGTCAAGCTTAAGGATACCCAACCTCTTGAAAACTACATCACAATATCTTAAATCTTCATCTCCACCTCACACCCATTCTCCCTCGAATGCGACCGTGATAATCCTTTTTCTTGATCATCCTAATATAGGATTATTCAAAAGCCTTCTATAATCAACCAATAATAAATACTTACGATATATATATATATATATATATATATATATATATATATATATATATATATATATATATATATATATATATATATATATATATATATATATATATATATATATATATATATATATATATATATATATATATATATATATATAAACTAAAATATGTTTTTCATCATAAATAAGTCAGCCCAAAATTCTCTATTCTCTTTATATATTTTTTTTCATTGTACAATATTGTAAACTTTTCGTTTAATGCATGAATTTAAACCCACAGATCGTCGGTTTGCATCACCTAATCAATACATCAATAACAGTCAATCTGGTACAGGTATAATTAATATTGTACTAAGTTTGCGATATTTTTTTAACACGTATATCTATGTATACATATGTTAATTGTTATATTCGTATATCAGATTATATGCATATTGATGAATCTTTGGACAATGTAGTAATGTCGCATGTTAATATGGAAGGCAAAGATAATAATGCATCGTCATGTCATCCTCAAGGTATGTTCAATTACTCTCTGCAATCAATTAATTATAGCTTATATTCAATAGACATAAAATTGAAAATTATACAATGTTAAATACTATAGCTAAGGCCCTTTGCATTAATTTCTTATTTTTATTTTAGAGTTTAGATCAAATTTAGTGATTGACATCAAACTCCTACGTGTAGAAACGCGACATGCATTTCGAGCAAGATACAATATTGCTCGAAATTTCAACAATAACATGATGATGGCAAAATCCTGTTTGCCTAATCCAACTACCTGTAGACGTTGCAATGCAAGATTGTTTCACCATGAATCACGCGACACATGTTGTGCTGGTGGAAAGGTATCATTTCCACGGGTTAATGCTCCTGCAGAATTGCAACAATTATTTTCTGATGGTTCAACAGAAGGTAAGCATTTTAGGCAACATATTAGAAGTTACAACCACGTACTCTCATTCACTTCAATTGGTGTTCACGTCGATGAAAATATTCTTGCATCTGGTCGTGGTATATATACATTCCGTGCTCAGGGTGCTTTTTACCATTACATGGGAGGTTTCTGTCCAAATGAGGGTGTCAGGTCGCGCCTTTTACAATTATACATCTATGACACAGATAATGAGCTACATAATAGAATGCAGGAAAATCCACGTCTACACCAAACCGTAGTTCATAAATTACAACAAATACTCCATCAATATAATCCTTTTGTAATTAGGTTCAAGCAACTCTCACTACTTCCAAATATCAGGGACTGTAGCCTCATACTTAAAGAGCGTCCAAGTAATCACCCTCAATATAATCTTCCATCTGCAGAACAAGTCGCAGCAATTATTGTTGGCGATGATTCTGAATCTATGGAATATGGAAGAGATATTAATGTTATTCGTCATGATGGAAATCTAAAGAAAGTTCAAGAAACAAAGGGATATTATGATCCCTTGCAATATCCTATATTGTTTCCATTTGGGACACATGGTTGGGATATTAACACAACAAATTGTAGTGGACGAAGAGTGTCATGTCGAGCATATTACAGTTTCATGCTTCAGGTACATTTAAGCTATTTTTCATACATATTTTATTTACTTAAATTAAATATAGTTATAATTGCATTAGAGACATTATCGACATGTATTTCAATCAATTGTAGATTCGTCCAAATGATCAATCAATGTTGTTAAATGTTGGTCGACTATTACAACAATATGTCGTGGACAATTATGTCAAAATTGAATCAGGGCGGTTAAGGTGGATTCGAGAGCACCAAGAAAATATACGTGCTGAAGTGTACCAAGGTTTACAAGATGTTTTGCATGTTAGTGAAACTAACGCAGGTACTATTTAATATGCCATAAATATATAGTTGTAGATTAATAATTCATTGTGGATTAATGTTCACAATCATTCGTGTATTCTAACACCAATTCATTTCATGAATCAACATAGAAAACATTGGAAAAAGAACAATATTACCATCATCGTTTATTGGCGGTCGTCGAGACATGACACAACGTTATGAAGATGGCATGGCTATTGTTCTTAATGGTGGTAAACCAGATATTTTTCTGACAATGACGTGCAATCCTTCTTGGAGTGAGATAACATCAGAACTTCTACCTTTTCAAACACCACAGGATCGTCCAGATTTGCTAACGAGAATTTTCCGTTCTAAATTCGAGCAATTGAAGGATGATGTTATTAACAAAGGTGTATTAGGAAAGGTTAAAAGTTACATGTATGTCACTGAATTTCAGAAACGAGGATTGCCGTATGTCCATATGTTGTTGGTCTTAGAAAGTAATGACAAATTACATGACCCAAAAGATTATGATAGTGTGGTTAGAGCAGAGATACCTAAATTAGAACGTGAACCACAATTACATGAAGTGGTTCTAAAACATATGATCCACGGACCGTGCGGCGTAATGAATCAGAAGTCTCCCTGCATGAAAGATGGCCAATGTAAAAAAAGGTATCCCAAACAATTCTTAGATGAAACGCGTCAAGGCACTGACTCATATCCGGAGTACAGGAGAAGGTTTGATGAACCTATATCGTTAGGTAGAGGTAGGTCTGTCGACAATAGATGGGTGGTTCCTTATTACCCTTGGTTACTGTTAAAGTATGACTGCCACATAAATGTAGAGATTTGCAGTAGCATTAAAAGTATCAAGTATCTATACAAATATGTGTACAAGGGCCCTGATCGTGTGGCTATGGAGGTTCACAAAGGATCGTACATGGATAAAGTTCAACAATATGTTGATGCAAGATGGATTTGTGCTCCTGAGGCATTATGGAGAATATTTCGCTTCACTCTTTACCGATTATATCCTTCTGTTGAAAGATTGCAGATCCACTTGCCGAACCGCCATCAAGTGCGCTTTTATGATCATCAGCGAATTGTGGATTTGTTAAATAATGAACGCAATTCCAAAACAATGCTTACATAATTCTTTGCTTTAAATCTAAGAGATCCAGAAGCAAGAAATTATCTGTATAGAGAGATTCTAGAGCATTATTGCTGGAACAATAGGGACAAGGAATGGCATCGCAGGCGGTCACCAAGAAAAGTTATCGGGAGAATCTATACGGTATCACCTTCGGAGGGAGAGAAGTTTTACTTGCGAGTATTGTTATCTCATGTCAGAGGTCCAACCAGTTGGGAATATCTCCTTACAAATAATGGCACTCCTTTCAGTACATTCAAAAAATCAGCCGAGGATAGAGGATTTCTAGAGACTGATCATAGTATTCGTGATTGTTTGGTTGAGGCTGCAAGTCTCCGAATGCCATATGCTTTACGGAGGTTATTCGTGACGATTCTCATATTTTGTGAACCTACTGATGTTAGAAGCTTTTGGAATGAGTTTTTTACACATATGACAGAGGATTATCAAACACCTAACAATGTTGTGGAATCGGTCTTGACAAATATGTTGTTGAAGGACTTGAATGAACTCTTAAACCTGCACGGTAAAAAGATTGAAGATTATGATCTCCCATCTCTATCCCTTGACACAGTACAAGAAGATTCCATTACAAGTGTCATACAGGAGGAGTTAGCGGTCGATATCCCCAATGAAGATATTGAATCTGTTGCTAAGTTAAATAATGACCAAGTGATTGCGTTCAAAACCATTATGAATGTAATTGATCAAAAACACAGTGGGTTATTTTTTGTTGATGGTCCTGGAGGAACATGTAAAACATTCCTTTATCGAGCATTAATGGCAAGTTTAAGAAGTAGAGGAGAAATTGTCTTGGCAACTGCATCATCTGGTATAGCTGCAACATTGTTACCTGGTGGTAGAACTGCGCACTCTCGATTTAAGATACCTATCGATATACAACCGAGTTCCATTTGTGGTATTCAAAAGCAAAAAGATCTTGCAAATCTCATTAGGGCTGCTGCTGCTATAATTTGGGATGAAGCCCCAATGACAAACAAAAATTGTTTGGAAGCCTTAGATCGATCATTACAAGACATTTGTAGCAACAATGCTCCATTTGGAGGAAAAGTTATGATCATGGGGGGAGATTTTCGTCAAGTTCTTTCTGTTGTAAGAAAAGGTACTAAGGCACAAATGATTTCTGCATGTATTGTTCAGTCTCATTTATGGGCTCATACCAAGATTTTACGATTGCGTCAAAATATGCGATCGTTGCATGATCAAGAGTTTGATGAATTTCTTATGCGCATTGGTGATGGTGTTGAACCTACCAAACCAGATGACATGGTGAGGTTACCTTCACAGATTGCAGTCCCATGGGAAGGTGACCATTCCATACAAGTACTTATCCAACATATTTTTCCTGATTTAGAATTGCATGGTTGGGATGCCCCTTATATGGTACAAAGAGCTATTTTGACCCCAACAAATGATGATGTCCAAAAATTGAATGATATAATTATTGACCAGTTTCCAGGAGAAGAACATAATTTGTTATCATTTGACGAGGTTTAAGGGGATAATCATAATTTATACCAACAAGAATTCTTAAACTCAATTGCACAAGGTAGTTTGCCACCACATATTCTAAAGATAAAAAAAGGTGCACCGTTGTTGTTGTTGCGAAATCTAGATCCTAGGTATGGGTTGTGTAATGGAACACGGTTATGATGTCGTGGTTTATATATGAATATGTTGGATGTGGAAATCTTGACAGGAAACAACGTAGGAAAACGAGCTTTCTTGCCCAGAATTAAAATAAAAACATCTGCAAGTGATGGGTTGCCTTTTGTCCTTAGTAGAAAGCAGTTTTCGGTGCGACTAAGTTTTGCAATTACAATAAATAAGTCACAAGGGCAAACCATTCCAAATGTTGGAATATATCTTCCACGACATGTTTTCAGTCATGGACAATTATATGTGGCTTTATCCAGAGGCGTTTCACAGGCTACAACAAGAGTTTTAACCAGGGAAGGAAAATTGGAAGGAGAAGATGGTGACTACACAAAAAATGTAGTCTTTAAACAAATTCTTTTATCGCACCCGCGGGTATTCATTAAGTACAATAGCAAAAATTTTACGCATTGATTCCCATTTTGGCTGCAAGTGACTAACAAGAATATATTGTATATTGTTTAATGATAACTAAATGTAATATTATTTTGATTTAATGTACAACCAAACTAAGATATGGTGAAATCTTCCAATTATGTAAGGAGCTGAACAAAAAGAATGTTGAAGCTTGCTTCGACATAAAAGTAAGTTATGCTTAACCATTTCTACTGTATTTTTATATTATGCAATTGGTTCATAGTTATTCTCATTATTGTCGTGGAATACAATCTAGATGAAAGACTTTGAGGATAAGTGGAACACATGGAAGGATGAGTATACAATTCCATCCATTGGCAAAATCGACAATAAGGTGTATTTGCATTTTCCACAATATATGCGATAAAAAACTATTTATAAAATCTTCATCATCATTTTACTATAACTTTTATTGTCTTTATTGCGGCAGGTCAAACGTCTGAAAATTTATTCTATTGGTTGGAGCTCCACTGTGATATCAGATAAAACACAACTTTGGAAAATGGTGAAAAGAGAAATAATAGCTCAAAGGATGGAAAGGTTTTTATTTTATTTATTTATCCGTAATCTTTACTTGGATGAATTTAAATTTTATTATTTGTTAATTTTTTTACTAAAACCATATTGCCTGCTACTAAGTCAATTGTTTTCCTTTTTTTTTACTAGGAATCAGCGTAATTCGACAATCAGTCAAGATTGTAGTTCTACCAGATCTGAATTAAAACAAAGTATCACACTTCACCAGGTATAATGTTTTTTATTATGTTTTTATAAACCATATTATACTCTACAATCTAACCTATAAATGTATTTAGTTTGTTGATCTGACATTTCGTGCCTACTTTGTAGTTTTTTAGAACTCAAGATTTTATTGATAAAGTGATGTATGAAGAATTGCTTCGAATATTTACAAGGTAAAAAATACTATATTTTACACTAATTACAGTTAATTTCACTATTCTTCTTTATTTTAAAAACGTTCTTATATGAGAAATTTATATTTTGCTTTACTACATCAATATTACAGGGAAAAAGAAAATTCTTCAGATAAAGATAAAGATTTCATGTTCGGTCTACCTCTTAAAGCACGTCATTGATGACACAGTGTCAATAATATTTTGTATGCTTTAGTTCTTGATTATAATTCAGAATATTATTTACAATTTTCTAAATGCATTGATGCTATTATTTATAGAGAATATTTTTCATGTTGAGTGTGTCGTGGACAATGAATTTAGGTGCTCAGGGGCAGCAATGACATATTTTGTTTAGAGTCAATTTTTGTGTGTTGACAATTCTTTTAAATCCTATAACACAATCATGTATAAATTAAAATATATTATACAATCAAAATATGTTAACAATTCTTTTAGAATCAATTTCTGAGAGTTGAGTAGTATGCAAGTATCTGGACAAGGAGAAGGAAAAACATACCCACGAAAACAATTAATTTCACTATTTTTTTTTAATTCACTATAGTATTTTATGAGTATATAAATTTCATCTTGATTTTAATTCTACTAATTATATCTAGATAATTTTAATTTTAATGCGAATTACAATAAATGTATCTCATAAAAAATATATACGCATAAATACTTCCCCGCTGTGCGCATTAAAAAAGCGGACAGACGGCTGGACGCTAGTAATAAAATAAATAAAAATTGACGAAGGGGGCAGAACTAAACCCTAACCACCTCTCCCTTCCATTTTTTCCTCTTTCACACCTCTATTGTTCGGCTATGGCGTCTCAAACTCGAAAAGGCGGTGTTTCTCTACCCGACAGACCGAACAATCCCCAAGACTCCATCATCACCAAGATCTCCCGCTCCCCCGTCGTCTCCTGGAGCAAACAAGCCTACACCGACACCTCCTTCGTCTTTAAGAAACTCCTCAAAAGCACCGGCAATGCCGCTTGGATCACCGGAACCACCTTCCTTGTCCTCGTCGTTCCTCTTATCATCGAGATGGACCGCGAGCAGCAGCTCAACGATCTTGAACTCCAGCAGGCTAGTATCCTCGGTACTCCTTCTAAGTGATTGTCATCGCGTTGATGAAAATTAGGTTTTGGTATGCGGAGATCTCGATTGTTCGTTGATTGAGAACAGTGTTGATCTGTTTTTAGGGTTTCTAATTGCAATAATTTTATGATCTGATCTGTACCTTTTTAGGAACTTCTCAGTTATGACAAGTTTATGTTAGTAAAATGTTGAATGCTTGATTACTTGATTTGATTCACCTGATACTACTTTGCAAATCGAGAATAATGATCTTCTGCAAATTGCATTGGTGCTATTAAATTCTTACTAATGGGATATTATCTTCTGAGACTCTGTTTCCTGTTAACTTGCACATGCTTCTACTTTTTAATTTAGCTTTGTGAAACTTTGGAGGAACAAAGGCCACTGGGCATGCTTTTGAACTCTGGCTTTTATTTTCTATAGATCAGTTTATTATTGATAGAACTTAAATGTATGGGTTAGGAATGGATAGTATAGACTTAACACAATTCATGGCTAAATGTTTAAAGACAAAATACTATCCTAACAAGGAGTTTATACAATCTATTGTTGGTCACAACTCTAGCTACACTTACGTATAAATCTGGCTAGTTGGATTATTAGAGAAGGCTGTTGTCTGAGGGTCAAAGTTGGTTTAAAGTCCCAATTTAGAAAAATTTTAATTCTAGTGGTAATCAAAATAACTCTTCAGTCCTAAAATATTTAGATTCAAGTGTATTTTAGATTAGGGGGCGTATTTCATGAGGATAATCAAAGTTAGAACAAACACCTAATTTATTCAGGTTTTAAACCTTTGGAAGGTGATCAAATTAAGCAAATTCTCTAAACCGTCAAAGATGAGGATTCCTAACACTAATAAAGATGAAGGTGGGAACAATGGACGATCTTTATATATTAGACATGGTTGTCATTTTATATAACAAAGAGGGAAGGGAGATAAGCCTGGTAGAGCTAGCCTTAACAGAGCCAACAAAGGGTGGAAAGAATTGGAAATTAAACAATCCTCTAGGCATCAAACTTTGTTAAGGAGATCCTTAAGAGAATTCACGTCCATTATATTTATTTGAGTTTTTTAAATGAGTTTTACTTAATTTTTTTATATTATTTTAAAATTTTAAATAATTTAAACAACTCAACTTTATTTTTAAACAATCATAGAACTTGTCAAAAAAATTTAAAATGTGTTCTTCCAAATTCGACAATATATCCCACTTATATATATATATATATATATATATATATATATATATATATATATATATATATATATATATATATATATAGTAAACAACACCATACATGATACTAATAATTCATTACAAAATACATTAAAAATAACATAAACATTAAAATAAATTACTAGCCCAAAATACAAGAAAACTATATTTTTAAAATAAATTTGAATTGTTGTTATTCTCATGCCCAAAACGTTGTCATATATATGTTATATCAAATCTTGTTCAATGTGTAGATGAATTTGTTTAGGCAATTTCTTAATACACCACCCATGTTTTTTAGGCACCATGCGAATTTCTGTTTTTGCCCCCTGATTCCGGATGTGCACATCCGGACTCACCAATTTTTTAAAAAAATGTTGATGTGTTTCGGATGTGCAAATTCGAAAAAATTTCTGATCTGCAGATCCGTAAAATAGCATAACTTTTTTTTTTTAAATCAGTTTTGTTAGTTGGTCGCATATGTTAATATATCGTCACAATTTAATATACATTTGAAAACATCTATATATAAAATAAAATAATATATACATAATAATACTTCTGTCAAAATACAATACATAAATGTAATAAAAATAGAATACATCAAACAAAAAACTACTGTGTATGGCGAAGGATCTGTCCTGGCTCCCCTACTCCTCTGCCCCTACCCGCCGTCCTGACTCGATGTCTGTGGTACTGAAGTGCCCCCCGAGCAATCTCAATAATCCTATCAACGACAAGTCTGCCACCAGAGCCCTCAGGGAGGTGACCGTCCGCAATGGCCTACCGCGCTATCTCCTCTATCTCACAACAGCGAAGTAGGACATCCTGAGTATGGTCCAGCTGAGACTGTCGCTCCTCTAATATCTCCTGATGAGCAGGTCTCGGTGGCGATCCCTCAGCAGTGGGCACCATGCATGGGTGTGAGACGGTATAGAACCACATGATATACCCGTCTGCAACGCTTCAGTCTCTCGACGCTCTGGTCGCCCGAGCCTCTTTTGGTACCAAGTGGGACTAGAAGTCAACATATAACTCATCTATCTGCACGCGGGTCAAGCCTAGAGTAGCAAACTCATGAGGCATCCTGAGGATCGTCTGCGTGTAACCGAACTGAAGCAAGACGCGCTCCGGCAGGTATCGAGCTGTAATGGTCGAAATGCATGCCAACCATCCTGAGAACAGCTAAACCTCATCGAACGGACGCGTCGCACGGTGATCGACATAGGCGTCATAAAAAATGTCCTCAGCAGCCATCCGATTAAGATAAATTATGTAGGGGTCGGGCGCCTGGTTCCCTCTGAGCAGGAGAAATACAGCAACACGCGGCATATCCTCAGTGTACCCCTCGACACTCCCTCAACCAGTAATCTTGGGAAAGTGGTGTAATATCCACGCCTGAAATGGAAAACATAACATCGGTGTCAAACATTATAATGAATATAGAAAGAAAATAAATGAAAAAAAAAGACTTAGAATATAAGATTGTTACCACGTATAGTGTACAATTGTCTGCCACAGTCTTGGCTGCCCAGCGGCAACCATCTGAGAGCCTAGAATAGGTGAATGCCAGCGTAGCCGCCCCCAGTTGTACCCATGGATCTCTGTGGGATTCAAAAGGTACCTGAGGTAAACGATATCAACGTAAGTGGCGCTGGTGTCCACAAACAACTGTGTGCCGAGTAAAAACAGATAGTAGCATCTCAGGGCACGCTGCCTGTGGATCGCCACCTCAGCTGCATCACCTGTTGCCCGTCCTGCCTCTGCAAGCTCCTCACGAAATCTGCGTGTCAGAAAGGAGAACTGGACGTGTGCGCCTCTCAACTGTGTCACCTCCGCAAGTGCCTCATCTGGGGTAGCCCCAAGTTCCTCAGTCAGCATCTCCGTCGCCTCCACATTCGACATCTTACCGTGACGGAGAAGGGTACCCGTGATCGGTAAATGTAAAAGGCACGAGATGTCGTCGAGTGTGATCGTGAGCTCGCCGTACGGTAGATGGAATGAGGATGTCTCAGGGTGCCATCTCTCAACAAAGGCCATCAGCATACCGTACATGATCTGGGGATACCCAATCCTAGAAAGGCCCGGAGACCAGAGGTAGCAAGTGCTGACTGGAACCACTCATCCCCTTGCAGCCCCGCCATCATGTCTATAACCTTGCCCCCATGGTTATAGAACTTCTGGGAATCCTTCTCCTGGAAATTTTCCAAATAAAACAATGTTACAAATGAAAATATTTTCAACGTAAACAATTCTATAAATAAACCGAGAAAGGTTACTTGCCCTAGCCAGACATATCTGGCAGTATGCTCAGAGTACCCCACGAGTAGGGACATATCAGACGGTCCTCCGGGGTAACCGTCCAGCTCATCGAAATTGTCATCGCCGTCACCACCCTCCTGTGCTGGGTGATCACCCTCAGGAACAGGAACAGGGGATGAAATAGGAGCAGCTGATGGAACTGGAGTCTCCCGCCAACGCCTGCGTGGGGGCTAAGAACCTGATGAACCAGCAGTAGAAGTCCGACGCCTCCGAGATGTAGAATCGGCGGCTGACGGGGGAGTGGCCTGAACCTGTGATGTGGAAGTGGCCTGAACCTGTGATGTGGAAGACTGTGGTGTAGGATGTGGTGTAGGATGTCCCTCAGCTGTAGGGGCTACCCCAACTCCCTCTGCGTCGGAAGCCTCAGTTGTAGACTGCGACCGCCCACGTCGGATAGATGCGTGTTAAGCTGTCCGTCCATGTATGATACGACTGTCTCTGCCAGCCATGTAATCTGCAAAGCATAATAAATAAATTAGAATTTTTTAAAAATAATTAAAAAAACAAACAAACAAAAAAAAACAAATGTCTTCCGAATTTGCACATCCGAAAGTACGCAGAATATTTAACGTTGGATGTTTCTGGATTTGCACATCCGAAAGCACTCGGAATATTTAACATTAAAATCCTTCTGGATCTGCACATCCGATACGTATTTTCAAGTTCAAAAATAGCAGCCATGGTTGTTGTACCATGGAAGAGGGCATTTTAATGCCCTGATCGTCCGTTTGAAGCAGCAAACGATACCTACATTGTCTCTAACCTATGTTATTCATCCTACCTAACAATTTCTACACCTAAATGTCTACTCTAAATCGATTACTCGAAAATAACTCTGAAACTCTAAAAGTCAAAAAATTACCGATTAAATTGAGATACGGAGGTTTTGGAGTGTCTTGATCGTTGTAGAAGTTGCTCTGCGCCGAACTCGAGTGAAAAAAGTCGAGATTTGTGGGATCGAGAATTTGAGAGTTTGAGAGAGTTTGGTGTTTGGAATATGAAAATGTGAAGAATGAGGGGGAGGAAGAAGGTCTGGCGCGAATTAATAAACCATTGTTCCGGATATGCAGATCAGGTAGTTTTCCGGATATGCATATCCGGAATGCATCAACGTTTTTTAAAAATTTGGTGCGTCCGGATGTGCACATCCGGAATCAGGGGGCAAAAAAGAAATTTTGCGTGGTGCCTAAGAAACTTGGGTGGTGTATTAAGAAATGCTCTTTGTTTATCACAGACGTCAAATTTTTTATGTAAGAACTCTTGAAAATCAATATTAAAATAATTCAACAACTTTGTCGTGTTATTGCTCAAATGATTATAAGAAAAATTAAAATTTATACCTTATGTGGCACGTTTTTCTTCAACAATCTTGTTGTGTAATATGATGCACGTATTTATTATGTGTTAGAGTGCGTCTAAGTGCCAAGATCGTGTTCGGTTACATATGAACACAAATCGGAATTGAAGACTCCAAATGTTCGTTCAATATTATTTCTTGCCTCTTCTTGATGTCGGGCAAACAATTTTATCTTATCAGCTTGTGGCATTGAAATACTTTTCACAAACGTGGTCCATTCAAGATAAATTCCATCAGATAAATAATAACCTTATTGTATTTTGTACAGTTGATTGTATACTAAACTTTGGAAGCTCGCCCTTGCAAAACATTGTTGAAGACATTGATTTGGTTCAACACATTATTTTGTTGTTTGGATCCGCTACCCTAAAGAATGCATGTAAAATTCATAAGTCTTGTGATGTTATTGCTTCAAGTATAACAATTGGTTTTCCGTGACTGCCTCGAACGTATTACCCCTTTTATTGCAACTGGACGATTTTTTCATTCTCAATGCATACAATCAATGCTCCTAACGTACTTGAAAAGTTTCATGCCTCCCTCATTTGCATTAGGTTATTGATGTCTTAAGTGTTTGGCCTTCACAAATATTATTCCTCAGAGATGTTGATCACACCCTTTCTTAAGTTACCAACATACGAATAACATTAGTGTATTTTCATAACGATGAAATACTTGATCAAACTAAAATATTCAAAATATATAATCATATTAATTAAGTACATATTTTCCTCTAATAATGTTGCACAAGAATTCATGAGCTTGTAGTTGTCTTATATTCATATTTGATGTATCTTTTTTTGAGTATATTCATATCGTTGATCTTTAATCTTTCCTCAACACTCTCAGCCTTCTTAGTATTTACATAAACATTTTTCTCTCTATCTCGACCTTTTCATCCTCAATAGATGCATAGTCTAGTGTAAACACTAAAATCAAATCAATTTTTTAAACTCATATTTCAAAGAATTATATTTGACATTGAGAGTAGTAAATATTAAAAGCACCTTTGGTTTAACAAAGTTTTAGTAAAACAGATTGATGATAAAGATGAATAAATCTGGACTGAACAGAGATGTTGAAGAAGATGTCATGACATCCTGAAGTACTGCACTGATTTAGCAAGTGTCAAATATGTAACAAATCAGCCAAGAGATAATGCGCATGGATCAAGGACCAAAAATAGAAAGCCCAGGGAAGCAGAAGACACTATAAATAGAAGACTTAGACCTAGGTTTTCATACGTCGTAGTACGCCTTGTGTAACCTTGCTTTCTTGCGTAAGAAACAAGGGTTTAGGGTTTTGAGAGTCGTTGGCTCTCTAGGTTGTAAGTCTCCTTTTGTATCATTTGATACACTGTGGTAGATATAGGTGTTGCACAGATCCATAAAGTTTGAGGTATTGGATTGTGTATTATTCTTTGATGAAGCTTTTAAGCAAATCCGAGTTAGCTTGTTTGTCAAGTATGCTTGACAGATTTCTGTATTGATAGGGATGATGTAGAAATCACAGTTGGTGATTAAGGGAAGTGAGTGGGGTATCTCATATCAGGGTTCTAAACGTTTGAGTTTAACCTTGGTAAAATGTTCATTGGATAGATGTTAGGGATAAAGTTGTAAACGGGGGAGTTTAGCTTTGTAACAGTCTACAGATAGTGGAGTCTTCTTCCTGGATTGGTATCCCCCAGATGTAGGTGAGTTGCACCGAACTGGGTTAAAAATGACTGTGTTCTTTATGATTCTGCAGATTTATGTTTTCTGTTAGGGTTCATGATAAATATGTTGGATCACATGTCGTGACATCTGTAAGTGTGCAGTTCTGATATTCAAGGTATCAGTTTGTTGTTGCGCCTCTGAGTTTAAATGATTATGTAGCACTATGTCTTGACATGTGTTAGGACATCTACTGTCGGCATAGGCTAGAATTTCAATTGGTATCAGAGCAGGCATCCTGTCTGGTTCTGGATGAGATCTTTGGGAGATACTTTCTGGTGTATAAACAAGGAGGAATTTGAAGATCAGATCAATCAACTCAGACATACTCAAGGGTATTAATGGATGAGATGGATGTTCTGGATCGAAGGGAGCAACCCAGAGGCTGTTCATGTTGCTGAGGAGATTCTACAACAACTACAGGAGAAGTGGCTAGTTCTCTTGTTGGTGTGTCTTATAAGATGTTGTGACATCTTATTAGGGCAAGCAGGATCTATTCCTTGGTGGTTCCACTGCATGTGTTTCTGATGGAAGAGCTCTAGAATTATGGGATTCTGGAGTTGTTACTGAAGAAAGTTGGTGGAAGGTCTTAATCGTCTGCCTCTATATTTGAAGATATTTGCATTCTTTTATTCCAAAGTCGGGAGCGATGGAGTGAAGGGAGTTGTGGTTAGATATCTGGCATGGTGACTTGGTACTTGGAAGCTTGGTCTCTTGGTACAATTGAAGTCAGTTGAAGAGGAGAGGAGTTGAGTTAAGTTTATCAGGTTCTTGCTCTAGGATTTTGATAAATTATTGGTCAGCTAGGTTGTCAAAGATATTTGAGAATTCTCTTAAGTCCACTCATAAAGGCATTTATGTCGTGTATCTGGAGTCTTCTAGTTACTCTTCTGACTAGAAGGTGTTTCTTTGAAACACAATCTGAAGAAAGTGGAGGTGATTTATTTTCACCATCCAAAAATAGCAAGGAAGGATTCGTCTCTCTTGACCCTAAGAGTGGATCCAATCTGATAGAAGAATTGTTGAGGTAAATAAGATTTGTTCAGAGAAAGTCTTAGTTACTTGAGTCAAGGGTGACAGCCTTGGTATCTCAACATTGTCCTTTGAAGAAGATACTTGCATAAAGATTGAATACTTTATAAGTGTTCATGACATGATCTGGTGGAGCTCAGCTATAGTAGTGAATAAGGGTTATTGGACAAGGATTTAAGATCAATTGCTATTTGTGGAATCCACAAGTATTTAATTGATTATCCTTGAAAGTCAAGATTGCTGATGTTCAACAAGATGTTGGAACATCTCATCATCAGAGTTTATGAAGAATCATGGGAGGGGTACTGTATACGCTTTAGCATCTGTTTTAGTCTTAGGTGGTGACCTAAGAAGTGGCTTCAGTCGGGCGTGACAGAAGCATGTGTTCTCTGGAGAGTTTCCTGGCAAGAAACTAGTCTGGACTTTGATGCTGTTGAAGATGAAGATGAAGACATCATAATCTTGATGGTTACAGCTTGGATCAGTTTATTTCTGATCTAGGTGCTTTGGAGCATGGATTTTGCTCTGGTTGTGAAGGTCGAGGATAAGAGGCAGTTATCTCTGGCTTTCTACTGACGGCTCTACTATGGGAAGTGGCATTCTTTGGTATGGCTATGGGGTAGTCTTGGACTACTTATTGTCTAAAGATTCAGATGTGGCAGGTTTGAAGTCTTTGGAGTTTCAAAGCATGATGGAGGTTGTCTACTCAAACTTGGTTGTTGAATCAAGTCTATGAGAGCATGGAACTCTTGTTCTGCGAAGGGAGGAGGTTCTTCTAAGTGGCAGAAGGAGGAGCTGAATTCAACAGTTAGATGTCATATCAGAATGTTCTGACATCTAGTTTAACATCAGAGGTCTCAGCTGGTGATGTGGCACATCAGCTTAAGATAAGGTGATCTACAGGAGAATGGAAGTTATGGATTCTTTAAAAAGGTCTATCTCATGCAGTTTGCGAGAGTTGTGGATGGGAAGATGTTACATGACTAAGAGGCTTGGTGAATCCAAGATGTCTTGCTATGGGGCAAGTAGTTCATGTGACTTGAAGATCTGATTTCATTAAGTGGATCAGTGTATCTTGTGGGAGTTCTGAAGAAGAGTGAGGTCAATCAAAAGTGGCATTTGGTTGGTTTCACAATGTGCATTCAAGCTGGATGCTTGAAACTGATTGCTCTTGTACAGAAGAGTAGTTAGTTGAAATTGTAAGGAGGTTCTGGTTCTCTGGGAGCTTGTGGCAGAAGTTATGGGTTGAGAATGGAAGCATACCTTCTTTGGTGGATGAGAGTTTATTTCTCTCTGGGTTTCTGAAGTTCTCTTTGTTCAAGCTGGTGGCGCAGTGTTGTGTGAGGATTTTCAGTGTGGATTACTATGCTGATAGTAAGTCTAGTGGTGGAGCATATCAAGAACCATTGTGTGTGGTGTCTGTGATGTGTGGAAGATGTTGTAACTGATGTTAGAACATCTTTGGGTTAGTTATCCTTGGTGAAGGATTTCAGGTTCTGTGATGAACTGGTTACTTGCATCGTGTCTAAGAAGTATCTACATTGTCATATGGGAGAATGATGGAGTAGAAGAACTGTCTTGGAGGTTTGATGTAAGGTTTTGGAAGACTGAAGTGGATCACAAGTTGATTGCATAAAGGTCTGGTTTCTGATGTGTTCATAAGTGGATATTCACCAGAAAATCAGAAGTATTCCAGGTTATCATACGGGAGAATGATTAGGAATGATTATCTTGGATTGTGGGGTGTCAATCTCAATTGCTGGCTGGGTAAGGTCAGTGGAAAATCTTGCGAAAGGGATGTTGCCCTGGCTGCAAGTTATGCTAGTAGTGGATCAGTTTAGCAGCTGTGAAGTTCTTGAGCATGCATACGATAGCTGACATCGTTATAACAAACTAAGAGGCCTTGTGCGTCTCTTTGAGGAATGTGAAGCATTCTGATTTAATTAGTTTGTGCCTCAAGCAGCTGGAGGTCTATACATGAGAATTCAAGAGGAGTTCGTGTGGTGTGTAGATGGTTGCCGGATAGGGGGGATCAATGGGACTTTGATCTCAAGCCAAGAGTTTGTTATGTTTGGTATACATTTCCTCACGGGTAGCATGATGGTGATCATGTGTGAGTGATTATTGTTTCTTGTCAGAGGAAGCAATAAGAGAGTTGATGATTGTGTTCAACTGGTAAGTTGAACTGAGGGTGCGCTCTTGAAGACATGAAGATGCGTCTTATGTTTTCCATTCATTAGCATAGGTGTTCTGTAGAGGAACACTGGTTACCTTAGATATGGGGAGATGCCCCTTGATCTAAGATGAATTACTGCGAGGATGCAGTTGAAGTTCCAGTTTGCATTTGTGCGTCAAGCAAGCTGAGATGTCAAGGAGGATGTCTTGACATTGTTGTATTGTTGCAAGTTGTGGGAAATGTTACACCCTAAACCCCTGCGACAATTAATAATAAAATATCAGAGTAAAATAAAACACATCATGTTTCGGATGCTACTTTCAACCATTCAACTTCTCATGCATACTAAAAGTAATACATCAACATCATAATTAAAACATGGTAAATAACCATTCATACAGCAGCGGAAATTCACGAAATTTGAAACATGTTTAATCACACATAAACATCATCAAATAAAAGGGTAATAACACATAACAAAGTAAAGGACTCTAAGTGTTCCGACAACCCCGTGTTACAATCAGAGCAGATGCGACTCAATGACATAAAAGAGAATACCTCGTCTTCGCTAACTCCAACTCCGACCTACTCCTGTTCATCTGCACGTTACCCACGTGGAGGTAACATTCAAACAGAAGGAGTGAGATTCTCAAAATCACATAAGAAAAGCATAGTATAAGTATGAAAGCATAAAACATTATACAATCTACCCTATCATCACAACATCAGCACAACTAGCATTTCTAACACAAACAGATAATCCGCAAACATAATGCAATGCAATGAGACCCACAACTCAACTCAATGCACGTGGTACCAATTCGACCCCTGTTTCATGGTCATAATCCCTGTCGGGATTTCCATAATAGTCGCTCACACCCCACATGGGCACACGACATTCGTGATCGTTCACACCCCACATGGGCACACGATCACCCGTAATAGCTCACACCCCACACTGGCACACGATTACCTCAACAACAACAACAAGACGATTCCATTTCAAGGAATCCAGATAAGGCGCTCACACCCCACATGGGCACGCGACTTATCTACCAACTAATACAATCATGTAATACATAAACAACAACATATAATATAATGTACAATGATATTCATCTTAATTATTATACCACACAAGTGCTAGGCACCATGCAACAACAATGCTATAACAGCTCAACAACAACATACAACAACAACTACATGCATGTGACTATCAAGGCGTCAATACATTATACTACAACTATACAACACGCAGTCCATACCTGCCAACACATAAAACAACAACAACAACACGACTACCACACCTACTCACCACCGAGTCCATCATTTCGACTCACAACACATACCACAACAACAACACGACTACAACACGCCTACTCACCACCGAGTCCATCATTTCGACTCACGACACATACAACAACAACAACAACCCGACTATAACACACCTACTCACCACCGAGTCCATCATTTCGGCTCACGGCATATACAACAACAACAACAACCCGACTATAACACACCTACTCACCACCGAGTCCATCATTTCGACTCACGACACATACAACAACAACAAAATCCAAATTAATGCTTCAAAGGGTTGGAATTCTGGTACTGAAATCAATTTTAACAAAAATTATATGAAACCAGCTTTCCAACGCTTCGAACGGCGACTAAAACAGACATACGGACTAAAAGTTATGAATTTTTGAAGTTTAGAAAAAGATTATGTCCGTAATAGCAATTAACAGCACTGTCATGCTCGCTGCGAGTCGCTACTGCTCGCTATGTGAATGTTCGCTACTGGTCACTACCGGTCGCTATGCGAAATTTCCTAGACAGCATATCAGAAAAATGCGATTTCAGCACCATTCCACCCCAACCCTCCTTCGATTTCACTCCCAAACAGCCCCGAAACACACATACAATCACATATTAATATACATATAATTAGAAATACATAGGCCACAATCTAACCGATCGATTTATGTATTTTCCTCTTATCCAACCCTCTGACATACAAAACCCCAATTCCCAAATCAACATAAACAATACATAGGATAATCCTAAAGGTGTATCTACCCTCATACAAACATTATGCAACCCTTAGAGATTAATGAATCCCACCCTTACCTTAGATGAAGATTCTTCATATGTCTCTAGGTCCTAGCTCTGCTTCCCGTTCCCTCTTCTCTTTTCTCCAGAATTCGATCGGTTCCAAAAAATGATTCTGTTCCTTTCCAATTCCTCATTTTCCTATTATGACCCTTAGGCCTCAATTATGTTTTCCCAACTTCGTCCTCACTTACTCCCGCATAATTACCACTTAGCCCTTCCTTTTATTTTAAAATAAAAATAATAATAATATATATACCATATAATCATATTATTATTTCCAAAATATTATTTACACATCACATACTTCTAAATACTCTCAGCACCCCTTAACATCATCAATATCTCCCAACACAGGTCATCAGGCGTCAAAATATTCCACCAAAATTCACCGAAGTCACGAATATCTATAATGGCTAAATTAAATAAATATCCTAATTATTTTGGGGCGTTACAGGAAACTTGGCAGTGCATGTTAAATGGTTCTTATTGGATGCTTGAGAATCATTGATTGAGTATGGGAGAATTTATTTTTCTCTGCTGATTGTAATCTGAAAACTGTGAAGATATTCGTTGATACAGAAGTTTGGTTGATGGACAGTATCTGACATCTGTCAGAACATTGTTAAGGACATGCTTTATGAGAAATTGGTCTTTTGGTCGGTGAATGTTCTTACTATACTCGTGCTAAAACATGTTCATCGTTACTTGCATTATTATTGGACGTTTTCTTGAAGAAGAAACAGTCAAAGCATTCTTAGCCGGTGCGCATTGGGTCTTGGTGAAGTTACAACCTTAGAGTAATAACCGCATTGAAGTTTCAAGAGATCGTTACATTCGAAGGAAAGTTCTTGGTTATTTAAGGGTGTACTTGGAGCAGTTTGCCTCAGAGTTGGGATATTCATTGTGGTATGGTCAAAAATGCATTTTGTTCAAGTCTGGAGGAGTATTGGTTGGGTATGGGAATACCTTGATTTCTTTTGCCAATTTTTGGCTAAAAAGGGGGAGTATAGGTCACTGAGTCGGGGGGTGCATGGGTTGTTTTTACAGTGTCTTTGCAAGGATGATAAACAAGATGTTATAACATCTGTCGGTGTGTAAGTTTCCTTTGTGTCTTGTGACTCGAGTTAAGGATCAAGTTGTGTCCTGTGACCTGAGTTACATGCTTCATGTACTCAGATTCACGAAGACTACAACTGATCTCTGGAGGGGGAGTGTGTTTGAAAAGGATGTCCTTTGTACTGACTTCTTTAGAAGTTTCTATTGCCTGGACATTTTTCAAATTCGCTCATCCTGGTTTACTACTTTCCTCAAGGGTGGCAGTACCGTCTCACTGGTTAAGGGGGAGTCAGAATTATCTTCTTCCTCATGTACACCAACTTAGTTTTAGTTTGCATAGTATTCCAATCATATCCGCCACTTAGGGTGAAGAGACGTCCAAAAAGTGTTTTAGCCAAAATTTGTCAAAAGGGGGAGATTGAAAGCACCTTTGGTTTGACAAAATTTTGGTAAAACACATTGATGATAAAGATGAATAAATCTGGACTGAACAGATATGTTGAAGAAGATGTCATGACATCCTGAAGTATTGCAATGATTTAGCAAATGTCAAATCTGTAACAAATCAGCTGTTATACCCCAAATTTTTCCCTTAGATCCATTGATCTTCAGCATATCATAATAGGGCAATCATGCTGCATGGCTAACCCTTTTATCAAGTTTTGTTTGTGTTTGTTTCATTTTTATCAGGTATTATCTTGAGGAGATTCAAGGAGTGTTTAATCAAGATCTTGGGTGGAGTATTGAATCAAGCAAGTCTCTACGAGATTGTCTCCATAACCCTCTCCATGACCCTCTCACCAAATTTTTACCTTCATTTGGCACCTTTAATTTCACACCAATTTCAATAATCTTTTATTAACCATTTCTCATTTCCAATTATCCAAATTTCCTTTTATCCATATTCAAATATCTATTTCAACTTCTACCAATATCCATTCGATCACTCATTCAATTATCAAATTAACCAATTTCTCAATTTATCCATATCCATATTTTCAATTCAATTACCCTTTTTTTAGAACCGTTTTCATTCTTAGTCCACATCCATTCTATGAACTTGTCTTTTAATTTCCATTCAAATATCCATTTTAATTTATAATATCCATCATTATCCATTTAAAACCTTTTAGAAAACCATTGTATCTTTTTTCAAATAATTTTCCATTTTAACCCATATTTATTCAAACCCAATTAAACAAAATCTTTTGTTTGAATATGCTGAACTTTTGACTACATATTTGAGTATTAATGTTACGTTGGGTCATGTTCAACAAACGGCCCAAAAGCTTCTTTGAGTTAGTTTTTGGCATGAAGTTACATATCATTTGTTTACAAGAAAATTCAACAAGATGTAGGAATCTATTCCACCCATGCCAGCTGCCACTGCTACGGTCTGTACAACAACTCAATTGAAGAAGACAATGCTCCAAAAAAGGGCCCAACCTGCGAAACCGTACGCTCCTCCTGCAGCCTGAAAACGACCATTCAACAACGGTCAAAAATTCAATTGAAATTGAAGAAAAAATTCTATTTTTGAAGAGAAGTTAAATAGCAGAGAAGAGAAAGGGTCTGGGGGGAGGAGGTCGGATACAACAACACCATAACCTTGGTGTTCTCTTGATTCCACAACAGTTTCTCCACCCTCACAAATCCTCAAACAACAGTTCCTCAACTACCACCTAAATCTCCAACCATTCCCCATTTCAACAAACAGAACAAATCACCCCAAACCTCCACTTTCTATACTGAATCAACACCATATCATTAACAACAATCTCCCTTCGG
This sequence comes from Lathyrus tuberosus, assembly GCA_022829125.1. NCBI lineage: Eukaryota > Viridiplantae > Streptophyta > Magnoliopsida > Fabales > Fabaceae > Lathyrus > Lathyrus tuberosus. Next base: position 1,407,707 of record JALAZF010000811.1, on the reverse strand, counting down.
AAATCGAACGAGAAACCCATCCATTTTCTGCATCATCCGCCAACCATAAACAAACCATCAATATCAATAGTAACAACCAAGAACAGCCACGCCCTCACATCCCTCCATCTCATCACCGTCCCAATCACCTTCATCCCTCTTAATCGCCTCGCCCTTCAACCAACACAAACGTCATAATAATCCACCCAAAATCGTTTCAAACCCATCAATTCGACCTTCGATTCACCTTACAACCAATAACCCATAATCAGAGAAATGAAAAAAGAAAAAGAAGAGTTCGAATCGCACAGAGCCAAAAAACCAAACCAGAATCGGAACCCGGAGGAGAGACGGAAACGAATTTGCACAAACCTGAATCAGAAAAATCGACCCAGTTCACCGTGAGAGAAGGTTGAGACTCGAATCATGCTGATGTTGGAGTGGGTATACGTATTTGCAGCGTATTGACCTCTTTCAATTTTGTTTTGTATTTTGGAATGAGGTATCTGGTGTTTTGGTCCAAAAGAATCATAGTCCGTACCCTCTTTCTCACTCTCTTCTTCATTGTTGTTTTTTAGAAAAGCATGTTGTGTATTTTGGGCTTCAAAGCCCGTTTTGGTTTGCTGGTCTTTTTTGCTATTTTTTTTTCACCCGTGCCATAGGATGGGTTTTTGAGCCCATATGACATTGTTTAATTTCACATGCACACATGCTGATCTGCATCCACCCCTCTCTCTTCTTACTTGTTTTAAAGAAAACATTAATATCCTTTTATGTTTGGATTTTAGAAGTTTTTTTTTAAGCAATGTGAACCTTTTAAATCAATATGTTGTTTGATTCTAATAACTCACATTAATTTCGATTTTATTTCTCATCTTATTTTCACTATTTTGGCCAATGATATTACAAAATCATGTTTTGTTGATTTATCCAAATCAATAAATCTCTTGATTAGTAAGAGGTCGTTTTTTTTTTCTTTTGGTTGGTCAATGAAAGTTTAATAAAAGATTTTCGATTTATCGATTAAATCTTGATTTAGACGAGACTAGTGTTATTTTTCATTCCGATTCTATTTTGGTCGATGAAAGTTAAAAATCTAAGATTATCGATTTATCGATTAAATCTTGATTTAGACGAGACCAACTTGTTTTTCATTCCGATTTTATTTTGGTCGATGAAAGTTAAAAATCTAAGATTATCGATTTATCAATTAAATCTTGATTTAAACGAGACCAACTTGTTTTTATTCCGATTCTATTTTGGTCGATGAAAGTCAAATGTCAAGATTATCGATTTACCGATTCAAATCTTGAATAAGACGAGATCAATCTTATTTTTTATAATCTTTGTCTAGGCCGATGACGCTACACGAATCTTGACTTTGATCATTTAAAGTCAATAAAGTCTTGATAAATGTGAGGCCACTTTTTATTTATTTTTGTTGGTAAATGAAAGTCAAATACTAAGATTATCGATTTCTCGATTAAATCTTGATTTAGACGAGACCGATTTTTTATTTTTCATTTCGATTCCACTTTCTTTATTTTGGTCGATGACATAACAAACCTCATGGTTTGGTTGATTTCATGGAGTTGACAAAACTTTGATCAACACGAGACCATTTTCTTTTTATTCACCTATTTGGTCGATGAAAGTCAAGAATCATTGATTATCGATTTCTTGATTAAATCATGATCAAGACGAGACTATTTCTATTTTATTTCATCTCATTATCCTATTCATGTATTATTGCATCATCATACTTGCATTATAATCTCTTTATCTTTTAGCAATCTTTATAATTGTTATCTTCCCCCCACCCCCCCATTCCAAAGGGAGAACACCTTAAATTGACTCATGAGTCACTAAACAACCTTTACCTTATCCTTCTAGGTTCACCCTTATTTCTTGGCTATCGTGAGTCAATGAAATCATAACTAGAAGTAGGTTGGAGTTCCTAAACTCCATGTGATTCTCATCATCATGAGAACTCACTTCCCCCTATAACGTAGACTTAGAGAGTTATCGTGAACTCTAAAATGAGTCATACTTATTTTCCCCTTGGAACTTTGGCCATAGTCAATGGTTCCTATTCCTTCACCCTTAAATCGGTGAACTACGGTTGCTCTGATTCTTTAGTTAGATACGTAGGCACAAGATGCGACGTCTTGGCGAGCAAACTTAGTGTACATACCCCTAGGTCTTTACCTTAGCACAGATATCTTGGCAAGCAAACATAACATAACACAAACTAAAACAAGAGGTTCCCGTAGAGTACTACGGATACTTAGGGTGCTAATACCTTCCCTTTGTATAACCAACCCCCGAACCTTATATCTCCCCCTTTAGGTTTTCCTAACGATCTTGAACATTTCCTTTGGATAAATCAAAGTCGGTTGTAAAAGAAAATGATGCAAGTTAATTAATAGCTTGTTATCCGATTTTCACCGCAACAGAAATGGCGACTTCACTGGGGACATAATTCTTTTTTAGGGTTAAGCCCACCTTGTTTTGTTTATGTTATTTATGATTGCTTGCTATACTTGTACATATATCTGTAGATATCTGTATACCTGTTTTATTTGGGTTCTTCTGTGTGCAGGGTGCTACTATTGAATGGTGAGATAAGTCCTAACCCGGACTTGAGTGCACTTATGATAGGATAGTGGATATAGTCAAGGAGACTTTGAGGGAATCGAATCCCAAAAGAGTTGACTTGAGATTCCACACTCAGTTGAGGCCCTTTCGGAGTTGGTATATGTTGAACGAGCAATCGTGAAGGCGTTGCCACTTCGACCTTGGTGCCAGGGATATTGATGACCTTTAGTTACCCTTACCCCCACTTGGCCTTTTAGGATGTAGTGCGGTGACCATGAGAGAGTCTATTTCTGAAATGGTTGTCACGCGATACTACACTCAGACAAGATTCTCTTGAGAATATTATTGATTACCAAGTTAATTGGGACGTCGATAATATCCGAAAGATGGATTGTCGACTCTGGGAACCTTTTTAGAACCCTGTTCTGCAGATGAAAACCCATAGTACATACCTTCTGGGATGGGTAGACCATGGCTCCATGCTCGTGATCTTTAAACCTAGGCCCTCTCTTATTTGTGTGTGTATATCTGTGAATATCTGTATATGTGTGTTTGTGCATACGTTCATCCATGCATGAGACCCCTAAATCTAGGGCTTGTGTGTTGTTGTGTGTACATATATCTATGTTTTTGTGTGCCCGTGTTTTGTACCTTGCATACATCTCATCGCATCCATTGATGGTTTCAAGGAACTCAGACGTTCTTTTCTTTGCAAAGATCCTTAGAGATCACGTATTTTGAAACAAAACACTTCAGTTTTCCACAATTTTTTTTTTTGCAACTTGCCTTCGAGTTCCTTTAAACCATTTGGCTTGCATTAGCACTGCATCACATTTCCATTTGCATTGCATTTGCATTTCTCAGTCTTGAGTCTCATCCGTCCTCTGTCGGTAACCCAGCTTGACTTCCTGAAGCCATCATTGGACTTGAAGTAGCTTGTGAAGGATCATGAATACAGAAGAGCATAACCAGTTTGTAACCAGAGCAGATTTCGACTTGTTGAGAAACCAGTTGAATCAAATTGCAACAGCCTTGGCAAAGAGAGATGACAATATTCAGGGTATGCAACTGAAGACTGTAACGTGCTCAGAAACAAGATTCAGACTTTGCTTGACTCCAAATCAACAATCAACAATCTCTCACCCAATCAGGCGAGTTCATCAGAGTATGAGATGGAAGAAATTTCTGAGAGTGGATGTGAAGATGATTCTCAGACTGATCTCGACAAACAAAGACGGTTATCTCAGCTTGGCAAATCAAGAAGGAAATTCCAGTTCCCCGAAGCCGGCAAACTTTTGACTGTTTAGCATTTTGTTGCTTTTTCTTTGCATGTTTGAATTATTTTTGCTTATAAGCATCGTTGTACTTTCAAATTGGCAAGATTAATAAAATGTTTGTGCATCTTTTGATTAAGTCCATTCGTTTCACTCATTTACTTTTGTGTTCATAAAAACAAAAAAACCAGACAATTTTTTTTTCTTTTCTCCAAACTATTGTTCAAGCAAAGATTGGGGAGGATGATGAAAATATTATTCATAATTACTGTGGTATGTTTTCGATTAAACCTTGCCGAGGATATAAGGCATTGTTTCAATCCCTAAACACTGGAGAAATAAGGAAGATAATCCCTCGTTAACCCTTCGAGCCTAGAAGTAGGAGTTTTCTTTCTTTTTACACAAAAAAAAACCCTCAAATCTCAACCTTGGGGTAGGTAGTTCTCAGTTTAACTTGGTTATGCACTCAAATGCAAGCGCTTCGTGCAAGACGCCAGTCAACTCTCTCAAATCAAATGAGTTATTGTTGTTCAAGTTTTTCCTCCGAGCAGCAAATAAGGAAGGATCGTCGAAAAATCCTTAATCAAAGAATGAGTCGAGTCCCTTTTAAGGCAAAAGCCAAGAAAGATGGGAAGCCCAAAACTTCGCCTTATACAAGGAGGTTCGTACAACAATCGAGAAAAGAAAAAGATCTCATAACCTCAATCCAGTAAAGAAGATGTCTCAAAACCTCACCAAAGACAAGAAGAGGTTTCAAAACCTCAGTGAAGACAAGAAAATGTCTCAAAACCTCAGCATTAAAGGACAATCAAATATTGTAAGGGAGTAATGACTATCCTAGGTGTCTGAATCATCATCAGCTATCATCAGCTCAAATTCCTAGCCTATGGGAATCTGAATGTATAACCTAAGTTAACTGAACGTAGGATTGAAGTTCATCACGAAGATGGGGTGGGACAAATAAACTTTGAGCCTTTATCCTTTATTTTATGAACCGTGAACCAGACCACATTACAACCCTTAAAAGACCTAATTGAGGAAAGGTTGTTTTGAAAGCATACTACAGTAAGGTTGATTAACCTGACTCCTAATGATCTTTGCTAATTGCGTGTGTTGATCACTTCATCTTCCTGCCATCAATGGCTAGATACACCTTTGTTTTAATCATTTAATCACTCCACTGTGTGTGTGTTTCATCAAATAAAATTTGTTTTCAAAAGCTTGCATGAATTTTGCATTGAAATTGCCAATTTTAAATGAACAATACTTGCTTGCAATAAAATTCAATATCAAAGGAATCCCGACAATGGCAGCCAGCTAGGGAATTTGACTTGATAAAGGAAGCTCAGTCATGGGCAACCAAGCGGAAGGTTCTGTCAATCCATCATCCCAAGATCTAAGAATCAGGGGCAGAACTCTTCAAAGTTCAGAATATTGAGGCAAGTCTTTTGAGGTCATCTTACGACAAGTTTGGATCCTAGTGACCCGTCAACAGGGGCAAGTTTGTTCCCCAGTTTCTTCTACCACAATCTAAAGGGCTTGGTATTGCGAATACGGTTAAACTGGGGAAGTTATGTCGAGGTTCATTTTTTTTCAAGAGTTTAAAGATATTGAAGCATCTGGTATTTCAATTCTTCTGTAAAATTCTTTTGATGACTTATCCTAACAGACCAGTTAATCAGAAGCAACCAGGTCGAGATTCAATAAATCTCTCAAAGGTCAACTAGTCTGGGACATCTCCTTCATAGATCAACCAAGCTAACAGGGGCAAGTTTGTTCCCCAGTTGTCAACAACCTGTCCGGGCAACTAGTTCAAGGACTTTGTTGTGCAGACGCTGTTAATCTTGGGCTTTGTACAAGATACCCAAAACCCCACTTAATGAGTATACACCATCATCTACAGCCTCCTCTTATGCTTTGTATAATGATTCTCCCCTGCGGAGTCAGTCAGTCAACTTTCAGCCTCCTCTTAGGCTTTGTATAATGAGTATTCCCTATCAGCCAACCTCCTCTTAGGCTTTGTATAATGAGCAACTCTATCAGACAGCCTCCTTTTAGGCTTTGTATAATGATTTTCCCCAGGGGAATCCAATCAACCTCTTAGCTTCAACCTTGGCTTCGATCAAGACACACAACTAGTTCAAGGACTTTATCGTACAAAGGCAGTCAATCAGGGGCAGTCAGGCTGAAATTCATGAATCTCTCCAAGAGTTTGAAGATATTGAAACACCTTGTATGCCAATTCTTCTGTAAAATCCTCTTGATGTATTCTTCTGATAGACCATGTACTCTGGGGCAGATGAGTCATGCAGAATTACTCAGCTTTTGTGGCGTCTCTGCTAGCCCCCCAATAAGCTGTTACTTCAGCTAATCTTGACAATTCTCCATGGATTCTCCTTCAACAAAGAAATCAAGCTCATGATGGCAATCCTCATGATGTTATACCTCAAGTGGAATACTCTTTTCACCAGTGAAGTTGCTGATTCTCCTCCATCATCCCCAGTATTGGTCTATCCTGTTGAGTTTGGCTGGGTGTCCTTTGTCGAGACGTTTATTTCATCTCCAGTTTAGTTTCTGCCTGTTTTGTCAGCATAAGCATGAGCATAAGCATGGCATAAGCACTCATATGCATAGCATCTTAGCATTTCTGCTTCCTTTTCTGGTGTTTACCTGTCTTTGTTCACCTTGGCGTTTATCTCCCCAAGTGATTGGGTTAGTCTATTCTCTCCAATAGAAAGTCAGCCCTAGGCATAAAGTGCCCATCCTTTCTGAATTCCCCGCCGAGTTTGATCCTCGTGGATGATGGTTGGTTCAGTTATCTTTTCCACATGTGGATGAGATAAATCCCCATTTGAGTTCGTTCCTCAATTGGAGTCTTGTTTGACAGTTTCTTTCTAGCTTGTTCCTAGATTGAACTTTGGTCTCTGGCAGGTGTGGTTTTCAAACCTATCTTTGAACGTGCATTTATTTTGCACCGTTTCTCGCAAGAAGAATCTCAAAATCCTCATTGAAGACAAAATTATTTCTCCAACAGTGTTGTGATATCAATATATCTTTGAAGCAACAATCTCTTGAAGAAGTTTGTTTCTCAATGGCGATAAGTGGCAATCTCTTATAAGCAGCTTATCTATCTCTGGTACTATTCATCCTTTTTGCAACCGTAATGGGTATCCCCCAGGAAGTCTTATCTGCAGTTATGTAACCCCGGTACTAACCTATCAATTACTATACCTTTATTGGGGCCCATCTTTGGTAATATCTCCAATGAGGTTATATCTCTTTCTAAAGTGCCAACCGGTCATACTTGAACCCGTTGTTCCGTCACTTTGGATGTTTTTTCCTAGTGAAGACCGTCTTTCCGGTTCAACCTTCATTTCGGACCCTTTCTAGAATGTCATCTAGCCTTGATGATCAATTATTCTAGATACCGTTATTGGGGCCCATCTTTGGTTCTATCTCCAATGAGGTTATACCTCTTTCTAAAGTGCCAACCGGTCATACTTGAACCTGTTGTTCCATCACTTTGGATGTTTTTTCCCAGTGAAGACCATTTCTCTGGTTCAACCTTCATTGCGGATCCTTTCTAGAATGTCATATAGCCTTGATGATCAATCATTCTAGATACCTTTATTGGGGCCCATCTTTGGTTCTATCTCTAATGAGGTTATATCTTTTTCTAAAGTGCCAACCGGTCATACTTGAACCTGTTGTTCCATCATTTTGGATGTTTTTTCCCAGTGAAGATCGTTTCTCCGGTTCAACCTTCATTGCGGATCCTTTCTAGAATGTCATCTAGCCTTGATGATCAATCATTCTAGATACCTTTAATAGGGTCCATCTTTGGTTCTATCTCCAATGAGGTTCTTCTTTTTCTAAAGTGCCAACTAGTCATACTTGAACCTGTTGTTCCATCATTTTGGATGTGTTTTCCCAGTGAAGATCGTTTCTCCGGTTCAACCTTCATTGCGGATCCTTTCTAGAATGTCATCTAGCCTTTATGATCAATCATTCTAGATACCTTTATTGGAGCCCATTTCTTGGTTCTACTTCCAATAAGGTTTCTTTCTAGCTCATACCGGTTGTTCTCCACAAGACAATTACTTTTTATCTTAACCAACTCCTATGAGTACCAGAGTCTATTCTTGACTCATTAGCTTTGTTCCCATTTAAATTCCAGGTGTTTTTATCTGGCGCGCAGAGTTCGTCTCTGTCTTTTCTGGTTTTTCTTGAAGATCCCGTTTGAACTCTTCGGCATAAGAAATCCCCATAAAATCTTTTCTTCGGGTGCCTGTCCTTTTGTTTCAACTGATCTCCGGTGGAGATCAGGTATTCTTTCTGGTTTCTTGCCCAATAAGATTGTGCCTTTCCCCCAGTGTCGTCCAGTCATGTTTGAACCTGTCGTCCATCTCCCTGGATCCTTCCCCAGTGGAGAATCCCTTTTGTTTTTTATCCCCGGTGTTTCCTCAGGGTCTCCCCAGTGAGTCCCTTTTGTTGGTTAGCCTGCATCCCCAAGGAGTCTTTTCCTCGTGGATACTAACCTTCTTTTTGCTTCCCCAGTGAAGCTCATCTGTGTTTGGTGGCTCTTCTTTCTTTGTTGTTTTATTTTGTCTGCATTCTTGCATTTTTGCATAGCATCATATCATCATATAGTAGCATTGCACGTCTTTGTATCTAAGGGCAAAATTTTCGGTTTGCTATATTTAAATATCTTTCACCTTGATGTCCCGAGGATCTTTGTTCCTTGTGCCATCCGGTGAAGATATTTAAATAGGAGCAACTGTTGTGCCCCAAATTTTTCCCTTAGATCCAATGATCTTCTGCATATCATAATAGGGCAATCATACTGCATAGCTAACCCTTTTATCAGATTTTGCTTGTGTTTGTTTCAATTTTATCAGGTATTATCTTGAGGAGATTCAAGGAGTGTTTAATCAAGATCTTGGGTGGAGTATTGAATCAAGCAAGTCTCTACGAGATTGTCTCCATAACCCTCTCCATGACCCTCTCACCAAATTTTTACCCTCATTTGGCACCTTTAATTTCACACCAATTTCAATAATCTTTTATTAACCATTTCTCATTTCCAATTATCCAAATTTCCTTTTATCCATATTCAAATATCTATTTCAACTTCTACCAATATCCATTCGATCACTCATTCAATTATCAAATTAACCAATTTCTCAATTTATCCATATCCATATTTTCAATTCAATTACCCTTTTTTTTAGAACCGTTTTCAATCTTAGTCCACATCCATTCTATGAACTTGTCTTTTAATTTCCATTCAAATATCCATTTTAATTTATAATATCCATCATTATCCGTTTAAAACCTTTTAGAAAACCATTGTATCTTTTTTCAAATAATTTTCCATTTTAACCCATATTTATTCAAACCCAATTAAACAAAATCTTTTGTTTGAACATGCTCAACTTTTGACTACATATTTGAGTATTAATGTTACGTTGGGTCATTTTCAACAAACGGCCCAAAAGCTTCTTTGAGTTAGTTTTTGGCATGAAGTTACATATCATTTGTTTACAAGAAAATTCAACAAGATGTAGGAATCTATTCCACCCATGCCAGCTGCCACTGCTACGGTCTGTACAACAACTCAGTTGAAGAAGACAATGCTCCAAAAAAGGGTCCAACCTGCGAAACCGTACGCTCCTCCTACAGCCTGAAAACGACCATTCAACAACGGTCAAAAATTCAATTGAAATTGAAGAACAAATTCTATTTTTGAAGATAAGTTAAATAGCAGAGAAGAGAAAGGGTCTGGGGGGAAGGAGGTCGGATACAACAGCACCATAACCTTGGTGTTCTCTTGATTCCACAACAGTTTCTCCGCCCTCACAAATACTCAAACAACAGTTCCTCAACTACCACCTAAATCTCCAACCATTCCCCATTTCAACAAACAGAACAAATCACCCTAAACCTCCACTTTCTAAACCGAATCAACACCATATCATTAACAACAATCTCCCTTCGGAAATCGAACGAGAAACCCATCCATTTTCTGCATCATCCGCCAACCATAAACAAACCATCAATATCAACAGTAACAACCAAGAACACCCACGCCCTCACATCCCTCCATCTAATCACCGTCCCAATCACCTTCATCCCTCTTAATCGCCTCGCCCTTCAACCAACACAAACGTCATAATAATCCACCCAAAATCGTTTTAAACCCATCAATTCGACCTTCGATTCACCTTACAACTAATAACCCATAATCAGAGAAATGGAAAAAGAAAAAGAAGAGTTCGAATCGCACAGAGCCAAAAAACCAAACCAGAATCGGAACCCAAAGGAGAGACGGAAACGAATTTGCACAAACTTGAATCAGAAAAATCGACCCAGTTCACCATGAGAGAAGGTTGAGACTCGAATCATGCTGATGTTGGAGTGGGTATACGTATTCGCAGCGTATTGACCTCTTTCAATTTTGTTTTGTATTTTGGAATGAGGTATCTGGTGTTTTATTCCAAAAGAATCATAGCCCGTACCCTCTTTCTCACTCGCTTCTTCGTTGTTGTTTTTTAGAAGAGCATGTTGTGGATTTTGGGCTTCAAAGCCCGTTTTGGTTTGCTGATCTTTTTTGCTGTTTTTTTTCACCCGTGCCATAGGATGGGCTTTTGAGCCCATATGACATTGTTTAATTTCACATGCACACATGCTAATCTGCATCCACCCCTCTCTCTTCTTACTTGTTTTAAAGAAAACATTAATATCCTTTTATGTTTGGATTTTAGAAGTTTTTTTTAAACGATGTGAACCTTTTAAATCAATATGTTGTTTGATTCTAATAACTCACATTAATTTCGATTTTATTTCTCATCTTATTTTCACTATTTTGGCCAATGATATTACAAAAATCATGTTTTGTTGATTTATCCAAATCAATAAATCTCTTGATTAGTAAGAGGCCGTTTGTTTTTCTTTTGGTTGGTCAATGAAAGTTTAATAAAAGATTATCGATTTATCGATTAAATCTTGATTTAGACGAGACTAGTGTTATTTTTCATTCTGATTCTATTTTGGTCGATGAAAGTTAAAAATCTAAGATTATCGATTTATCGATTAAATCTTAATTTAGACGAGACCAACTTGTTTTTCATTCCGATTTTATTTTGGTCGATGAAAGTTAAAAATCTAAGATTATCGATTTATCGATTAAATCTTGATTTAAACGAGACCAACTTGTTTTTATTCCGATTCTATTTTGGTCGATGAAAGTCAAATGTCAAGATTATCGATTTACCGATTCAAATCTTGATTTAGACAAGATCAATCTTATTTTTTATAATCTTTGTCTAGGCCGATGACGCTACACGAATCTTGACTTTGATCATTTCAAGTCAATAAAGTCTTGATAAATGTGAGGCCACTTTTTATTTATTTTTGTTGGTCAATGAAAGTCAAATACTAAGATTATCGATTTCTCGATTAAATCTTGATTTAGACGAGACCGATTTTTTATTTTTCATTTCGATTCCACTTTCTTTATTTTGGTAGATGACATAACAAACCTCATGGTTTGGTTGATTTCATGGAGTTGACAAAACTTTGATCAACACGAGACCACTTTCTTTTTATTCACCTATTTGGTCGATGAAAGTCAAGAATCATTGATTATCGATTTCTCGATTAAATCATGATCAAGACGAGACTATTTCTATTTTATTTCATCTCATTATCCTATTCATGTATTATTGCATCATCATACTTGCATTATGATCTCTTTATCTTTTAGCAATCTTTATAACTGTTATCTTCCCCCCCCCCCCATTCCAAAGGGAGAACACCTTAAATTGACTCATGAGTCACTAAACAACCTTTACCTTATCCTTCTAGGTTCACCCTTATTTCTTGGCTATCGTGAGTCAATGAAATCATAACTAGAAGTAGGTTGGAGTTCCTAAACTCCATGTGATTCTCATCATCATAAGAACTCACTTCCCCCTATAACGTAGACTTAGAGAGTTATCGTGAACTCTAAAATGAGTCATACTCATTTTCCCCTTGGAACTTTGGCCATAGTCAATGGTTCCTATTCCTTCACCCTTAGATCGGTGAACTACGGTTGCTCTGATTCTTTAGTCAGATACGTAGGCACAAGATGCGACGTCTTGGCGAGCAAACTTAGTGTACATACCCCTAGGTCTTTACCTTAGCACAGATATCTTGGCAAGCAAACATAACATAACACAAACTAAAACAAGAGGTTCTCGTAGAGTACTACGGATACTTAGGGTGCTAATACCTTCCCTTTGTATAACCAACCCCCGAACCTTAGATCTCACTCTTTAGGTTTTCCTAACGATCTTGAACCTTTCCTTTGGATAAATCAAAGTCGGTTGTAAAAGAAAATGATGCAAGTTAATTAATAGCTTGTTATCCGATTTTCACCGCAACATCAGCCAAGAGATAATGCGCATGGATCAAGGACCAAAAATAGAAAGCCTACGGAAGCATAAGACACTATAAATAGAATACTTAGACCTAGGTTTTCATACGCCGTAGTACGCCTTGTGTAACCTTGCTTTCTTGCGTAAGAAACAAGGGTTTAGGGTTTTGAGAGTCGTTGGCTCTCTAGGTTGTAAGTCTCTCTTTGTATCAGTTGATACACTGTGGTAGATATAGGTGTCGCACAGATCCATAAGGCTTGAGGTATTGGATTGTGTATTGTTCTTGGATAAAGCTTTTAAGCAATCTGAGTTAGCTTGTTTGTCAAGTATGCTTTCCAGATTTCTGTATTGATAGGGATGATGTAGAAATCACAGTTGGTGATTAAGGGAAGTGAGTGGGGTATCTCATATCAGGGTTCTAAACGTTTGAGTTTAACCTTGGTAAAGATGTTCATTGGGTAGATGTTAGGGATAAAGTTGTAAACGGGGGAGTTTAGCTTTGTAACAGTCTACAGATAATGGAGTCTTCTTCCTGGATTGGTATCCCCCAGATGTAGGTGAGTTGCACTGAACTGGGTTAGCAATTACTGTGTTCTTTATTATTCTGCAGATTTACGTTTTCTATTAGGGTTCATGATAAACATGTTGGATCAGATGTCGTGGCATCTGTAAGTGTGCAGTTCTGATATTCAAGGTATCAGTCTGTTGTTCCGCCTCTGAGTTTAAATGATTATGTAGCAATATGTCTTGACATGTGTTAGGACATCTGTTGTCTGCATAGGCCCGAATTTTAAATATTTCCAAAACATTTTCTTTCTTCTTCTTTTGACTGCCTTTTGACCGATTGGACGACGTGACAAAGTAGGTGATGGTGGATTATATTCGTTGCCCGTTGGTGTTAGTGGATTAGAAGATAAAGAATATTTCCCTGAAGTTGAATTCTTTGTTCTTTTTGTAGAAACTCCTGGTGAGCCTGCGAGATATTTAGGTTCATTTATGCAACTTGCGTGATATTTGCTCTCGGGACTCCCAATTTGTTGTGTAGACACAACTTATTTGTAACATCCAACAAACTTTTGAATAGATGAATTAATTTTGTGTCATCGGCCTTTTAGTATCGTTGATTTCTTTTCTTTGTGATTGATGTCACGATGCTTGTTGTATGCTCCGTCAATCATCTTTCAAAAACTATCTCCTTTTTTATCAACTTCAATAATTGAATGTTTTAAAACGTTGAGTCATGATTGAATGAGAACTTCATCATTTTCGGTTGGAATCATTGTTTAGCGGTGCAAATGCAACTTTTTCACCAATATTAATACTTTCTAAGCTACCTTGAGTGAAAAATTATGGTGTTTCTTGTTCTTGATCATTTGATTGCACACAACTACTACCTATTTTAGCACCATGAGACATGGTGGGGTTAGTTGATTGAGATGTAAATTGTTGATATTGATACGGATAAGATGGTGTATGATATGAGTAATTTCTAAAGTGTGTGTTATTTTGTGGATTTGGGATAAAATGAGAGTTTTGAAAATTTGGATTATGGTGTGGATTTTATATAAGAGGTGCATTTCCAAATTACGAGTTGCTTTGTTAATTTATGTTAGAAGGAGGACTGCCACCATTTTGCATAAAATTAGATCAAGAATTATGTTGATTGAGATTCTTTGACAAATGAATGTGTAGAAGAAAAAAATTCAAACGAAATGAAATAAATAGTTCAAAATTAAACTAAATGTAGATAAAAATGGTAATAAAACGAGTGATCTGTTTATTGTAGTAGAAAATATTACCATTGTAAATTTTTTTTTCATTAGAACATAATCGTTGCAAATTTTCTTGTCATTACAACATTAGCCTTTGCAGCATTTCATACCTATTGTCATTTAATAAAATAAACACATAAATGCATAAATAATTTATTTATGACACTTAAAGAATAATTCTCTAATTAGAGAATGTGTGTGCACTTGAAGAAGAAACATTCTTTTTTATCAAATATCAAAGTTTCTGATATAGTGGCTTAAATAGCGTGTAGTTTAAAGAGCATCTATATCCATCCTATATACTTAGATTATTTTAAATGAGATCCACTTAATTTTTTATATTATAATACATTTTAAAATTATTTAAATAGCTCGATTATATTTTTTAAATATCTATGTAACTCACCGAAAACTTTAAAATAGGTTCCACTAAATTTCATAACTTACCCCATATTTATATTTTATAAAAATGTAATTGAAACAAATTAATTCAAATATATTAAAAATTCATATATTTAAAGTAAATTAACTTGAAGTAAATATATATATTAAAGAACATGATACATGACACAAATAATTTATTAAAAATCTCATTCTTTTGTATCACACTTTCATGTCAAAAATGTTAGACTAAAATTCTCAGGCTAACAGATGCTCCCCAAAAATGCCAATTTCAATCATGTTTGTAATATAGAAGAAAGTTGGTGTTTTTGGTAACTTTCGACAATGTTCATGGATGCATGCGTACGTTATTGTCATCATGACTACTTTCCCCAAACTGTCATGTTAAGAACGTGCGTGCAAAATGTCATCGTCTTTCCAATTTCCCATGCCATCGTGGGCCACAAGAATTAAACATTTTAAAACAAATCTTAATTAACCCTCATAAACTATATATATAGACCCTCATTCGTTTTTCTCTTTTTTTCCCGCCAGCTTCCTCTTTCGTGGACCCTAAGAGCCATTTAATTCCTCTACAAACCCAACTTCAACAATCTTTTTCTCAAGTTCTAAAACCAATGGCTTCCTCTGATGCGAAGAAACAACTTTCAGTTCCATCTAATTTTGATATTAAAGAACATATTTTCATCAACGATCGAAGCTAGGTTCCTGAACCTCCAATGAAGAATGAAAAATCCATTATCTGGGTTTCCCACATATTAATCCCTTTTTCCATTAATGGAAGAATTCATGTGTTCTTGGGTCCACTTCCCAAACTCACTACAAAACCTGATAAATTAAAGAAACTTTTCCCTTTTCTTCGTCGTTAAAAACCTCAAGCATTTGAAAACACTATCTATGAATTAGGTTTTATGAGTTCACTTCTGCGTGTGTTCCATTTCTCTACAATCATCAACAATGAAACTTATATCAATTGGTTGGATATAGTAGAAGAAAAAAAACAAATCTAGAAAAATCATGGAATATATGACTTGATTCAGTTGTCCAGAGCTGGTCTTAAATATAATCCCAATAAGCTCATTTCAACTCTTTACTTCTGGGAGGGTTCTACTAATACCTTTCAAATCCACTGTGGAATGATAACCCCTACTTTTTTCGATGTTACTACTATCATTGGTCTTTGACTAAACAGGGATATCTTCGACCTATGCTCAAAAGTAAAATCAAGCCTAATTTTACTTTTACCCATCCAAGCTTCATCAATTATATCGAAGATCATCACGAGGGCATTATGGAAAATTCTTATTATAAACACATTACCTTCCTCACCCTCTAGCTATCCCACTTCGTCTTTTTCTCTGGTTCTCTACAGATAGCCAAAAAGTTCATTACTTTGCCAAATTAGATCCATGAGGGGAAAAACATTTGTCTCGGCAAAACTAATCTTATGTTCCCTTTTATGAATATCTAGGGATTGCTTCCCCCGAACTGAAATCCATAAACCATCCTGATGAGAAGCTTTTGATCTCTGGTGTCATATAGCTCCTGCAACTTTGGCTTAATTTCGCTTTCGAACCCTATTTGAAGGTCACCATCTCATATGATTTGACAAGAAAAGTTTAAAATAAACAGGTCGAAGGCACTAGGCTCGTTGTACTTACTATAGAAGATACCATGTGTTCGACTAAAAAAGGCCTTCAAAGATTACTTCTTTTAGTATGTCGATTGTGCTACATTCATTTTTGTCATGGCCTCATTTGTCAGTCAAAGTCATGGGTCAGATTGGTTTAAGAGAAAATTTCCCACTTTTTCTCCTGAACACCATTTTGAAGTCATCGACATTTAAGCAGGCTTCCTCACACCATTCATATCAACCAGAATTTTAACTGGGAAAGTTGGCATGTGGCTTATTAGATATCAACCAAACCTAATGGCCAGACAACTTGTCTTTAGCCAATTTTTACCAAAGTCCCTTTTTGTTTGTAAGGACGAAATCTGTTTGGCCAGCACTACCTTGTTGGAGGAAAGTTGTCGAGCATGTTTAGACTATCATTCCAAAGCAACTCTTACTCTAACCCATTTTAATTTTCAAGCTTCTTATTTGTGCACCCAAGAATTTTAAGAATAATGACTGTCTTATTTTCTTATCGTTTACGTAGAACACTCTATTCTTCTACAAAGTTTAATAAACGTTTTCTTCTCTGTGCATACTAAATGGAAGAACAAAACTCGAGGTAGGCACATCAAGTAAATTCAAGCTTTTCAACTTTACTTTGAAATCATGTATAACCCATGTCAGCTTAGTCAAACTATCCATGATACAATCTTTTCTTTAAATCTTAAAGTTACTGAAAAAAATCCCATAACTGAATTTTTCCCCTTATGTAAAAGATAGATATGATTTTGCTTTGAAATTTTATTTTTCCAAACTTCCACCATTGCCAACCTGTGAATTTGGCTAGGTTTTTCGTCCTTCAATTCCATATTGGTTTATTTGTGGGTCTTTGTCATCTTTAAATAATGAATTACAAAAAAACGTTCCCAAAGAGTAGTTTCGACTAAGTGCAATATACATAATTTCCCACTGCCCTTTAGAATTGACCTTGACCATACTCAAGTCCTTGACACCATCCAAGAAGATGAAATAAAAAAACTATTAGAATTCACTAATTCCACCTTATTTACTTGTGTTGAAACCTTGCAGTTGTGTCTCTTCCAAAAGTGTCAAAGAAAAATAAGGAAGCTGAAGCAGTCGATCTAACACCCCATTTTATTTTAATTAATTGAAATGATTTGGTGTTGTGTGTATGTATGTGTTTATGTGTGTTTCGTTATGTTGGGGTACCCTGCGGTAGGGGGCAGTGACCTTAGTGTTAATGACCTTAAGGGTGAGGGATGTGTGGCTAATTTTGTTGAATTTGGTGGTGTGAATAAAATGATTAATAAATTAATATTAGTAATATTT
Source organism: Lathyrus tuberosus (assembly GCA_022829125.1). Classification (NCBI taxonomy): domain Eukaryota; kingdom Viridiplantae; phylum Streptophyta; class Magnoliopsida; order Fabales; family Fabaceae; genus Lathyrus; species Lathyrus tuberosus. Next base: position 1,390,297 of record JALAZF010000811.1, on the reverse strand, counting down.
GATTAATATTATTAATTTAAATTATTAGAATATATTGTTATTATTATTTAAGTTGTAGAAATTTATAATAATAATAATAATAATAATAAAATTGTAGAAAATGAGGAGTTAAGGAAATAGTGGTCAAATCGTGAAAACAGAAGAACATGAGAAAAGAGGAGAAAAGGCTAGGGTTGAAGAAGAAGAAGAGGGAACCACCATTTATGATGGTTTAGAAGGCTCAATTATAAGGTAAGGATGGGGTTCTGATTCTCTAGGGGATAATATGATGAATATTGGGTAAGAGTTTAGGTTTTTGCAGTGTTGGATTGTTGTGTTTTCCTATTATATGAACTTTAATCTCTCCATGTTGATAAATTGTGTGTTTTTCCAATAATGTTATGAATGTTGTGAAGAAATTGATGAATAATATGTGTCTAATCCCCTTGAATGATGCTCTATATGTTATGTTGTGTCTTGGGGTTGTTGGAGGTCAAAACATAGGGTTTGGGGTCTGTTGAAAGGCTGAAAAATAAGATAAATCGCAAAAAAAAAAGGGTTTTCTCGCCCCTGCTACGAGTTGTAGCATCTACTGCGGGTGCCCGGAGCAGCCTCTTGGACTATGGCACCACGGGCGTGCCCAAAATGCAAATTTTTGCTTAGGAGTGCTACAGGTCATAGCCCATGTTACGGGTAGCCGTAGTAGCTCTCTGGAATTGTACCCCGAAATCGTTTCGATCATAACTTTTGATCTGTAAGTCTGTTTGAGGCACCGTTCGAAGCGTTAGAAAGCTAACACGCAGGGATATAACATGAAAATGATTGGTGAAATGTTTTATTAATATTCAGGTGTCTATTATATGGATGTTTGTAAAGGTTTGTATGCTCAATTAACGAATCGTTGAGTTATAATGAAGTAACATGATTTAGCGTATATAGTTATGCAAATGTAAAGTTATTATTATTGATGTCGTTTATTGATTATTGTGAAAGGTGAGTAATATTATATATTATGATGAAGTCTGATTATGTTATTATATTGATATGGTTACGATGATATTGCTAAGATGTTGATGTTGGTGATGTTGCTATGATGATTGAACTTGATGATGTGCATTTTGAATGTGTATACATGCTAGGTGATGTTGATATAATGCATTACTTCAAATGTGATTATTTTGACTTGTTGTGATTGCATAATAGATATATATGTTGTATGAACTATATTTTATACATGTTTGCCAATTTGGGAGGTGTAAAATAACCATGGTGATGTAGTCGTTGTGGTATGCATAAATAATCGCATTGCATACTTTTGTACACAATGGTCCGTTGTTGGTGAGCCTAAAATCCCATTGTGTGGATTAGGCTAGTAGCTAGTTTCGGAGGTGATGGATCAGTGAGTGGTTCTGATCCTAGGAGGTGGGGATCAGAATGGTAAACCTGAGTGTTCACGAAAATTGGTACCATATGCATAAGCATTGAGTCAGGTTGTGAGACACATTGCATTATATATTAATTATGTCGCTATGTTGCTAATATGTGGCATTATTGTGATTAATTGGATTTGTTATCATGTGATTCCATGTCGGCTGGTGGATAAATAACGATGACGTTGTTGGTTGATTAATATGAGATATTTAGTTGAATTATTGTTGTGTTATCCTTATGCTTGGATAATCTGGTGCTGATGTTGGGTGATATTGCATGTGTTAACCTAATGCATACTATTTATTATGCTTTCCTTTATATTATCATGATAACTCACCCCTTTTGTTTGAATGTTGCCTCCACGTGGGTAACGCGCATGTGATCCGCAATGAAGGTATAGATGTTAGTAAAAGAGGTCACTCTCCTTTATGCTTTTATCGAGTCGATCTCTGCTCTGATATGTAACACCGGAGGTCGACGCTTGTTTTGTTTGTGTTGGGAGGAAACTATATGTATACCTCCATTGTTGGATAATTTTATGTTGATGGAGATTGTTATGTGAATATCTCTTATTGATAACTTCCTTATAACTACATTTGTTATAATTATGTTGGAAGAGTTTAACTATTCAGTTCCAACGTTTTCCGCTGCTTAACAAAATGTTGAAGTTCAGACTTACAGGCCCGGCTCATTGGGGAGGCAAACTAGGCGATTGCCTAGGGCCTCATATTCTTCCAATCATACCATATGTAATATAAGTGCTTAGTATTAGGAATATCATTACGTTACTTTCCTATAAAATAACAATAAATATGCCTAAAAAATAGTAGTATATTACTATTTCTTTAATATATTATTACATCTCTTACTCCTTTGTAACTTAAACCATATCTACCAAAAAATAGAAAATAACAAATCGGTATCATTTGGTTAACACTATTGTTTTTCATTTTATTTTATACAGTTTTATTTTACTATTTACTCATTTATTTTAGGGTTAAATAGTGTTTACCCCCTGCCATTAGGGTGAGTTTTGGTTTTCCCCCCCTGAAGTTTTTTTTTATTCCCCCTTATAAAATCAAGATTCTGTTTGCAAAAAACCCTATCCCTTGTTTGGCTGACTAGGCATGGAGAATCTGCACATGTGGAAGTTAGGGTTTGCTGACTGGGCTTATTTTTAATTTATTTAATTTTTTTTATTTAATTTTTTTAGTTTACGTTTATTTAATTTTTTTAGATATTATTTAATTTATAATTTATTTAATTATTTAGTTTTATCTTTAATTAATTTTCGTATTAATTTTATTTTTTAAAATTATCAAAATATTAAATTTGGGCCTAAGCCCATTTTTATTTCAATACAAACACACATGTTCCAAGATTATTTTCAATTCATTAATGTATATTATTGATTGGTATATATACACTTGTTTTGTTTCCATACCAACCGATGTGGGACTTGTTCTCACCTTAGCAACAACATTTACCAGGTTCATTGCCTTATCTCCCATTGTAAGCTCAATATACACATGCACACAAACTACTTCGTGATTCTTACATCATGAACCTGCAAAACCTCATATGACAACCCTTATCAACAATCCCAATCTCATTGACTACATGTTAAAAACACACACTGTTCATACATAAAACCTCCATTGATGAGCACAACATCACTAATTTCACAATCATTATTAATCACCCTTCAAACAGCATGCCACCACCTTCAAAGCCAAATTAAATCACACCATAAACATTACTCTCCCACTCACACGGTTGATCCAAAATAGTCCCTATAATCTTCCATTAACAACTGTGAAACCAAAACCTTCAATCACACAATATTGTTACAATTTCAATCACAACCCAATTAACAAACCATAAAACACATACACACACACATTTACAGAAAGAAATCACACGCATCATCATCAACCACAACAGCATATGCACAACAGTATACAAAGTTGAGAGAGACAAATTCACAAAATTCAGAACAAAAGCACACTTACAGCATACACAAAATAGCAGCAGAAGGAAGATCATTGCAACATATGTGAGGGATATTCTCCTAGCTACCTTGTTTTAATGATGTCAACAAACATATTAGATTGTAATTTGAGCAATATCACTTCACGTGTCGGTCATATAGCGTCTAACCATTGTAGTTCATATGTCTAGATGCATAGGATCTTGTCCTCTCCAAAATAAATGTCCACTATCGTTTTAGTTGTGTCTAGTATGTGTCTCTGATCTTGGTCTGGTAAAAATGCTCAGAAAAATTGAATTTCCTGAAAACTTGCACTTCATGCGCTGACCCTTCAGTCCATGCGCTAACCCCAAATTTTATGCGCTAACCTCCAAAACTTGCGGGAAAGCGTACAAATTGATGGACACCAAATCCTTCTTTTATGCGTTGACGCATGAATACTGGAGGTCGACGCATGACCTCAAATTTTTATTTTTTTTACTTAATTTCTTTTCTGTTATTTTTCTGTTATTATTTTTGTTGGTCATATTTTTCATATAAATAGTTTTGGTCATCCTTTTTATTTCTAAAAGAAACGTGAAAGATATATGTCATTTCTCTCTTCATCTTCATCTTCTTCATTGTGTAAACAAACAATCACACATAATCATCTTTGTTTGTGTCGCTCATTGATCGAAGTGATAACGTTCAGAATTTAGGAAGAGTAATCTTCATCTTCTGGGTTGAGAGTTTGGCATGTGTTTCTTGAATAAAACCAGTTGGTTTTGTCCTCCAAGAATCGGATAGATTTTAGGGGTTTTTGCACAAATTGTTCTTTCTACAGGGATTCGGCTGGGCGAAGGTAACCGGAAACTGGCGCAATTGTTCGGTTTAGTAGCTGTAATTAGAGGATCGTAGAAAGGAGGTTTGGGTTCGAATTCTTGGTAGATTGCAATTGACCGAGTGAAGGTAACTGAAGAACGGTGGTTTCTGTCGGTTTAGTAGCGTGAGACGGTAATTGAATCAACCATATTCGGAGCACTTGATTCATCTTGAATCAAGGGAAGAGAAAATTTTGCATCAACGATCAAAGACGTTCGAGGGTTTGGATGTTCATTGTTTTCTCTTGTAATAAACAATTTGCAACAACTATATATATATATATATATATATATATATATATATATATATATCTCAATTCCATTTGTGGAGTTGGGGTCAGACGTACCCAAAGCGAGGACGATTGGGGAACTGCCTAATCAAATCGCGTTTGTTCTCTCTTTCCTTAACTCTTTTACAATTCAGTTCGTTCGAATTTGTGAAGTCGCAAGTCATCGAAATTTGCATTGTAGAGTAATTGTAAGCTGATAAATTGTTTTGTTAAACTGATACAATTCCTTGAATTGTATCTTGGAGCAGCTGTACATTACCCTTCACTGAAATTCTGCACTTAGTGTGTTTTCGCACACTAGGTGTTTGATAATTTGTGTCAAAGCAAAATTTGAACTTGAAGTCTTTAAATTGCTTATCATTTTACCTCATTGGATTGGAATATACATCAACCAAGTGATATTTTGTTGATTGCGTATCTTAAGTGTAATATTCAAAACTGAATTTTTCTCTTCTGTACTCATCCGTGATATAGTCGTGCATATCCGATCCTTTTGGTAGAAGGTTCGTTGTAGACGTTCTATCCAGTGGTAGCTTCCGTTTAAACAAGTTTTAAAAACAAATTTTGTAAAACATTTGCATGTAAAACTCAAGGGATCTATTCAACCCCCCCCTTCTAGATCCATAGCCATCATCTAACAAGTGGTATCAGAGCTCCGGTTAATTCTGGTGCTTCGGTAAAACTTCTTGGATCATGGCGAACGAACCTAAAGGGGCTTATAATAGAGCTCCAGTTTTTACAGGCAAAAATTACAGCCACTGGAAGGATTGTATGCGCGTTCATATTAATTCCAATGATCGGAAGGTTTGGAACGTTATTTTAAACGGTCCCATGCAAATTACTATGACTAACGCGAAAGGCATTGTCGTTCCTAAACCCGAAGCTCAATGGACTGAGGAGGATGAGCAAAATTACAGCTATAATTAGAAGGCTCGTAATATGATCATCTCCTCCTTGGGAGTTGACGAGTATTATCGAGTCTCCCATTGTGAAACGGCCAAAGCCATGTGGGATGCTTTACAAGTAGCCCACAAAGGCACTAATGATGTTAAGTTGGATCGTATTAATATACTAACGCAAGAGTTTGATTTGTTTTACATGAAGCAAGGGGAAACCATTGCGGATATGCAAAAACGATTCACGCACATTATCAACAAACTGTATGTTCTTGGTAAACCAATTCCAAATGAGGTTTCTACTAACAAAATTTTGAGGTGTCTTAACAGGGAATGGCAACCGAAGGTCACCACTATCAAGGAGGCCAATGATCTTGCTACACTAGACCTCACGACACTGTTTGGGAAACTTGATGAGCATGAGCAAGTGCTTATTAGCTTGGATAAACATGAAAAGAGTATCAAGAAAGAGAAGGCAAAAGATACGGAGAAGAAGTCGATAGCTCTTAAGGCTTCTTGTTCAAAGTCCACACATCAAGAGCTAAGTGATGATGAAACCAATAATGACAAAGATGAAGAATCCGGTGATGATATGGGCTTATTTGTGAAGAGATACAATAGGAAATAAAAATGGCAAGGTAAAAGGTACGTGCTACAACTGTGGAATATCCGGGCACTACAAGCCGGATTGTCCATCTCTAAAGAAAGACAAAGATAAGGATAATGACAAGAATTGCTCAAACAAAAAGTCCAACAAGTCTCGACAAGCATACATCGCTTGGGAAAATAATAGTGAGTCGGAGAAAGATGACTCCTCAAGCGACGAAAGTGAATCCATTAACTTTTGTCTTATGGCACGCCACAACAAAGCAAAATAGGTAAAGCATTCTAAATACGATCATGTTAATACTATGTCGCATTAAGAGTTACGAAAGGCTTTTGACATGTTACACTATGAGGCTAAGGAAGCATTTCAACGCTTAGCCTCAAATAAAAGGATTTTCACGTATTTGGAGAAGAAGGTTTTCGATTCCGAAAAGGAATTGGAAGCTCTAAAAAACTCTATAGTGGACACATCAAAAGCCAAAATTGAAAAGGATCCTACCTCTTGGTTCAATTGGGGCAGTGACACTTGTCATATTTGGCAACGAGAGGTGAGAACCCTCAAGGCCAAATTGGACAAGGCTCTTAAGCCAAAAGTTACGTTTACTATTGATCGATCACATTTTCGTGAGAGCATAAATAATCCGTATCAAAAGTATACTTATGTGATTCGAGATAGTGATAGCAAAAGTAAATTCCAAATGAATCGTAATTGTCTTTACTGTTGTAAGTCTGGTCATACTATTAAGAAATGCCGCTTCAGAAGGTTTCTTGTTTCGAAAGGCATCTACCAATGGTTGCGCAAGTGCGGTTTTGGTTTCACTCACCTTAAAGGACCCAATGAGAATTGGGTACCTACTTTCCCTTGATTGTTTTTGTAGGTACAAAGTCTTGAGACCACCGAAAGAAGATGGGTTCTGGATAGTGGCTGCTCGAGACACATGACCAGAGACATATCTCTTTTTATCGACTTTGTGGCGAAGAAAAAGGGGTTTGTCACCTACGGAGATAACAACAAGGGACATATTCTCGGCAAAGGTAGTGTAGGTAACCCCTCATCTACTACTATCTCTGATGTGCTGCTTGTGGAAGGCCTTAAACACAACCTTTTAAGCATTAGTCAACTATGTGACAAGAATTATAAAGTATCTTTTTCAAAGGATTGTTGCATAGTTGAAGATTGCAACAAAAAGAACGTGTTTAAGGGCTTGAGGGTGAACAACGTCTATATGCTAGACTTAAATGAGGTATCGTTGAGTGGAGACAAGTGTCTGGTCGCTATGAATGAAGATTCATGGTTATGGCATAGACGGTTGGCTCACATCAATTTTGATTTGCTTAACAAAATTGTCTCTAAAGACCTAGTCATCGGTTTGCCCAAAATTAAATTCACAAAGGATCACCTTTGTGATGCGTGCCAAATGGGGGAGCAAACAAGGATCTCATTCAAATCCAAAAACATCGTTTCAACTATGAGACCCCTTGAGCTCCTCCATATGGACCTCTTTGGACCATCTAGGGTTAAAAGTCTAGGTGGTAACTATTATGGGCTTGTTATAGTCGATGATTTTTCTAGGTTTTCCTGGACAATTTTCTTAGCAAATAAGAGTGATACTTTTTCGGCCTTTGAACGATTTGCTAAGTTATCTCAGAACAAGTTAACCACAAACATTGGGTCAATTAGAAGTGACCATGGGGGTGAGTTTGAAAATCATTTATTTGAAGCATTTTGTGATTCCAACGGAATTGATCATAATTTTTCCGCACCACGTACTCCTCAACAAAATGGGGTAGTGGAACGTAAAAATAGAGTTTTGGAAGAACTTGGAAGGACTATGATCAATGATGGTGGATTACCAAAATACTTTTGGGTCGACGCCATAAGTACGGCTTATTATGTTTTAAATAGGGTGCTCATCCGGCCTATTCTAAACAAGACACCGTATGAGCTTTTAAAAGGGCGTAAGCCAAACATATCTCACCTTCATGTATTTGGTTGCAAATGCTTTGTGTTAAACAATGGGAAAGAGTCTCTTGGTAAATTTGATGCCAAGGCCGGCAAGGGTATTTTTCTTGGATACTCTCAGTCAAGTAAAGCATATAGAATTTATAATAAGAGGTTACGCATAGTTGAAGAGTCAGTTCATGTTACTTTTGACGAGTCTTATCCTAGAAATGTCGGAGAAGGTAGTTCTTTTCATGGTGCAGGTGTACCTACTGAAGACATACTCAAGGACACTGATAAGGGAATTGATCAACCTGAAGCAGTGCGTATTGAGGAGGAAAAGGATCACCAACCAGTGAAAAGTGAGGATGATCATCATGCTGATAAAAATGAACGTCCTCCAGCTTGGAAGTCTTCAAAAGACCATCCAATTGACAACATTCTTGGTGATATCTCTAAGGGAGTAACTACTCGCTCTAAACTTAGTAACTTTTGTTATTACTCTGCTTTTGTTTCCCAAGTTGAACCTAAAAACGCTAAGGATGCGTTACTCGATGAGCATTGGTTTCTATCAATGCAAGATGAACTAAATCAATTATGGAGAAATGAGGTTTGGGACCTTGTCCCCCCTCCGCGAGATCATCGAGTAATCGGAACCCGATGGGTGTTTAGGAATAAACTTGATGAAAATGTAGTAATAATGCGTAACAAAGCTAGGCTTGTAGCACAAGGTGTAACACCCCCTTCTACACCCCCAAGCTATTAAAGCAATAACAATTAATCAAAATTGCATCAGAGTATAATTAAAAATTCACGGCATAGACCGAGGGGTCACATCAATTTGAAACAAACATACAACAACCTGCTCATATAGATATGCAACATTCAGGTAGCACATAACAAAGGAACTGAGTTCCTACAACCCAAAATTCAATTACAGAATAAAAGCGGAAGATCCGTAACTGAATCTTATATATATATATATATATATATATATATATATATATATATATACATCATAAAAAGTTTGTCTGTCATATACAACATCATACATGTACAATCCAAAAGATACATGTATACATAATACAAAATAATCACACTCGATCACCCCGACTACCCGGTGCTACATATCAGAGCCGACCGATAAAAGAATGAAGACCTAAGCTTCATAAAAAGACCTCCAGCATCTAATCTGCAATGCCTCATAGAGCATATAAAACAACAGAAGGGTGAGAAACACAATCATAATATAATTGCATATAATTATATAATAACACACAATTACACAAACTTAATATTCTCACCACATTATACGCCATAATTCAATTACAAACAAACACAATGCATTTTCTCACATATCGGTCACAAAAGCATACCAATCATACACAATTCAATTATCACCAACGCGTATATTCATAAATCAACTCATCAATTTCATTCACGATTCCACACACAATCAAACCATTCATGAGTTATGCAAATGCAAAGAGACCGACACAACGACTCTATGCATATGCACATGCGGGTACCGACATTCATCATTCCTCAACACCAGTTCACTCAGGAACTATTGGAACCATCGCTCGTTACTTAATGTAACTCCCCGTCGGGCATACGATGTTCCCCGTCGCTCACACCTCTTTGTATAAGGCACACGACGTTTATGGATCACTCACACCTCTTTGTATAAGGCACACGACCCAATCGCTCACACCTCTTTGTATAAGGCACACGATCGTCTATAATCATCGCTCACACCTCTTTGCATAAGGCACACAATGTTATAGCGGATTCCCTCTGGAATTGATTCGTCGCTCACACCCACTAGGGCACACGACATCACAAGAATGCACATCATGATGCTCAGCATACAATGACTCATGACATTCAAACGCACACATATATGCAACCATCTCAATCAACAAAAATCATGCTTTGCAACTCAAGCCCAAAACAATGCATTTATTTGCCATACGACCACAAACCATCATTACACCATCCAAACACATACATTCACACCACATAGCATCACACCAGTCATACAGTACATATCACACGCATATTGCATAATAACACGTCAAATGCACATCATTAAAACAATAAAAGCCAACAATAACACATTCTAAATTCTCGACATAATTAAATCAGCTAACAATCTTGAAACCATTAATATAAGAAAGAACATGCCAAAAGCTTTCTAACGCACCAAACCGCGCCTCAAACCGGCTTACGGATTAAAAGTTATAAAGAAAACAAATTGGGAAAAATTGCCACATTCGCATTGCGAAGCTCCTAGCTAGTCCTTCGCTACTTCATTCGCAGTGCGAATGTCCCAGCGAACCAAGTCAGTAAGGAAAATAGCCTAAAAATTTCCCAACGTTCGCAGTGCGAACAATCCAGCGAACCTTCGCTACACCCTTCGCAGTGCGAGTTCCCCAGCGAACCAAGTCAGAGAGCAAACAACACTAAATAACCCAAAGTTCGCAGTGCGAACCTCTGGTGAATGCTCGCCCCCACCTTCGCAGTGCGAATTGCCAGTGAATGCTCGTTTTCCCCTTCACTAGGGGATTCGCAGTGCGAACCTGCGAATACCAGAAATCCCAGCAGCGCTGTTACACAACCCAAAATGATATTTTCTCAACCAAAACATTTCCAACCCAACATAGAACAATCAGAACCTAGTCTAATCATGGTAACAAGTATTCTACCGCATTTACATCGATTTCCAACCGCGAAAACATCGATTTCTCTCTATCGACCTAGAATCAAAACTATGAAAACACAACAAACAATCCAATACACACATACATAATCATACACAAGCATAGTATAATCGAGTTTCGGACCCTTACCCGATTAAATCGCGTTTGAAAAGTCGGTTGAATCGGTTCTTAGATTTTCCAAATTTTCTCTCTTTCTCCTTTTCTTTCTTCCTCTTTTTCTTCTCTTCTTTTTCTTTCTCTCTATTTTTCTCTCTATTTTTTCTATTTATGTTTCTAACTTAGGAAAAATTAAAGTGAAATGACCAAAATACCCCTACACTCAAATATCTCGCAAACGTTCCCAAAACCCGATAAAACATAATCTCGACGAAAAATAATATATTTTCGAATAAAAGTCATAAATAAAATAGTATAATAATAAAATAATCAAAACGACTCAATTAAATAAAAATAACTAAAACTGGGGCGTTACACAAGGCTATAACCAAGAGGAAGGAATCGACTATGAGGAAATTTATGCGTCGGTTGCCCGACTCGAGGCCATACGTCTTCTACTTGCCTATGCTTGCACAAAGAACTTTAAATTATTCCAAATGGATGTTAAAAGTGTGTTCCTTAATGGATACATAAATGAAGAGGTTTATGTAGCCCAACCTCCGGGTTTTGAATCCCACGAATATCCTGATCATGTCTATAAACTTAAACGAGCTTTGTACGGACTTAAACAAGCCCCTAGGGCTTGGTATGAACGTCTAAACAAATTTCTACTAGATCAAGGGTATTCAAGAGGAAAGGTTGACACAACCCTCTTTATTAAACGTCAAGGAAAACACTTAATTTTGGTACAAATTTATGTTGACGATATCATATTTGAGTCTACTAACATGACCTTGGTCAAGGAGTTTTCTAGTTTGATGCAGGGGGAGTTTGAAATGAGCATGATGGGGGAGCTCAACTATTTCCTCGGATTGTAAATCAAACAACTTGAAGAGGGCACATTCGTGAGTCAAACAAAATATTGTCTTGAGTTACTAAAACGTTTTGATATGCTGAACTGCAAAGCAATAGATACTCCTATGCCTACAAGTGTTAATCTTGATCGTGACGAAAAGGTTAAGGATGTTGAGGTAAAGAAGTATCGAGGTATGATAGGATCTCTTCTTTATCTTTCCGCATCACGTCCCGATATAATGTTTAGTGTATGCATGTGTACGAGGTATCAGGCACATCCCAAGGAATCCCACCTAAAGGCAGTTAAGTGCATACTTCGATACCTTTCTGGTACTCCAAAGTATGGGTTGTGGTATTCCAAAGGTAGTGTTTGTTCCTTAGTTGGCAACTCTGATTCTGACTTTGCCGGGTGCAAGTTGGATAGGAAAAGTACTAGTGGCACGTGTCACTTTTTCGCAAATTCCTTGGTGAGTTGGCACAGCAAGAAACAGGTTTCCGTTGCTTTGTCAACAACCGAGGCGGAATATGTTGCCGCCGGTAGTTGTTGTGCTTAAGTCTTATGGCTTAAACAACAATTACTTGATTTCAACTTAAAACTTGAACGTATTCCAATTTTGTGCGATAACACTAGTGCGATTATTCTAACTAAGAACCCCGTATTGCATTCACGCACCAAGCATATCGAAATACGCCATCATTTTCTTAGGGATCATGTAGAGAAAGGTGATGTAATTTTTGAGCACGTTGACACTAAGAATCAACTTGCTGATATTTTCACAAAACCATTAGCTACAGAGCCTTTCTTTCACATCCGTAGGGAACTTGGCATTCTCGATATCTCAGATCATGCTTAATAATCCTTTAGAGTATTGATCTTCACACACACACACACACACACACACACACACACACACACACACACATATATATATATATATATATATATATATATATATATATATATATATATATATATATGCTTGTTTATTCTTTTCACTAACAATGCAAAGAGATATTTAGCCATATGTGAGGGATCATATCGTCATGATGATCAAGGTTATATCGTTCCGATTTATAGATGTTTATCAATATTGTGTTCCATATTAATTACTCTAATATTGATGTTTATTGCATTTTGAGCACCTATCGTTCATATGGATGTTTTGTTCTGTATGTGCATATGTCTATTTATCTGGTTGGAACTTAAAAATTGCAAAATTTCACTTTTATAGGCTCATGCGTCGACGCATAGATTCATGTGCTGACTTACTAAATTTTCGGGATAGCGCATAAACACATGTTCAAGATTTTTTAAAAATTCAAGAATCATGCGCCGATGCACAGAATCACAGGTCGACGCATAACTTGACCGTTTAGACTCCCTTCTTTAATGGGACTTGTGCGCCGACCTAGTGTTGTTCATTTTCCCTACATATTCTCATTGCACATTAATCTATGATTCTTGTATGTCATCTCATTAGTCTTTGTGGTCAATCTCTCCATATCCTCCTCCATTAAACCTCATCATGTTAGGGGGAGAAGACCATAGAGCTTAGGGCATTGTGCTTCATTTGTGTTTGCGTTTATGTTTTGTGATTTGGTTGTTTTTTTGTTGTTACTTAACTTTGACATGTGCTTCCGTTTGTTTAAACTCTTCCGGAGTGAATGTTTTGCTTGTATGTTTTTTTTTTGTTCCGTATTTAATTATTCCTAAGATTACATTAGCGGTATCATATGTGGATGCATGTTAATGTGTGATTGTTGCAAATATATGATGATCCAATACATATTATACTGCATTATTTTGACCACTGTCTTTTCTTCTTTTTGATGTTGTCAAAGGGGGAGAAGAATAACAAAGCAGAAATCTTATTAACCAGATGTCAAAGATAGGGGGAGCCTTGTTCACTCTCAAATTACATATCTCGTGACAGCTAAGGTGTTGCCATCATCAAAAAGGGGGAGTATGTGAGGGATATTCTCCTAGCTACCTTGTTTTAATAATGTCAACAAACATATTAGATTGTAATTTGAGCGGTATCACTTCACGTGTCGGGCATATAGCGTCTAACCATTGTCGTTCATATGTCTAGATGCATAGGATCTTGTCCTCTCCAAAATAAATGTCCACTATCGTTTTAGTTGTGTCTAGTATGTGTCTCTGATCTTGGTCTGGTAAAAATGCTCAGAAAAATTGAATTTCCTGAAAATTTGCACTTCATGCGCTGACCCTTCAGTCCATGCGCTAACCCCAAATTTTATGCGCTAACCTCCAAAACTTGCGGGAAAGCGCACAAATTGATGGACACCAAATTCTTCTTTTATGCGTCGACGCGTGAATACTGGAGGTCGGCGCATGACCTCAAATTTTGCTTTTTTTTACTTAATTTCTTTTCTGTTATTTTTCTGTTATTATTTTTGTTGGTCATATTTTTCATATAAATAGTTTTGGTCATCCTTTTTATTTCTAACAAGAAACGTGAAAGATATATGTCATTTCTCTCTTCATCTTCATCTTCTTCATTGTGTAAATAAATAATCACACATAATCATCTTTGTTTGTGTCGCTCATTGATCGAAGTGATAACGTTCAGAATTTAGGAAGTGTAATCTTCATCTTCTGGGTTGAGAGTTTGGCAAGTGTTTCTTGAATAAAACCAGTTGGTTTTGTCCTCCAATAATCGGATAGATTTTGGGGGTTTTTGCACAAACTGTTCTTTCTACAGGGATTCAGATGGGCGAAGGTAACCGGAAACTGGCGCAATTGTTCGGTTTAGTAGCTGTAATCAGAGGATCGTAGAAAGGAGGTTTGGGTTCGAATTCTTGGTAGATTGCAATTGACCGAGTGAAGGTAAATGAAGAACGGTGGTTTCTGTCGGTTTAGTAGCGTGAGACGGTAATTGAATCAACCATATTCGGAGCACTTGATTCATCTTGAATCAAGGGAAGAGAAAATTCTGCATCAACGATCGAAGACGTTCGAGGGTTTGGATGTTCATTGTTTTCTCTTGTAATAAATAATTTGCAACAACTATATATATATATATATATATATATATATATATATATATATATATATATATCAATTCCATTTGTGGAGTTGGGGGCAGACGTACCCAAAGCGAGGACGATTGGGGAACTGCCTAATCAAATCGCGTTTGTTCTCTCTTTCCTTAACTCTTTTACAATTCAGTTCGTTCGAATTTGTGAAGTCGCAAGTCATCGAAATTTCTGTTGTAGAGTAATTGTAAGCTGATAAATTGTTTTGTTAAACTGATACAATTCCTTGAATTGTATCTTGGAGCGGCTGTACATTACCCTTCACTGAAATTCTGCACTTAGTGTGTTTTCGCACACTAGGTGTTTGATAATTTGTGTCAAAGCAAAATTCGAACTTGGAGTCTTTAAATTACTTATTATTTTACCTCATTGGATTGGAATATACATCAACCAAGTGATATTTTGTTGATTGCGTATCTTAAGTGTAATATTCAAAACTGAATTTTTCTCTTCTGTACTCATCCGTGATATAGTCGTGCATATCCGATCCTTTTGGTAGAAGGTTTGTTGTAGACGTTCTATCCAGTGGTAGCTTCCATTTAAACAATTTTTAAAAACAAATTTTGTAAAACATTTGCGTGTAAAACTCAAGGGATCTATTCAACCCCCCTTCTAGATCCATAGCCATCGTCTAACACATACACGAATCATACATATGTTCACAAATTAAAGAGAATTCACATACACTCACAACATAACTACTTTGTAAATATACCAATCAATTCTAATTACCTACTCTTTTTTGTACCTTATAACATTTACTTACATATTTATTTCATTATATAACCTTATAAATTCAGATCTAAGTTACCTACTCTTTTTTGTCAACCCATCATTTTAATTATATCACCACCTCTCTTGTTTTTTCCTTCTTTCTGTGTCTCGTCACACAGGTCTGTTCATTCATATATTCATATTCATCCATTTATATATTTCTGTTTTAATCTTCATGAAGTTATAACTGTTTGGATATAACTTCATCATTATTTTACCTCAAGTTTGAAATTATTTATAAAAAAAATGCAGCATTTTTGGGAGATAGCTATTAGCTACAATTAACAAGTTAGCAGCTCTAACTTTCTTGGCTAGATCCGTTGATTCAAACATGAAACACCTATTTTTGTTTTCGCATTTATTTTGATGAAAACTTCTCGTTCATTTATTGCTTTTTTTGGATAATTACAAGTGAATGAACCTGAATACATGTTCATAAGTGTGAACCAATCTTACTTTGGAAGGATTAAGAAGCACACGTTGCCGGTTTATCAAGTAGTTATATAATGATATAAATATGTAAGTAAATGTTATAAGGTTATATAATGAAATAAATATTATAAGGTTTTAGAGAAGGATGATGTACTGAAGGTAAATGTTGTTGCTAAGGTGAGAACAAGTCCCACATCGGTTGGTATGGAAACAAAACAAGTGTATATATACCAATCAATAATATACATTAATGAATTGAAAATAATCTTGGAGCATGTGTGTTTGTATTGAAATAAAAATGGGCTTAGGCCCAAATTTAATATTTTGATAATTTAAAAAAATAAAATTAATACGAAAATTAATTAAAGATAAAACTAAATAATTAAATAAATTATAAATTAAATAATATCTAAAAAAAATTAAATAAACGTAAACTAAAAAAATTAAATAAAAAAATTAAAAATAAGCCCAGTCAGCAAACCCTAACTTCCACATGTGCAGATTCTCCATGCCCAGTCAGCCAAACAAGGGATAGAGTTTTTTGCAAACAGAATCTTGATTTTATAAGGGGAGAATAAAAAAAAAAACTTCAGGGGGGGGAAAAACAAAACTCGCCCTAATGGCAGGGGGTAAACACTATTTAACCTTTTATTTTATAAAAACTAATGTATTGATTGGTATTTTTATTTATATAAAAAAAACTTGATTATTTTAAATCTACATAGTATTACAATGTTAATAACTTTTATAAATGTTAAGTTTTCAAAAAAAAATAAAAGACTTTTTTTTTTTAAATTGAATTTGATAAAATGTTATTTTAATATCAGCAAGTCATAATAAAAATTAAATTAGTTGTTTTTATTATTAATTAAAAAAATTGATTATAATAATTTAAAAAATAATTCTTCTCTATAAAGTAAAATTTTAATTAAAAATATAATTATTAACAAATAAAAACTTTGTTTTAAAATTTGCCTTGAGCCTTAATATGTGTTGGGTCGGCCCTGCAGACTTATGTTGTGTTCTTGAATTACTATATGTGTTGCATGTCAAAATATATGAGCAGGTTGTTGTTGGATGAGGCATCCTAATTGCATAATTTGATTTTATTTTACTCTGATTTTAATTTTAATTACGCTAGGTGAAATTAGGGTGTTACATAGTGGTATCAGAGCAGGTCAGTCCTTTTGGCCAGGTTGTTTAATTATGTTTGTTCCCTAGTATGCGAAAACATTGTCGATGCTTGTTTTGTTTTCCATTTGCAGGTTGAGAATGAAACAAGTGGGGGAGAAGCTTGAGCTTTTCCAAGATGCTTCAGTGTGGAGTGATGGCTCAGTGTGTCGTTGAACGCTATTTGTAACACCCTTATACCCTAAAAAACATTCACGAAGAATATAATTAAGCATATCAGAGTACATCACCAAAAGGGTGTCACAATTCGACATAAACCACAATAATGTCTTACTCTGTAACACGAGTTTTATTCATCAGAATTTCAGTCAATTACTACGCAGCAGAAAGATTCAAAATCATCAACATAATTTGTAATCCAAAGAGTTTTAAAAAAAACAATGACTCATAACTTCATAATGTCAACAACAAAAGAACACAACGGTTCGACTCAAACGTCCCGACCCGATGTTACATATCAGAGCAAGACCCTCTAATCAACATAAATGACCAAAATACTTCAAGTCAGTTCTTCACGCACCAAGGGATAATCCTGATCACCTGCACGTTACCCACGTGGAGGCAACATTCAAACAGGCAGGGTGAGTAATCACAAATAATTATACAAGATATAAAGATAAGATATATTAAGATAGCATTCATCATACGATAGCAACATCATCATGAAATCCATGCATCATTATTTACCAGGTATTATATTCACACCTTCATATCATAGTATCATATATACATCATCACTCATAAAAGTCAACAACTCAACAATTCAAGACCAACGCATCACTTAAGTCACATTATCATCAAACATCATTTTAAAATCACCTCATTAATAACAACAGTCATTCACGTAGATGCAACGCCACATAACATGAAATGCAACAACATAGACTCATGCACGTGGTACCAAATCAACATGTTGATGGACACTAGGCCATCACCCTCTAAATATCCCCACCAATAGGATCAATTACACACAAGAACTAGAGCACAGCATAAACACCCCAATCCACACAATGGGGTTGAAGCCAACACTGGACCGAAGTCCTATCATCAACACTGGACCGAAGTCATATCATCAACACTGGACTGAAGTCCTAATATGCTATGAATGCATGATGCAAAATGTCATAGAAGCTGATACTCAAGGCAGCCTTGGTACTCAAAGATAAAGAGGATCAAAAACTCTATATATAGCCATTTTGTTTTCTTCATTAGAGAGGATTCATTCAAGATTAATTCAAGAAAGATTCAAGGGAAATGGTCATGAAATTCTTCCAAACATCATATTCTCACTCAAATCCATTGTCACATAAAAGTCGAAACTTCGAATCTTCCGATTTTTCCACTTCCATTACATTAAATATAATTCATCTAATGCATTGAAACCCAATATTCCAACACACTCCTAGAGGCTTAGTGAAGCTGTAGACATCATTATATCTCATCTGGGAGAACTCTAGAAGGTGCATTGGACACACTCCAATAGATAAACTTTCTTGATTTCAAACCCTCATTAAGGCTTCATTTTCATCCATTCAAGTTGCTATTTTGTTGCCTTGAGATGTTGAGTGAAAACCCCATGAAAATGGGTATTGGTTGAGCATATATGGTATTAAATTTTATTTATTTCATTTTCATTTGTTTTAACTTTCATTTATTTTATTTTATTTTTAAAAAAAATCAAAAAAATAATATTTTATTCTTTCTTGCCATTTATTTCATTCTCATACCAAAAAAAACTAAAAATATTCGTACTCTTTCATTTATTTAGCTTTAGGTTTCTATTTATCTATTTTTAAAATGTGCTTTGATATTTTTTAAATATTTTGATTAACTTGTACATTTTTGTTGATTTTGTTTTGGACCTAATTTTTTATGAATCCATGATTGTTTCAAACGCTCAATGTTTGATATCTTGATGATTAATGATGGATCCATGTCCATACTCATATGATGTTACTTATATGTCCATGTATCATATTCACATGTTTTTGCTATGAACCTACTTAAATGTACCATGTTTAAATATTGTTATGACTTATCCATGCTTGTTTAAACTTTCTCTATGTTTAAGTATTGTTATGACTTATCCATTTTTGTTTTATACTCGTGATTAAGTGGTGTTACTTTATGTGATTCTCTGATTAACATCATATTTGAATGTTAACTTTTGTTACCCTTGTCATTGATATCATATTTGAATATCATCCTTGTTCATCTCACCCATATTCACTCATCTTATTCGTGTTTACTTTGGCTTTGTCAATTTATCTCCTCAAGTGATGTCAGCTTGTTGGCCTTCATCCTTCTTTGATAGTCTTTTGATTCCAATTCTAAAGGAAAGTTATCAGGTCGACTTGTAAGTCATTTTTAAGATAGCTTAGACCTTTCCCTTTTCACCTCCTTGACCTTTTTAGGATCATCTCCCTTTGCCTTATTAGAGCCATTTTTTCTTTATAACTTAGAGTTAGGTTTGGAGTTTTTTTTAAACTCTATGTCGGTACCATTATGACGTGTACCTATTTCCCCTTTGACTTTGTTAAAAGTAACCTTCTAGTTAGTTTTCAACTTAGACTTAGAGAGTTTGTCAACTATATGTGAGTGTTATGGTTATGAGTACTCATTTCCCCTTGGAACCTTGACCACATTCAAGAGTTCCTCACCCTTAGTGAGGTGAACTACAAATGCTCTGATTCCATCCTAGTCAGGATACGTAGGCACGAGATGCAATGTCTTGGCGAGCATACTTAGAAATAAACCCCTAGGTCTTTACCTTAGCACCTCTTATCCTTAGCAAGCAAACAATAACATAACACAAATACTAACAAGAGGTTCCTGTAGAGTACTACAGATACTTAGGATGCTAACACCTTCTCTATGTATAACCAACCCCCGAACCTTAAATTTCTTAGCTTTGTTGTTACATAGCGCAATTAGGGTTTTCTTCGATCTTTACCCTTTCCTTTAGATAAATCAAAGCTCGGTGGTGAACTTCATGATTTACGATTCAAGTTAATTAATAGCTTGATATCCGATTCTCACTGCAACAGAAATGGCGACTTCACTGGGGAATGGATCCAAGAGGGTTAAGCCCACCTTGTTTGTGTTTGTGTTTGTTATATGTTTGCTTGCTTATATATATCTGTACATATTCATATCTATATATATACCCATTGTGCTTGGGTTTTTTGTATGTAGGGTTGCTACTTTTGAGTGGTGAGAAAAGTCCTAACCAGGACTTGAGAGCACACATATGATATGATTATGGTGTAATTAATAGTCGGCTATTGGGAGTAGTCCTAACACGTTTGGCATATGATGACCACGCTCAGTGGAGGCCCCTTTGGGATTATTGATGTCTGATGCGAGTAGTCGTATTGATGTCACTCTTTCTGACCTGGGAGTCTATGATACTGAGAACTTTTAGTTACCCTTTACCCCCACTTGGCCTTTTTAGGACGTAGTACAGTGATTATCTAGGTGTAGGCCTGTGATGGTTGTCATGCGATACTACACTCAGACGAGTTTATCTTGAGAATATTATTAACCCGCACGAGTAGTCATGTAGGCCGATAATATCCGAAAGATTTATCGATGACTCTGGGAACTTTTTAGAACCCTGTTCTACAGACGATAAACCCATAGTACATACCTCTTGGGATAGGTAGACCATAGTTCCACGCTCGTGATCTCCAAACCTAGGCCCTTGTTGTTTGCCTGTATATACCTGTATATTTGTGAATACTTGTATACGTGTGTTTGTGCATCCATACATTCATCCATTCATGATAACCCTTTGGTTTCAAGGAATTCAGATGTTTTTTCCTTTGTAAGAATCAATAGAGATCATGGATTTTGAAACGAACCTCTTCATTTTTTCCAAAATGTTTACAACTTGCTTTTGAGTTCCTTGAAACCATTTGACTTGCATTTGCTTTACATGTGCATGTCGTCACATTTGCATTTGCATTTCCCAGCCTTGAGTCTCATCCATCCTTTGTCCGTAACCCAGTTGACTTCCCGAAACTAGTATTGGACTTGAGGTAGCTTTTGAGGAATCATGAACTCAGAAGAGCAGAGCCAGTTTGTGACCAAAGAGGATTTTGACTTGTTGAAAGATCAGTTGGGTCGGATTGTGGAAGCTATGAAAGCCTTGGTAAAGAGAGATGACAACATTCAAAGGACTTTTGTGACCAATGTTGCCCAAGCTCAACCTGTGCAGATTCCTATTGAAAACCAGGTTATACAAGAATGTACCATTGTCCGAGATGGACGTTCCTCTTCGGTTGATGTCGTGGAATACCGCAGTTTCACATTCTCTGAGCCAAATTCCCAAGAGGTAGTCCCTGTGATGAAAACCAAGGATCCACGATACGTTGAGATAATGGAAAAATGTTGTGTCTTGGAAAAGAAGCTTAATGCCATTAAGGGTCGTGACGCTACTGACCTAAATGCTTTGAACATGTGTTTGGTACTCGACCTCGTGATACCTCCTAAGTTCAAAACACCAAAGTTTGAGAAATACAAAGGGGATAGCTGTCCAAAGCAGCATTTGGTGATGTTTTGCAGAAAAATGACTTCACATGTCCGTAATGACAAGCTCATGATCCACTATTTCCAAGACAGTCTAAGCGGGGAATCACTGAATTGGTATATGCAGCTAGAGAGCAGTCACATCCAATCATGGCCAGACCTAGCTAATGCCTTTATGAAGCAATACAACTACAATCTTGACTTGGCTCCCAGTCGCCTGCATTTGCTAGACTTATCTCAAAAAGACAATGAATCCTTCAGAAGGTATGCTCAGAGGTGGAGAGAAGTAGCTTCTCGCGTTCAACCACCACTATTGGATAAGGAATTGGTTGACTGGTTCGTGGATAATTTGCAAGGCCCATACCGAGAAAAGTTGTTTAGCATTGTGACATCAAATTTCTCTGACTTGGTGATAGCTGGAGAGCGCATCGAGAGTGCTCTCAAAAGTGGAAAATCTGAGGTGCCTCGAACAACCCAACTGGTGAAAGTGAATCAATTGTCAGTTCTCAAGAAGAATGGGAGAAAGAAAGTAATTCGACTTGGGAATCTCCAATACCTCAGCAATCATGCATCTCAACTGATCAGATTCAGCAATCTTTTGGGTCTTCACGTCAGATACCATGTTACCCACAGGGGCAATATTCTTCTCCAAATCAAATACCTCATCAGAATCAACGGTCATACTGCCGTCAGCCGCGTTAGCATGCCCGACAAAGGCCAAGGAAGCCAGAGAGGCATTTCACTCAGTTGCCGATGTCATACAGTCAGATATTTCTAGATTTGATCAAAGGTGGATTGGTAGTACCAAAGAAGATAGATCTAGTGATCCCTCCATATCCACCAGGCTTTGATGCCAACGCCCGATGTGCCTACCATGTTGGGGCACAAGGGCATTCAACTGAAGACTGCAAGGTGCTCAGGAGCAAGGTGCTGACTCTGCTTGACTCTGAGATGTTCTCATTCACGCCTTAGGGTATTCAAATCAATAATCCTTCACCTAATCAGGCGGGTCCATCAGTTCCGATTATGGAAGAAATTGCCGAGGATATATATGAAGGTGATTTTCAGACTAATCTCGACAATCAACTCTGAAGATGGTTATCTGAGTTTGGAATGTCAAGAAAGGAAAGCCCAGTGCTCGAGGCCGGCAATCTTTCGGCTATTTGAGCATTTCCTATTGTATTTTCTTTGCATGTTGAATTTTTATTTGCTTGTAAGCTGTTGCTTTTTCAAATTGGCAAGATTAATGAAACGTTTGTGCATCTTTTGATTAAGTCCATTCGTATTCACTCTTTCTCATTTCCTTTTATTCCACTTATCCTTACCAAACTGTTGTTTTAGCAAAGATTGGGGAGGATGATGAAAACAAAATACTCATAATTGTTGTTGGTATGCTTTCGAATCAAAACCTTGCTGACGATGTAAGGCATTGTTTCAAATCCCCAAACACTGGAGATATAAGGGAGATAGACCCTCGCTAACCCTTTTGAGCCTTGAAGTAGGAGTTTTTTTGTCCAAATAATAAAAACCCTTAATTTTGAACCTGGGGCAGGGTAGTGGGTTCAGTTAATTTGACTATACGTTAGATCTTTAAAAGGTCCGTTCATCTGTACACTCTTCGTAGAGGATCAACCACGTGTTATCCTTCAAATATCCCAAAAGGGGAGAAGAAATTGAAGAAATCCAAGAAATTTATTGAATCCTCATTCACTAATAATGTGGCAGTCACAACCTGTTATGCAAAAATTAGGACATCCCGGTGGACCAAAAGCTTCAAAGAAGCGGTCCAGAAAAAAGTTAGGGATTAAAACGAAAGACAAGAAGAGGTCTCAAAACCTTAGCAAAGACAAGAAGAGGTCATAAAATCCTCAACAAAACAAAGACGAAGTAGCGTGACTGTCATTGCAAGGAAATCATGAATCCTCATTGTTACTATCACACTATTAAAGTTTTTTGGGGTTAGAATGTGTGTGTTAATTAACTGAACGTAGGATTGGAGTTCATCACGAAGAAGGGGTGGGTACAAATAAACTTTGAACCGTTATCCTTTGTTTAAAAAAAATCGTGAACCAAGCAACATTACAACCCTTAAAAGACCTAATTGAGGTAAGGTTATTTTGAAAGAATACTACAGCAAGGTTGGATAACCTGACTCCTAATGATCTTTGCTATTTGCGTGTGTTGATCATTTCACCTGTCATTCTGTAAATGACAAGATCCACTTCAATTTTGATAATATAATCACTCCACTATGTGCTTTATCAATAAACTTTGTTTTCAAAAGCTTCCATAAATGTTGCAATGAAATTGCCAATTTTTAATGAACAATATTCTTTGCAAGACAACTCAATATCAAAGGAATCCCAACAAATACAGCCAGCTAGGGAATTTGACTTGGTAAAGGAAGCTCAGGCTGGGGCAACCAATTTGGAGGATTTATTAATTAACCATTCCAAGAGTCGGTGAATCAGGGGCAGAACTCTTCAAAGTTCAGAACATTGGGGCAAGCTGCTACAAGATTCAGTTAATCAGAGGCAATCAGGTCGAGATTTGACAAATCTCTCAAAGGTCAGTTAGTTTGGGGCAACTCCTTCATAGATCAACCAACTAGCAGGGGCAAGTTTGTTTCCCAGTTGTCACTCTCATAATTTAAAGGACAAGTTTGAGGACTTTGTGGTGCAAATGTAGTTAAACTGGGTAGTTACGTCGAGATTTGTGAATCTCTCCAAGAGTTTGAAGACACTAAAGCATCTTGGATGCCAATTCTTTTGTAAAATCCTCTTGGTAATTTCTTCTCACAGGCCATGTAATTTTGGGCAGATCATTATACAATTAAAGTGCAGAATTACACTATTCTCGTAATATCTTTTGCCAGCTCCCCAGTAAGTTTTTAATTCAGTTGATCTTGGCGAATTCCCACAGATCTTTCTCTTTTAACAAGGAAAATAGGCTCATGATGGCAATCCACAGTGAAGTCATGACGTTATGCCTCCAAGTGGAGTACTCTTTTCCCCAAAGAAGGTTGTAAACTTGAAGTAGAACTGCTGATTCTACATGTTCATCCCTAGTGATGTTCCAATTTGGTGAATTTGGCTGGGTACCTTTGTCGAGATATTTATTTCATCTCCCGTTTGCTTCCATTTGTCTGTTATGTCAGCATAAGCATAAACATGACATACATGCATTCATACATATGCATGGCATCTGAGCATTTTTGCTACCATTCTGGTGTTTATGTGTTTCGTTCACTTTGGCGTTTATCTCCCCAAGTGACTGGGTTTGACTTTTCT
The DNA here is from genome assembly GCA_022829125.1 of Lathyrus tuberosus. Classification (NCBI taxonomy): domain Eukaryota; kingdom Viridiplantae; phylum Streptophyta; class Magnoliopsida; order Fabales; family Fabaceae; genus Lathyrus; species Lathyrus tuberosus. The sequence continues at coordinate 1,365,352 of JALAZF010000811.1, read as the reverse complement.
CTCCATCAGACCCGTCAGCCTTAAGCATAAAGTGCCCGTCCTTTCTAAGTTCCCCACAAAGCTGGATTCTCGTGGATGATGGTTGCTTCAATTATCCTTTCCATGTTTGGATAAGATAAATCCCCATTCGAGTTCATTCCTCAATGGGTAGAGTCTTGTTTGACCATTTCTTTCTAGCTTGTTCCTAGATTGAATTTTGGTCCCTGGCAGGTGTTGCTTTTAAACCTGATTAGGTCGCCGAACCTAGTTTGAATGTGCATTTATTTTGCACTATGTCTCACATGAAGAATATTTTACAGATCCTCATTGAAGACATAACCCTTTCTCCAGCAGGGTTGTTATAACATCTCCTTGAAGTTTGTACCCATACAACAAGTGGAAGTCTCTTTTGAGAAACTTATCCTTTTCAAATGATAAGTGGCAGTCTCTCTTGAGAAGCTTATCCGTCTTTGGTGTTTTCCTCAATCTTTTGTATACAATAAGTGGCAATCTCTTTAAGAAGCTTGTTTTTTATGGCGATAAGTGGCAACCTCCCCTGAGAAGTTTATCCTTCCTTGGTGTTATTCCACCTTTTGTAGTTACAATTATTGTTACCCGTGATCAGTCATTTCCATCAACCCTTTTTATGACGATTTTTAAATACATTTCTTGTCCATCAACCTCTTGATGAGATTCCTATTTGAGGTGTTCTTTCCGTCAACTCTTTTGACGATGTAGTCCGAGATCAGGTTTTTATTGTGTTAATCCTTTGATGATGTGTTCCTTCGGACAGGTGTTCTTTTTGTCAACCCTTCGATGATGTCAATTATTTCGTTGTTGTCAACCCTTTGACGATAATAATGTTTGGTGAACTGTTCTTTCCATCAACCTTTTTGACGATATAGTCTAAGATCAGGTTTTTCTTGCTGTCAATCCTTTGACGATGTGTTCCTTCGGACAGGTGTTCTTTCTGTCAACCCTTTGACGATGTCAATTGTTCCGTTCCTGCCAACCCTTTGACGATGATAATGTTTGGTGAATTGTTCTTTCTGTCAACCCTTCGATGATGTCAATTGTTTCATTGTTGTCAACCTTTTGACGATAATAATGTTTGGTGAATTGTTTTTTCTGTCAACCCTTTTGATGATATAGTCTGAGATTAGGTTTTTCTTGCTGTCAATCCTTTGACGATGTGTTCCTTCAAACAAGTGTTCTTTCTATCAAACCTTTTGACTATGTAGTCTGAGATCAGGTTTTTCTTGCCTTCAATCCTTTAACGATGTGTTCCTTCAGACAGGTGTTCTTTCCGTCAACTCTTTTGACGATGTAGTTCGAGACCAGGTTTTCATTCTATCAATCATTTGACGATGTGTCCCTTCGGACCTTACCATCAACCCTTTAATGATGACTCTCAAGTTTAGGTATCTTTCCGTCAACCTTTGACAATGCCACTCATTTGTGAAGCTTTTCTTTCTCCAGTGGAGACCGTTTTCTGATTCAATCTTCATTTAGGATCTTTTCTTTCTAGAATGTTATCCGATCATACTTGAACTTGATGATCAATCATTCTAGATACCTTTATTGGAGCCCATCTTTTGGTTCTACTTTCGATAAGGTTGTTTTTATTTTGTTCAGCGTGTCAGTCAGTCATTGTTTGAACTTGTTGATCCACTACTTTGCATATTTCCCATTGGAGACAGTCTTTCTGGCTCTACCTCCAGTGAGGATCTTTTCTTCTAAAGTGCCAACCGATCATGATTTGATCCTGTTGTTCCATCACTTTAGATGTCTTATTTTATTTTCTTTCCCCAGTGGATACCGTCTTTCCGGTTCAACCTTCATTTATGATCTGTTTTTTTGTTCTAGAATGTCATCATGTCATACTTGAACCCGATGATCAATCATTCTAGATACCTCCATTGGAGACCATCTTTTGGTTCTACTTCCAATGAGGATGTTATTTTTACCTTTTCTTTTGTCCAATCCTAAAGCTTTGAGGATTGTGTCATATTCATGCCTATTCTTTTCAGAGTGTTAGCTAGTCATTGCTTGAGCTTGTTGAGCAACTATTCTGGATATTCCCCAATGGAGACCATCTCTTGGTTCTACCTCCAGTGAGGATCCCTTCCTTCTAAAGTGTCACATGGTCATGCTCAGACCTGTTGCTCAATCACTTTATTTTTCCCAAGTTTGTTTCAACATCCCCAGTGTTGTTGTCATCCCCAGTGAGTGGTTACTCATTGTGTTAACTATATTCCTGTTTTGCTTTCGTTTTCGTTTGCATTTAGCATTCCATCATTGTCATTATATTAGAGTTCATGGCATGTCAGCACCGTCTGCATATTTCGTTTTTGTCCATAGCATAGCATGTCATTGCATCTAAGGGCAAAATTTTTGGTCATCTAAATTTAAATACCTTTCACCATGATTTCATGAGGATTATCATCACTCATGTCATCTGGTGAAGATATTTAAATAGGGGCAACTGTCATACCCCAAATTTTACCCCTAGATTCATGGATCATTTACATATCATTATAGGTCAATCATTCATGCATGGCTAACCAATTATAAAGACATTTTTTTTGTTTATTCATTTGTAAAATAGGGTTGCGCATCAAGAAGTTCAAGCAAATGATCAAATCAAGGATTTGTATGATTCTCCACTTCTCAAGAACCTCCACTCATTCATGGTGATCAAGAGTTTCCCTCTATCAATAATCAAGTTTGAGTGTGCATCAATTCAAGTTTACCAGGATCTCATGGCTTAGAACATGATTCAAAGGTTTCAAATGCATCTTTGTGGCCCATTCATGTGTTTAAGATGGTTCGAGAAGTTTGATCTATTAAGAGTCGAAGAATTTTGATTCAATCTAATATCTATTGATAAAAATAATAGTACTTGAAAATCCCTATATTAATCCTTTGATTAACAACTTAATCTTTTGGAATTCCAGGGATAGATTTGTCTTTTAAAAACTTCCTCTAATCATATGCATTCTACAATAAATGCATCTGATGTGGCAATCATAGATTTTTTTAGCTAATTTCCAATTAAAAAATTAAAGCTTTTCTCTTTTTTTAGTTTTATGTTTTATTGGATTTTATTGGATATTGAAACGAAACTTTTCTTGAAAAATCAAAAGTTGCACGGGTAACTACATTTTACCATATGGAAAGACACCCAATTATCACACCTTATTAAACAACATGGGAATGAGAAATTCTATACTTATTTCACATTCACAACACATTTCTTCAACCTCTTCATTCAATCACTTTGTAATTCTTCATCACTCTAACTGTAAACTCTTCATCTTTTCATGCTTCCTCCCCTTTTACATTATACTTCAGTATTGGTTCATTCTTCTTTATCTAACGTCTGTTGTTCTTTCAGCATTTCGATAAGCAATGTCTCGCCCGATTGAAGCCGTCAGGGACATCAATGATACAAAGGATTTGTGGAAGATAATTGTTCGGCGTAAACATTTATGAAGTGTCACGAGTTCCTCCAACAAAGAGCATCTGGAGATGGTTTTGCTTGATTCAAAGGTATGATTACCTTTTCGTGGTTTGTCTACATTGCATGTTTAAACAACATATTATCCTTAAAAAAGATTTATTTTCTAATGTTGAAGTTTTCATTTTCGTTTTGTAGCTTGATATGATTTCAGTCATTGTTCCACCGCAATTGGTTTCGAAGTTCAAAACGGAAGTTCATACATTATGCAGAATTTCAAGGTTTCCCATAATGATTTTTCTTTTAAGTCGACCACTCATAAATTCAAGTTGGTGTTTTGTGGATCCACTTCTGTTAAGAAAACTGAGTTGCCTGATATCCCTGGAGGCTATGTCTGCATCTGCTGATTATGATCCTGCATTTTCAAATTCTGTGCTGACTCCGTCGAAAAGAACTTTGATTGATGTTGTCGAAGATTTTGAAAGTGATCAAATGTCCTTAACCAAGTTAACTAAAGCTATCAAAGAGGAAAAGTAACTGCATACATGCTTTGTCCTTCATTTATGTTAACATCAGAATTTCAAATTACTTGTGGAATTATGTTCATCTTTTGTTTTGTGACCAATCAGCTTGAATTCTGTTTTGAATGTTTCTTTCTATATGTTTTAGTATCTTTAACCTTTATATGTCATATTTTAGAGAATTAGCTTCCATATCAGTGGTATGAGAAATTATTAAATCGTGCACATCTACTATTTTCTTTGTCATCAATGATAAATAGCTAAGTTCTGAACATTCATTATATACAAGAAATTAAGTAATACTTGAATACTCATGGAATCTTGAGCTAATTGGGTAGTAGATATACTTCTGTAGCATGTCGTGCAACAAATGGAAGAATTACATGTTAAAACAGGTTCTAACACAGAGATAGAAGTGAAATTAAATACACTGACCAGAAACATGAAATGGACAAAAAGGATATATTTAAGTGAACCATCACTATGGATCGCTTTTTAAAGTTTATTTTTAATTATTAAAAATTGCCATTTCATTTATAATTAGTGAAAAGGATGTATCCTTTTATCCAAGTGAAAAATACTCTTTTTGTTAATGGTTATGCCTATGAACCAAATAATAAAGTTAGACTTCATCGAAATAAAGTTAGTCTATTTTTGTTAATGGTTATACTAATTAACCAAATAATAAAGTTATACTCTGATTGGTCAATGATATACTTAAACTTTATTATGAAATAGTTTAATGGTATATCAGTAACCATTTTGTTGTGGATTCATCCTTAACATATGGCATTATCAATAGCCATATTTTTTAATATGAAACAAATAATTTCACCGGATAGTATCCATGTCATATATCTACTGAAGGTTGTTGTCCATAAATTCTTTTCATTTTCCTCATTTCCTATTTTGGTTTAGTGATAATGTTATGACTATTGAATTGTGTTATCCGTTGGTTGTAGTTCAATGAATTTCGTGGATGCTGCTGAAAGCTTCTCAATATATAAAGTAAAAAATGTATAATTGAGCAAAGGTGTGTTCCATTACACCTCTTCCATTTATTCAAATGCCAAGGGTTTTTATAAGCCACGAATATGTTGTATCTCTGTCAGAGGAAGTCATTTGCATGGTCAATTTTATCACTAGCATTGAATTGCTATGTGACATATCTTTGAATGAATGAGACTGTCTTACAAAGGTTGATATGTCTTTTGGGTGGGTAGGTCTAACTAATTTGTACGAGAACATCCCTACATTCATCATTTAGTAAAAATTGCTTTTTTCTATGTTTACTTCTATACTTTTGAAGGTGTGAAAAACTCAAGAAAGGGGGGTTTGAATTGGTTTTTCAAAATAAACTTGTTTTTAAAAATTAAATTCTTTTCATAAAACCCTTCCTTTTAATGGTAATGACCTTTGTTGAGAATCAAGTGATGAACACGTTATGTTTATACTCGTTCACTTGAGAAACCCTCAAGTTAGTCTAGTCCACCCGCCAAGGTGATTTTGCCTCTCTCAACGAGGACTTAATCCACTATTCAATCAAATCAGTACAATGCACGAGCCAAACCGCTGGTGACTAACACAACCTCTAAAACTCACAAGTTTTAGACTTCTCAAGTAATACAACCTCACAGGTCTTACTCAAGGAACAACCTCTAAGACACACGACTTAAACTTCTCAAGAATTACCACCACAGGGTCTTTCTCAAGGAACACACAAACCTAAGTTTGAACAATTTACGTTTACAGAAATGTGCTTCTATACAAGCTGAAAATGTAAACACGTTTTTGACCAGAATGACTTATGAAAGATTTCAGATAGAGAGTGTATTACAATAGCGTTCGTGTGTATCTTTCTTCAAGTCTTTTGCTTCCTTTTATAGCCGTGTAGAAAGAGTCGTTGAAATGTAATCATGATAGCTTAACTAGGCTGGCGGCTAGAAGCGTGAGGACATATAATAGCTTTTGCATGCTGCGCGTCCTGTTTTTGTCAGAATATCTTTGATTGTACAGTTGCATAGTTACCAAGATATTTTTCGCTTGAATTAAGATGCAGCTGTACTATGTAGCTTTGTCTTCTTGGCTTCTCAACTTCAGTGGCTTTTTACGAGCATGAGTAAAAAGGGAAAACATCGCTTAGTTCTTGCGATTATTAAGTCTTTGAATCTTCAGAGTAGCGTCTTCAGAGTCTTCAGCACTTGGTCTTTAGAATCTTGTTCGCTTGGTGCGTTGTCTTCATATCTTTCAGAGGCTTTTGATAGTATTTGGTTGAAGCATGAGTAGAGACTTAATTTAGGTCTTCAGAACCTTGATTTAGAGAGTTGAGGACTTTAGCATTTGGACTTCGTTCAATCAGAACCTATGTCTTCAGATCTTTAGAACCCGTTCTCTTTTCCTTTTATATCAAAGTGTGTAGGCGGAGTATTTTACTTTAAGCATTGTGTTCGCGCCAATTTACGGAAGCATAACCTGTTTGTTACATTCTCACAAATAACAAACATTAGTTGTACAAAATTGTTCATACAAAAATACTCATTTGGTATCATCAAAACTTAGAGATAAAATTGCAGAACCAAATCTTGTTCTCACAATCTCCCCATTTTTGATGATGACAAAACTATGTATTTTGATGACACAATTTTGATATATATATATATATATATATATATATATATATATAATACAGGAGAATAACAAATTCTAAAGATAGCTTATCCTTCGTATGAAGTGCCCCCTGAGTTTTAGACTTGATGAATTTCTGAGCTTGGGGCTCCCCCTGATTTTACTAGATCATGAGCTCTTAGTCTTGATTCTCTTTTCAGCAGAGTTCTGATTTTCTTTTCTTAATAAAGCTTGATTTTCATCCGAATACCTAAAAAAGAAAAACACTCTAATAGAAATAACAGTTTTATCTGTTAGCATGTAAACAGTGTTTTTCAGAGATTTGACTATGGAATCAAAATATATCACATTTATATTACTTCTCCCCCTTTTTGTCATTGATAAAAAAGATTAGTGGTGCAAGGGTGAAAAACAAAGATCTAAGGACTTAAGGACAACAAAGACATAAGAATTAGGTGCTTCTGAAGGACATCTTGTCCCGTATCTTTTGAAGCATGCCCTGAAGATTAGCATTGACAGTCCTTTGTTCCTCAAGGTTATTGCTGAACTTTTGTTGTTCTTCTCTGATTTCTCCAATTGTGTCTTCTAAACGCTTTATAGCCGGATCAGATGTAGAAACAACTGCAGCAGCTTGCTTGGCCTTTTCCATGGCTTCAGATTCTTGTGTTATTCTTGCTTCTTCAGCAGCTTTTTCTGCAAGAAGTCTTGCTTCCTCAGCAACCTTTTCTTCAACTTCATTCTGCTTTGCAGCCAGGAACTTAAATATCCTGATCCGCTCTTCAGCTTCTGCTCTTTCCTTTTCCCGTTGAATTCCATCTGTGATGGTTGCATCTGAGAAGCTTACAATTCTTGCAAGCTCACTGCTCAACCATTTCTGGAAGTTTTGACAAGATCTTTCAAGTTCCACAGGCTTGGTACTTGTGTTAAGTTCTGCTCTTAGGTTCGCAAACTTCCTTAATGCCTTGTTATAAAATTGGCTTGCGCATTCTTCAAAAGATGTTGGAGATGGTTTAGTATAGATGACTAAGGCAAGGTCAGGCTTGGCAGAATTTGTTTCAGGTGGTGTTTGCTGAGATGGAACGATCTCAGTAGGAACATATTCACTGATTTGTTGATCAGCAGGAGATGTCACTTCTTGAATGTCTGATTCTATGACGATCTCTAGGGATTCAGAGGTTATATCCTTAGAGATAGACTCAATACTGAGTACTTGAGATTCAGAGATTAGGTTCATGGAACTTTGTTCACTTGGCTGAATAATTGATGAGGTTATTGACGAGGTGTAGGTAGGAATGGATTCTAACGAGATAGGGGTGCTGATTGATGAGTTGGGTGGAGATTGGATAGTGATAGTTGAAGGAGGAATTGAGAAAGATGGTGGTTTAAACTTTACCTGTGGAATGGAGGTAGGAATGACGATGGTTTGAGATGATGATGGTGCAGTAACAGTATCAGTGACATTCATAGATCCAGAAGAATTGACAGTCGACTTGTTGATTTTCTCAAGAAGAGTTTCCGGTCTAGAAGCTTTGGAGGTTTCAGATTCATCCTTTTTCTTCTTCTTAGGCTCAGCATCCTCTTCAGTTTGCTTCCTCTTACTCCTCGTTGTGTATTTAGATTTGGGAGTAATCTCTTCAACTCTGGATTTTGGCATGTCATACCCTTCTTCTCTCATTACAGCCACAAATGAAGTAATTGCTGTTGGATCGTCTTCTTTGCGATAACAGGGGTAGTTCGGTACTGAACGTTTGATCGTAGTGTCGTGAGGGATAGATATGTGTTTCACATCAACATTAGTGATCATTTTCATATGCTTAAGATTCATAGCATTGAAAGCTTCTCCTACTTTCTTGGTCAGATAATTTGTGTACTTGGCTTCTTTGACTAGATACTCTACTAGGCCACTTTCAACAAAGATGTCAGAGAGAAGTCTTCCAAACGGAATGTAGTTAACAATCTTCCTATCTGGTAGAGCTGTTGTTTTCGTCTTGCGCACCATATCTCTCAGGTAGTAGAAAATAATGGATGGGAGACACATTTTCTCATTCTTGTGCAAGTAGTACAACATGTACTTTTGATTTGTGTTGAAGAAATCTGCAGCACTCTTTGGAGGTCTTGGATTGATGCATCCAAGAATAATTTTATGCCAGATTATCAGGTTGTCACGCAGATTCTTGCTTTTGTACTCTGAAGTCCCAGGTTGACAATTTTTTAGAATTGTTTTGTTGATGACAGAGTCAGATAATTCAATTTTTCCATAAACTCTTTTTCCTTCCAAGAATTGCATCCCTAGTAGGTCTGAAATAGATTTTTCAGTGATAATGATCTTTTGATCCATGACAAAAGATACAACATGAAGATCGTCTGTTTCAGCGTGCCTCCAGAATTCCTTTACTAGGTCATCAAAGGTTGGACCTTTAAGTCTTTCAAAGTAACTTTCCCATCCTTGAATGTTAAGTTGATCAATTAGGTTAAACCCATTATCGCGAAGATTGTCAAAGTCAACAACCAGTTCTTTCACAATAATTAGTTCATTTGCATGCATAACACAAGTGACAGAGGAATTTTCTGTGTTACATGGGTTGCATCGATCGTGGTAAGAGATAATGGAGTTGAGGAGATCGTCGCAGTGGTTGTGGAGGTGGTAGAAGGTATGATAGATGAAGACGACAGTTCTTGGGAGACATTCAGTGACGTTTCAACTTCTTTGGAGAGGAGAAAAGTTTCTTGTTGATCGATGTTTGTCATGATGATGGTTAAGAATGAAGAGGATAAGAACAGGGATTGAGTTTAAGAGAGAGAGAGAGAGAGAGAGAGAGAGAGAGAGAGAGAGAGAGAGAGAGAGAGAGAGAGAGAGAGAGAGAGAGAGAGAGAAAGAAAGAGAGAGAGAGAGAGAGAGAGAAATTTAGGGTTTTAGGGTTTTCTTTTGAGTGAAAGAGGGAATACAAAAGGTTTTTGAATTTTAAAGAGATAAACACCATACAGGGGATAAATGAATAAATGTAATAAAGTTTTGAGTCATTCCCAAGAAAATTGCTGCTCGTTTGATTTGAATAGATATAGTGAATTAGATATAATCTAATCACATGCAAACAGTTATTTTCTAAATAAATGACGTGTCATAACAGACTCAGAAGAGAAATTAATCAGAACTGAGATACTTCTCACAAAAGTGGTTTTGATGATTTAAAAATACTTATTTCTTCTGACTAACACATTTGGTTCTGAAATAACCTTATTCTGAGCAGTACACCATTTTCAGATGTTTTAAAATGTTTAGAAATATATCTTCAGCTAAGGATTTTGTAAAAATATCAGTCCATTGATGGTCTGTAGTAATCAATTTTAAGCATAAGGTTCCCTTCTGAACATAGTCTCTGATAAAATGGTGTTTTATTTCAATGCGTTTAGCCCTAGAATGAAGAATTGGATTTTTACTTAAACAAATAGCAGCAGTATTATCGCAGAAAATAGGAATGTTACTCTCATATATCTGATAGTCTTCTAGCTGATTTTTCATCCAAAGCATTTGTGTACTGCATAGAGAGGCAGACATGTATTCAGCTTCAGCTGTAGAGAGAGCAATTGTAGATTGCCTCCTACTTGACCATGAGATTAGATTGTTCCCCAGGAACTGATAGTTTCTAGATGTGCTCTTTCTTTCCAATCTGTCTCCAACATAGTCCGCATCACAGTAGCCAAAAAGAGTATACTCTGATGTTTTCTCATACATCAAGCCCGGGTTAGTAGTACCTTTCAGATACCTTAGAATTCATTTAACTGCAGTTAAATGAGATTCTCTTGGATCTTATTGGAATCTAGCACATAAATGTACACTGAATAATATATCAGGTCTAGATGCAGTTAGATATAAGAGAGAGCCTATCATACCACGAAAAAGCTTCTGACAGACCTTATCTTCTGTTTCTTCTTTTCTCAGGACACATGTTGGATGCATTGGTGTTTTAGTTGTATTACAATCCACCATGTTGAATTTCTTCAGAAGTTATTTTGTGTACTTACTTTGATGAATGTAGGTGCCTTCTGATTTATGATCTATTTGAATTCCCAGGAAGTAGCTTAACTCACCCATCAGACTCATTTCGAATTCAGCTTGCATTAACTTTGAAAATTCTTCACATAAAGAAGAGTTAGCAGAACCAAAAATAATATCAATAATATAGATTTGAACTATAAGAATATCATTCTTATATGTTTTACAGAAGAGAGTTGTGTCAACCTTTCCTCTGGTGAACTGATTTTCTAAAAGAAATTTGCTCAATCTATCATACCAAGCTCTGGGAGCTTGCTTTAAGCCATAGAGATATTTTTTGAGTTTAAAGACAAAATTTGATTTTTCTGAATTTTCAAAACCAGAAGGCTGTTTGACATAGACTTCTTCTGATATATAACCATTTAAGAATGCACTCTTAATATCCATCTGATATTGGGTGATGTTATGGTTTACTGAGAATGAAATTAATAACCGTATTGCTTCAAGCCTGGCGACTGGAGCAAAAGTTTCGTTGTAATTAATCCCTTCTTGTTGACTGTATTCTTGAGCAATAAGTCGTGCTTTGTTTCTGACAACTTCACCTTTCTCATTTAGCTTGTTCCTGAATACCCATTTGGTTCCAATAACATGAACATTCTTAGGTTTTGGAACTAGATCCCAAACATCATTCTTTGATAATTGATTCAGTTCTTCTTCCATAGCCAGAACCCAATCTTTGTCCATAAGAGCTTCTTCAACTGTAGTTGGTTTAATTAACGACACCAATCCTAAGAGTGTTTCTTCTGATGGTCTGAAAGCTGATCTAGTTCTGATTGGAGCATCCTTGCTACCCATAATTAGTTCCTCAGGATGAGAAGTAGACATTCTTCTTTTCTTTTGTTGTGGAGTATTCGGAGTTATATCAGTGGTATCAGATGTAGGATCTGGCCGGTCTTTCACTTCATCTGTTTTGTCTTTAGGTTCTGAGAAGCTAATTTCCAAACCTACAAGCTTTTCAACTAGCTCTGACTTTTCAGAGTCAGGCTTGTCATCGAATCTAACATGAATTGATTCTTCCACAATCCATGATTCTGTGTTATAAACTCTGTATCCTTTTGAGCGTTCAGAGTATCCTAACAGCAGACACTTCTGTGCTTTGGAATCAAACTTGCCAAGATTCTCTTTAGTATTTAGCATAAAACAAGTACATCCAAATGGATGAAAATAGGAAATATTGGGAATTTTATTCTTCCACAATTCATAAGGAATTTTATTCAGAATGGGTCTAATAGAGATTCTATTTTGAATATAACACGCAGTGTTGATTGCTTCTGCCCAAAAATGCTTAGCCATGTTAGTTTCTTGGATCATGGTGCGAGCCATTTCTTGTAAAGTTTTGTTCTTTCTCTCTACAACTCCATTTTATTGTGGAGTTCTAGGATAAGAAAAGTCATGGGATATCCCATGTGAATCAAAAAGGTTTTCAAAGTCTTTGTTTTCAAATTCTCCACCATGATCACTTCTGACTTTGATGATTTTGCAATTTTTCTCATTTTGTACTTGGGTGCAAAAGAAAGCAAACACAGAATGTGACTCATCCTTGTGTTTTAAGAATTTCACCCATGTCCAACGACTGTAATCATCAACGATGACTAGTCCGTATTTCTTACCATTGATCGAAGCAGTTTTCACTGGTCCAAAAAGATCAATGTGAAGAAGTTCTAATAGTCTGGAGGTGGAAACAATATTTTTTGCTTTAAAGGAGGTTTTTGAAAACTTGCCTTTCTGACATGCTTCACAAAGAGCATCTGAAGAGTACTTCGGATTTGGTAAGTCTCTGACAAAACCAAGCTTGTTCAGCTGAGAAATTCTTCTAAAGCTAACATGACCAAGGCGTCTGCGCCAGACCCATTGCTCTTCATTTACAGAAAGAAGACATTTCATATTTTGGTGTTTTAAATTTGATAATTTAATTTTGTAAGTATTGTTCTTCCTCTTTCCGTTGAACATGACAGATCCATCCTTTTGACTTACAACTTTACAGGATGTTTGATTAAAGATAACATCATAACCATTGTCACTAAGCTGACTGATTGACAATAGATTATGCATAAGACCTTCAACTAACAGAACATTATTAATAGAGGGAAGCTTATCATTTCCAATAGTTCCAGAGCCAATGATTCTTCCTTTCTGATTTCCTCCGAAACCGACGACACCTCCGGGTTTAAGTTTCAGATCTTGGAACATATGCCTTTCCCCCGTCATGTGTCACGAGCATCCACTGTCCAGGTACCATGATTGGTGTTTCAATGGTGCCATTAAGGATGTCTGCAACATAAATTACCGTATTCTTAGGTACCCATTTTATGGGTCCTTTCACATTAGCCTTTCCAGAGGTTCTGACACCTTTAGACTTCCTTATATTGGAATAATAGTGTGAAACTTGTGCATAATGTTTAATTTTAGGAGTTTTCTTCAGTGTCTATGTTTGTGTAGTGATCGGTTTTGAACCTTTTTGTTCAGAACATTTTAAAATAGTGCCAGAGGGTAAAAAAGTTTGGACAGAGGTATTATCTTGATACTTTTGGTCTCATCATATGGTTGTGATGGTCCTAAATATCCTAGACCTCTGTTACCATTTCTGCTGACTCCATATATCATTGAAGCCATTTTGCTTCTGTCTATGCTTTTAGCAAGAAAGCGTTGGAAAGCTCTATCATACTTGACTACTTCATTAGTATTGGTTTTGTTAGAGATGATTTCTTCTTTTAACCTAGAGATTTTAGTTTTTAATGCAGTATTTGAATTTTTTAGAGAAAGTAGTTTTTCATTTAATTCAAAAATGGTTTGTTTGCTTTTAGCAAGATCTTCTGAAGGAATCACAAGAGTCTTTTTCAGAGTTTTGTGTTTTCTTCGAAGAGTTTGATATCTTTCCATGAGTTCATATAATCCTATTTCAAGTTCAGAGCGAGATAGGGAAGAAAGTACCTCTCTTTCATCGTCGGAGTGTGAAGGTTCTCCTTCTGATAGGACGTCGTTTGATTTAGCCATGAATGCTACGTTGGCACGTTCTTCATCAGAGTCATCTTCGGACTCTGAATCATCCCAAGTTGCCATAAGACCCTTTTTAGCTTTCTTAGGTCTTTCATCTTTCTTAACCTTTGGACAGTCATTTTTTATATGTCCAGGTTCCTTACATTCAAAGCACATAACTTCTCTTCCATAAGTTCTCTTTTGACCATATAAACTATTAATATTATTGATATATAATATATTTTTTATTTAACAATGTTACATTACCACAAACAAAGTATTGTAAACATAATTTGAAAAAGAATATATCATTAACATAAAACTGGTTCATCATTAAATTACTACTACACGGTATTCTAAATATGTTCATGAATTCATCTTGCTATCAAGACTAAAACCTTTGTTAAAAAATCAACTTTCTGCAATATGGATTCACTTTATTTGTCAAAAAACCAAGTTTCAGCATTCGCACGGCACAAAAGGAAGCAAATTCTTAAAGATAAAAGATCGAAAAAATACAAGATCGATGAGAACAACATTAACCACAACAAAGGTATTGAAAGTTACCATTCCTCTCCCATAGTTCATATGAGGACACCACTGTGTGATATAACTTCATCTGTGCAAAATGAAAGAAACCAGATTTTCATTTCACCAGTCTCTGCATCAGCCAGCTCAAATGCAATCAGTAGTTATGAAAATATTTCCCCAAAACAAAGTTCACCGTTAGCACGACAGAGGAGGAAAGGTATTATGCAAAATAAGATGTCACAAACCAGGAATCTTGATGAGAACGTTATCAACAACAGTGCGGACCATTTCAGGGTAAATACTCCATCATTTTTGCATTTGAAAAGACCTTTTCTGATATAACATCCTCATGTTCTCAGCAACGAAACAACAACATTCATACACAGCCAAGTGGATCGGTTCTTTCATCTAAAAAACAATTAAATGTGGGTGTTATTCAAGCTATGTTTGTCAAACTCTTCGATCACTTTGCAAATGATGGCCGTAATAATGCTTCAGCATCAACAACCGATGTGGATGTACAAGGAACTCCAACGTTCCATGCCACTCCAAATGTTGAGAATGAAGATGATGACTATGGTGATGAAGTCTCGACTGATGATTCATCTAGCGATAGTTCATGCGAGTTCAATGTTGAAGATGCAAATTATGACACAAGTTCAACTGTTGATGATGAAGAAGTGTATTATCCCAATTCTACATCAGTGGAGACTTGCAATATTGGTATGTATCATAATATCAATTGCTTAATTCTTTATATGTATATCTTACATTACATACTGTCATGGACAAGTACTTTTGTTGTTAGTTATTGCTGTATTATTTTATATTGAAGCATTTGCTCAAACGCATTTGATTTAAATAGGTTATTTAGACATTGGTGATCCTATGGTGGAATGCACAGAATGTGGAGCATTGATGTGATATCAAGAAAAGAGCGACAGACGAAAACATAGTGTTGTTCCTAAATTCCACCTATGTTGTGGTAATGGTAAAGTTGTGTTGCCACTTTTAAAAACACCACCATTATTACTCAAACATTTGTTGTTTGATAATAATGAAACAGAATGTCAAAATTATCAAAAGTTTTGCATATTGTATAACATGATGTTTGCTTTTACGTCACCGAGTTTGAAGATTGACAATAGATCTCAAGTGGGTAGAAGACCACCTAACATAAGAATACATGGACAGTCTTGCCATAGAATTGGGAGCATGCTACCTTTACCTGGACAATCACCAAAGTTTGCTCAATTATACATTTACGACACTGACAATGAGATTCAACATAGGATGCAAGGAATAGGGTAATGATTTGAATCATACTTTCCATCATAACATAATAAATTTTCATTTTATTAATGATAAGGTTATTACATGTTACTCTGCAATAGTATAAAACATTAATTGTTTTGTTATATAATGCATAAATAACCCCAATATTATTCCAGAAACTGTGGAAAGATTGAAACTTATGTTGGATGAATACAACACACATGCCAAGTCTTTTAGGATGGCAGCAGATAGATTAAAGGATTGTCCTTTACCTGATCTGGAGCCTAAATTAATATGTGATAGGTCAACGGATGGAAGAATTTATAATCAACCTACTGTCTCTGAGGTTGCCGCTCTTATTATTGGTGATGTTGATACAGGTACTAAAAGGGATATTCTTCTTGAGAGACAAAGCGGCAAGCTGAAAAGAATAAGTGAGTTTCATCCAACTTACCTGGCATATCAGTATCCACTTTTATTTCCATATGGGGAAGATGGTTTTAGACTTGGTGTGCTTCTTAGGGAAACAAATTCAAAAAAAAAAAAGAGGAATAAGCTTACCATCAGTGAATGGCTTGCCTTTAGGATTCAAACCAGACATAACGAAGCGCATACTCTGTTGCGATCTAGAAGGTTATTTCAACAGTTTTTGGTTGATGGATTTACTATGATGGAGTCACAGAGATTGAATTATATTCGTAAACATCAGAAAAAGCTTAGAGTATCTAAATACAACAAGCTGACCGCATCAGAACAGGACAGCAACACTCAAAGGTAAGTGAGTGGTTTTACCGTCCACTTATGTTGGAAGTCCGAGATTTATGGAACAACTCTATTTCGATGGAATGGCGATCGGCAGCCATATTGGGTTTCCAGACATTTTTATCACATTTACTTGCAATCCAAACTGGCCTGAAATATAAAGGTTGCTCAGTAGAATTAACTTGCATCCTCAAGATCGTCCAGATATCATCTCAAGAGTCTTCAAAATAAAGTTTGATCAGTTGTTGTACGATTTAACAAAGAAGCATGTCTTAGGGAGAGTACTTGTATGTAAGTGAAATTAACATCTTTTCACTGAATTTTTCATTGCGTTACATTAATCATTTTTGAATCTTTAACATGTAAAGATTTTTTATTCTTGCTTATTTTGCAGATATACACACGATTGAATTCCAGAAGCGGGGTTTACCACAAGCCCATATTTTGCTATTCTTGCATCCGTCCAGCAAGTATCCAACTCCCGATGATATAAACAAGATCATTTCAGCTGAGATACCAACCGAAGAAGATGATAGGCAGCTTTATCACTTAGTCAAGACACATATGATTCATGGTCCATGTGGGACAACAAACATATCTTCCCCTTGCATGAAAAATGGAAAGTGCTCAAAATACTTTCCCAAAAAATTTCATGCTCAGACCATTGTTAATCAGGAAGGATATCCAATTTACAGGAGAAGAGATACTGGTAATACAGTGATGAAAAATCACGTTGTTCTTGATAACAGATTTATAGTTCCTTACAATCCATATTTGTTGAAGAAATTTCAAGCACACATCAATATGGAGTGGTGTAATCAGAGTACTTCAGTTAAGTACTTATTTAAGTATATTAACAAGGGGTATGATAGAATTACCGCTGTTGTTGTCCATACCAACTCTGATGGATCTTCTGTTGAAAGAAATGTTGATGAAATCAAGCAATATCTTGATTATAGATATGTATCACCAAGTGAGGCATGTTGGAGGCTTTTTTCATTTCCTATTCATGGTAGGGCACCTGCAGTTGAAAGGTTGTACTTCCATCTTGAGGGAGAGAACTCTGTTTACTATACCGATCATCAAATCATAGATGAGGTACTTGAGAAACCAATTGTGAAAGATTCAATGTTTACTTCCTGGATGGAAGCAAACAAAACATATCCAGAGGCTAAGAATTTAATGCACACTTAGTTTATTTCCAAGTTTGTTTATGATAAAAGATACCGACGATGGAGACTGCGTAAAAGAGGCAATACCATTGGCAGATTAAATTGGGTTCCTCCAAGTACAGGTAAGTTGTATTACTTGAGAATGATGCTAACTGTTGTCAAGGGACCAACTTGCTACGAGGATATAAAATATGTCTGTGGAAAGGTTCAGGATAGTTTTAGGGATGCATGCTTCGAGATGGGATTTCTTAATGATGATAAGGAATATGTTGCAGCCATAAATGAGGCAAAGGATTAGGGTTCCAGACATTTTTTAAGAAAGTTATTTGTTACTATGTTACTATTCGGTACAATCAACAGACCACGACATGTTTGGGAAAAGACTTCGAGCACTTTATCTGACGGTATTCTCTATCAACAGAGACGGACTACAAATATAAGAGGTAATTCTTTTTTTACACCTATTTATGCTGTTATTGCATCTATGTATAAAAAATGAAATTGTAGTATATGTAATGGTTTTACAGTGCCCCGTTATATAATTGGCAACCCACATATATTATTTGTTTGAGATATAAGTTATTATGATTTTCATGGTTTAGTATTTAACATTGTCGCTGCAGTATAATGAAAGCTATATGTTTGATATATAGATTTTATGAATTAACACTATTTTTATTTGTTTGCTGCTGCCCAGTATGTTTTCTCCTTATTACACTAATAGCTTCACATTTATAATGAGATTTTTAATCCTATAGCCATCTTCAGAGTTAAACACTCCAAGTTGCACATTAGTATTCTGTTTTTTAATTTCCTGTAACATAGATGTAATAAAATATATTTGTGAGAAAGGTATTATTAAAATGCAGCTGAATCGTATCAAGTTGTTTGTTGCAGTTATAATATAGTTGGGGTTAATGTTTCAATTTGACTGTTAATGAGTTAATGTTATAATATATTTGCGGTTAATATTTTATAGATTGGCGGTAAAAGTTAATTAAATTGTAGTCTTTATAAAATACGCTAATTGATATGTTTTTCACAGATATGCAGTTAAGTGTGTCTGAGTTAAAGAATTTGACACTCATTGAGATTGAGAATCGGTTGCAATCAAATGGAAGAAGTTTGCATGACTTTAGTGGTATGCCTTATCCAGATTCATATGTCACAAAGCACGTTGGCAACAAATTAATTTATGACGAACGTAATTACAATGCCGATGCCGAAAGACAAAATTTCCATGAACTTTTTCGTGCACTTACAGGTTATTGTTTGTTTTTTTGGTTAATTTGTGAAATGCTTTTTTTTAAAATTTGTTTGCATTTATAAATCTTTATTTATAAATTATAGATGAACAACATTCAATATTTGATAAAATCATGGAAGCTGTCAACAAACAGAGAGGAAAAGTGTTTTTCTTAAATGGTTATGGAGGGACTGGTAAAACTTTCACGTGGAGAACACTATCAAGTGCACTTCGTTCGCAGAAAAAAATTGTTCTTACTGTTGCTTCAAGTGGAATAGCTTCGTTATTATTGTCAGGTGGAAGAACGGCACACTCAAAGTTCAAAATACTCGTCCCAACACAGGACAACTCAACTTGCAACATTGACAAAGACTCTGAACATTCACAATTATTTACAGCTACGGATGTGATAATATGGGATGAAGCGCCTATGTCTCATAAAAACTGCTTTGAAGCATTGGATAGAACCCTTAAAGATGTCATGAGCAAAAAAGGACTGGTGAATACAATTTTTGGTGGGAAAGTTGTTGTTTTTGGAGGAGATTTTAGACAGATTCTTTCAGTTGTTCCAAGAGAAGGGCGTTCTGATATTGTCCATGCATCAATTAGCTCATCCTATGTATGAGATTATTGTCAGGTTTTAACACTAACAAAAAATATGAGGCTTCAACAAGGGACTGACAATACAAGTTCTGATGAACTGGAAGAATTCTCAAAATGGATTCTAAATGTGGGGGATGGTAAGATTTGTGAACCAAATGATGGGTTGGTTGAAATAGAAATTCCTCAAGAGCTCTTAATATCAAATTTTGAAGATCCCATAAGATCTATTGTTGATAGCACATATCCTAATTTGTGGTAAAAGTTCAATGATGTTGAATTCTTACAAGGAAAAGCTATTCTTGCATCAACCATTGAAGTTGTTAACAAAATTAATCATTATGTATTAGACTTGATACCAGGTAAAAATTTGTTACCTTTAGTCTATTTATACATACAACAATACATTTATGCATAATACTTTTCGTATTTTATTTATGTTTTGATCTTAAATTATTTTTTCAGGTGTTGAAAAAGAGTATCCGAGTTTCGATTTAATTGATAGAACAGATGCAAGTTACAGTGAAGCCTATGAAGTGCTAACTCCTGAATTTCTTAATAAATTAAGAACATTAAGGCTTCCAAATCATAGTATCAAATTGAAGGTTGGTATACCTATTATGCTAATCAGAAATTTGGACCAAGCTGATGGATTGTGCAATGGAACAAGATTGATTGTTACAAGGTTAGCAAATCATGTCATCAAGGTAAAAATCATGTCTGGAAAGAACATAGGTAACATTTTTTACATTTCCCGAATGTCTATGTCGCCTTCTGAGTCACCGTGGCCATTCAAGTTGATTATGAGACAATTTCCTATCATTGTCTCATACGCAATGACAATTAATAAATCTCAAGGTCAATCACTTGATAGTGTCGGTTTGTACTTGCCTATTCCTGTTTTTAGTCATGGACAATTGTATGTTGCAATTTCAAGAGTTAAGACCAAAAGTGGTATGAAAATCTTAATACATGACAAGGAGAATGCATCGTGTTCAACTACTACAAATGTTGTGCAAAAAGAGGTTTTCCAAGCGCTTTGTTAGTAGGTAATCTTTCTTATCTTATATTTTGTGATCCTAATTACATATCCTAATTACAAGCTTTATTTGATAATTTTGCATTTTATAATAATCAATATATTTCTCATTCCCAGTTTGCTTGATGAAAATGTGCAATGGATTTTATAGTTCCTGTGGTATATGAATGAAATTAAATAAATTATCATGCTTAATGTTTATGAATGAAATTAAATAAATTAACATTTGAAGCGGCTCAATGCTCCAAAACATTTGATGCTTCATAAACTCGGTGGTGCCTTTGTATGAACATCCTTCTAAGGCTTTATATTGCTAATGTTATTTTACTTTTCATCTTATGAGACATTCTGTTGAACTCGTGCATTGATTTTCTTTGTCGTGCAGGCACCCAAGACATCATCTGGTCCACACAAATCAATGGAATGCCTCCTTTTTTAATAAAATTCTGCAAAACAGATTAAAATATGCTCTCACGGGTAGATAAGTGATAACCATCTTAATGCAGCACCATATTTTAGTTGACGGCAAACTTAGGACAGATAAAACATATCCTGCTGGTTTTATGGCTATGAGCATTAAACTTAAAAGACACATGGCATTTGTTAACTTTTGATGAGTATTTTTTACTTTGAATAATTTGACTATGCTTGCAAATTCTATTGTTTTTTTTTTTTGTCTGAGATGTTCCAAATTTTTATTAGAGATTATTTTTTATCATGTTTATATACTACAAAATAAATTTATCATGTTTATATACTACATAATAAATTTAATAGCTGAAAAATTAGACGAGGCTCAAGTAATTTGAATTTTATGGCTAAGAGCATTAAACTTAAAAGACACATGACATTTGTTAACTTTTGATGAGTATTTTTTACTTTGAATAATTGGACTATGCTTGCAAATTCTATTGTCTTTTTTGTCTGAGAATGTTCCAAATTTTCATTAGAGATTATTTTTTATCATGTTTATATATTACAAAATAAATTTATCATGTTTATATACTACATAATAAAGATACAAAGACCACAGGGCACCAACACCAATTACAAGTAAAGGAAAACTATGCCACTATAGGGCACCATCACCAATTACAAGTAAAGATATTTTTTTATGAAAAAGCAAAAGAATATATTAACTGCAGGCATAAGGCATGCCATGATTTTTTACAGTTTTGAAGCATTATACACCACCAAAACGGTTAACCAATTCTAGGGACATGCACAATCCTCCCAAACATCAATACAAAACCACCAAGCCCGCATATGAAACAACAACTACACCAAGTAGAACTAACACTAAAATACACGAAAAAGAAAAAGTAATAAGCCTGACTACAATCAAGTTGGGAAAACTGTTAAAAGTAGGAGAGTCAGCAGCTGCAATATATCTCCTAATAACAAAACTCCCGATCAAGAAAACCAAACACCACCAGATTACCAGAACAACCCCAAAAGACCTTCCATAATGAAAAACAGCTAATAGGCAAAAGAAAAAATCCGCAACCACCGCTGAAGCTACCTCCCTGATCGGCACTATATCTTTGCACCAACTACGCAACAACAACCACAACCTAGGAAACTTGATAACAACAGGTGTTTAACTTTTTCAAAACCAATATGACTCCAATGTTTTGTGTAGATAATCAAGGCTGGAATACAACTGGAAACCGAAGCAATTACACCAATACAGGATGAGTAGACTCACTGCAAGATTGCCAAGCCCAAATTAACATTCAGCTCTAAAAGTGCTCCAGGCTTTACAACCAATGCTTACAAGTAAAGATATTACTAATTAAGAGATCTCCTGTGAACTAACTCTGAAAATTCAACCACTGCAATAAAAAACAGATGTCGACTACACAAAGACAAGATAACACCACAGCGATACAATTCCGAGGCTCAGCACCACAACATGTTATACCCAAGAAAATACTAGCAACAAACCACCCAACCAGAACCAAATCCAACAGACACTTCCATAAGAAAATTCAATTACAACTTAGCACATGTCTCATAGTACATAAAACCCTCTGCAGCTAAAACAAAAGAGCCACCCAAGACACACCACCAGAACAAACAACGAAAGAACAACAGAGAATTATATTTTGGAAACTTATGAAAATTTACAATAAGGAAATTCTCCTGCTGAACAGCAACCAGATCGCAACACCTCTGAGACCGCCACTGAAAATTTATGATCACCAAAACAAACACCACAACAACTAGATATAAAAGTATTAATTGATCAATGCAATTCCCATGTCACATGCAGTAAACATAACTCTTATATTAGATAAATAATTAAACTTATAACAAAGTTGAGAAGCTGTTTTGTCATTATCAATAAACATAACCATTAAGAAACAATAGCATCCCAATATTAAATTGAAATCAAGTTCTACACAAAATACATAAAAACAAATTCCACAAAACCGTAAAACTTCAGTCCATTACCCACACTTCATTTTTGTAGTTTTCGATCATTTCTTCTACAAACACATCAACGCCTCTTGATTGTTAGATAGATGTATGGTGAAAAACGTATCATCTTAAAAACCAATATGTCCCTATTACTGATATTTTTCTTTCTCCCATAGTCACACCATTCTTGAGAAAAAAACCTTTCATTAGGATTTGGTCTACCATCCCGCTTGGTCATGTGAATTTTCCATTTGAATGTCTCACGACTTTCAACATCAACAACTTTTATATCATTCTTTCTAAGTCGAAGGCATTTCTTGGCCTTATATCTGGGAAAATGCTGTAAAAAATAACATAACGAAAATAACATTTGATCAGTAAAATATTGGGACTAAAAGAATACACAGTATATATAATTATTATTACCAGTATGTTTCTGATTTTGGATTTTGCATCTAATATAGTACTCTCCCAAATATATATTTTGTTTCCATTTTCCATTTCTTCATATACTCTATTTGGAGGAATTTGTCTCAAATTACGTTGTTCTCTCCCTTCCGACTGCATTACATTAACATAATTTTTTCTAATAAGCTTCTTCTTCTTACTCTCACCCACATCCATCTTCTCCTTTCCTTTAGAGACAACCATCTTCTCCGCACCTTTAACGACAAGCATCTTCTCCTTACCTTTACCCACAACCAGCTTCTCCTTACCTTTAGCTACAACCATTTTCTCCTTATCTTTAGCTGCAAAATTCTTCTTTTGCCCTTTAGCCATCTTCTGTGTAATTCATAACAAACAAAGAATTTAATAGGTTTTACAATATAAGTTAACAGAGAATTGTAATAACATAAAATTCAGAAAAGTTCTTATACCACCTCATTCTTTGCCTTCATTTCCAAATGGAATTCATCCTGACATATTTCAATAATTTCATCTTCTTCTTTACCAATAACAGAATTTGCGGGGGGTTCAGTTGGTTTGTTAACTCTCATATCATCATCTTTTTTCTTCGATTTAGCCAGATTTTTGCGTTTTTTTGCAATTCTGTTACCGGAAGAATGGCCACCAACCTCCATTACCATTTCCTTGATTACTTCCATTGCAGACTCAAAGCTTAAAAAATTATATAACCACTGTTATTAATGCGTAGCTGAACTAATTATCAGAATACCATCAATAAAAAACAAATTCGTTCATCTTTGGGGCATGTTTACAAACCCTAAAAATTTATATTTGTTTTTTTAAAACCCATAACAAAATTTCATGTTAATATTCATTCAATTTCCATGCCTTTCAAACAAATATGTTAACATTCATATATAAAACACAAGTAAGCATATGAACAACAAGAAATCAATATAAACCTAAAGTAATTTTTGAGATTTGAACGATAATACAAGGCGGACATTTACCTAACTCTTTCGGTCCGATCATCTTCGTCGCTTACAGAAATCAACGTTTTCGTGTTGGCCATGGTTGTATCCTTTAGTTGATGATGCATGCAATTTTTCTGCAGGTTGTCAGACAAAAGCGGAAGACTATGCGTGTAACGATGGAAAAAAGAACTTTAAATTGTTTTAGCTTATTTTGAGGCTACGTTTTTATTACTCTTTTAATTGATTGGTAGATTTATTACTCCTTTAATTAATTGGTAGATTTATTACTCTTTTAATTGGTATATACAAACTGTTTATATCAACATTGGCTTCTTTTTTTTAAATGGACTAATTTTCAATCAAAATATTTTATAAGTATTATTAATTGATATAGTTTTTTATTTTAATTATTATAATAATGTATTTATTTTAATTGGTATATACAAACCGTTTATATCAACTTTGGCTTTTTTTTTTTAAATGGGCTAATTTACAACCAAAATATTTTCTAAGTATTATTAATTGATATAGTTTTTTATTTTAATTATTATAATAATGTATTTATTTGATTCGCTTGTTACTCAAAAAAAAAAAAGTTTACTTCATCTTTTCATAGACTTATCATTCAAAAAATTGGATTATATTATAATTTAATAAATTTGAGTTTTTTGTTATAGAAAGAATTGTTCCAATAAATTTTTAATTTTAAAATTGTAATCACTTCAATTGTATAGGCACTATTTTTTTTCATCGAAATTATATTATATTAGATACACTGTATTATTTATATATATTGAAAAAAAATCATACTTTGACAAGTGATTTTCGGAACACAACGTGTGAATCCAGACGGGACTCGTGCGATAACACGGGTTTGTTACTAGTTGTTAAAAAGTTAATAGATGCTCAAAGTCAAAGTTTGACTTTTGACATATTTTTGGTCGACTACGGACTTTTCGAGTCAATAATCGAGAAAGTGTGGGAAATAATTGAGTTTGGTCAAGTTGAGTCGAGAGAATCGAAGAAATAAAATCACATGTTTGAAAGAAATACAAAAAAGATAAAAAAATAATGCAATGACAAAGTTGTAATAATGTGTGAGGATCAAGAAGGGAGGCAATGACAAAATTGTAATTACCAACGACAAAGTTGTAATTATCAAAAAGCAGTTGAGGATCAGCATCACTCAATAGAAAAATGGTAATATTTGTGCATGCTTGGGGATCAGGGAAGGAATATGCCAAACGTGGACTCCAAGCAATGACAAAGTTGTAATTATCAAAAAGCAGTTGAGGATCAGCATCGCTCAATGGCAATTCTGTAAATAGTGATCCTTTCATTTACACTACTAATGGCAGTTTTGTAATTACTGGTGGCAAACTTGTAATCAGAAGCTGATATTCAGGGCAGCCTTGGTACTCAAAGATAAAGAGGATCAAAAACTCTATATATGGTCATTTTGTTTTCTTCATTAGGGAGGATTCATTCAAGATTAATTCAAGAAAGATTCAAGGGAATGGTCATGAAATTCTTCCAAACATCATATTCTCACTAAAATCCATTGTCGCATAAAAGTCGAAACTTCGAATCTCTCGATTTTTCCACTTCCTTAACATTAAATATAACTCATCCAATGCATTGAAACCCAACATTCCAACACACTCCTAGAGGCTCAGTGAAGTTGTAGACATCATTATATCTCATATGGGAGAACTCTAGAAGGTGCATTGAACACACTCCAATAGGTAAACTTTCTTGATTTCAAACCCTCATTAAGGCTTCATTTTCATCCATTCAAGTTGCTATTATGTTGCCTTGAGATGTTGAGTGAAAATCCCATGAAAATGGGTATTGGTTGAGCATATATGGTATTAAATTTTATTTATGTCAACTTCATCGAATCTCTTTAACAGTGAGCTAGCCTTCACAAAGTACATCAGTAAATTCTCTTTGATGCATTTGTACTCTTTTGTTGGTTGTTTAACAACCAACTCTGAGTCGCCTATAATCTCGACATCTTTTGCCCCCAAGTCTAAAAGCATCTTAAGGCCTGCAATTAAGGCTTCATACCCAACCTCATCATTCGAGCAACAACCTTTGATGTTAAATTTAAACTTAGTTGGAATTCTTTTTGGAGAAATAATCAGAATTCCAATACTAGTTCCATGTTTATGTTTGAAACCATCAAAGTATAACCTCCAAGATTTTAGACCAATATAGCTTTGTGTTACTTTGACTATTGCATGATCAACAATGAAGTCAGCAATAATTTAGCCTTTCATATCCCTCAAAGACGCATAAGTTAGAGAATATTCAATTAATGTCAAAGCCCATTTCCTTATTATACTATGTAAAATGGGTTTCAACAACATATGCTTAATAACATTGTAATAAGAATAGAAGAAAACATCTGGTGGTTTTATATAACAATTTAATTTGGTACAAGATAAATACAAACAAAGACACAACTTTTTAATTAGGTTATACCTAGTTTCTACATCACTCAGAACTCAACTGAGGTCATAAATGGCTCTTTCGACACCATCGCCATCCTCTTGGGCCAACATACTTCTTATTGTTAGTTCAAATGCAAAAATATACAACTTTGTAGGTTTGCTTCTGATAGTGGTAAGAGAATATGAGGATTCATCAAATAACTCTTGATTTTGTCAAAGACTTTTTGATGTTATGGATACAACTTGAATCCTTCGTCCTTCTTCAGACGTAACAGTGGTGAGAATACTTTTGTCTTGCCACTTAGATTCGAGATGAATCTTCTCAGGAAGTTTATTTTGTCCAATAAAGGTTGAAGTTGCTTTTGGTTTGATGGTGGCTTCGTACTGAGTATAGCCTTCGTCTTATTTTGTTTTATCTCTATGCCATTTTTGTGAACCACAAAGCCCATAAAGTCGTCGACAAGGACACCAAAAACACATTTTAATATATTCATTTTCAATCCATATTTCCTCATCCTTTCAAAGGATTGTTGAAGGTGGTTTAAATGGCCATTTTTCGACGAGGGTTTAACAAATATATCATTAATGTATACTTGCATAAAGGTCTCAATGAAATCATGAAACATATAATTCAATGCCCTTTGATAATTTGCACCAACATTCTTCAAGATAAAAGGAATTACCACCCATTCTTACATTCCTAAGTCCCCAAGACATCGAAACGTCGTTTTTGACACATATTTTTCTACAATGTAAATTTAGTTATACCCTGAATAACCATCTAAAAGACTCAAATACTCAAAACCTGTTGCTGAATCGAATAACATTTTTGCAATAGGCATTGAATATTTGTCTTTTTGAGTAACATCATTTAAGTTTCTAAAATCTATATAAACTTTAAGAATTCCATTCTTTTTAATGACAGGAACTATATTTGTTAACCATTCGACATACCTGACAGTTTTTACGAACTTGTTTCTCAAAAGCCTTTCAATTTTTCCTTGATATTTCACATTACTTTTGGTGCAAATATTCTTGGCGCCTACTTCACTAGCCTCTTGTTTGGTCAAAATGGCAATCTCAAATCCACCAGACCTTCACTAAGTCCTAGCATTTCATCATAGTCCCGAGTGAAACTGTCTTTAAATTCTTTAAGCAATTTGATCATTTGGACCTTTAAGCTTGAATCAATCTTTGCATTAATGAGTTAATTTTGTAGAAAGATGATGAAGGAACAAATAGAATGAAGATCACAACACTGATTAATAGGGACGTGCATTTATATTTCATTCATCCACTTTCACAATCAGATTATATTGAAGAATCAATATTCTCTCTAGAAAACAATGTATGACCCAATGAAAAGGATGAAGAATGTAAATACGAGAAAAGGGCCGTTTGGAGAATTTAAATATTGCAGAAAACAACAATTTGGATGATTTGAATAATAGTGTAAAAGGTATTTTTGAAAATTTGTGCCCTTTTGAATATTTGGATAATCTAAATGACAAGTTTGATGAAGAATAGACCACGGGTGTAGAAATTGCAGTTGAATAAGAAGATTCATGTGGGGATGTTAATTTGGATGAGACCATCGAGGGCATTAACTAAGGAGATTCATGTGGGGATATTACTTTGGAGGGGACTACTAAGGGTGAAGATGTTACTTTGGAGGGGACCACTGAGGGTGAGGTTGCAATAGTGGATATTACTTTGGAGGGGACCACTAATTATATGGTATGTGTTCGAGAAGCTGCAATATTATATGGTACACCATATATGGTACGTGTTTAAGAAGATTTAGTAGTTGTGGGACTAATTTGTAACCAATAAGAAGACAATGGACTTAAATGTAACTAAAAAAATGGTGGTGGTAATAAAGACAGTGCTTTGAATATGAACTTTGAAGATTTAAATGATGATGATATAGGAATCAGTGAAGGGATTGCAGATAATAACGAGGATGACAAAACAAATGGTAAAGGAAAGGGGAAGGGAAAAGTAAAAGGTAAATGGAAAGGAAAACCCAAGGTTGGGAGACCAAGGAAACAAAAGGAAGTGGTAGAATCAATTGAAGGTAGTGGTTCAATTGACGACGTGAATGAATGTGAGGTTCCAAAGGAAAGTTTTAGAGGATTGAGTGACATTGAGAATGTGATAATGATGAGTTACCTAAAGAGTATGATAGTGAAGATTATGAGATGTTAAAAGAAGATTTCCAAACATTCAAGCTTCGAAAAAAATGAAGGATTACAAGTGGAAACTATAGACATATTTTGCTACAAAGGAGGACTTCAAATAGGCAATTAGAACACATGTTATTCATTTTGGTAGAAACCTGAATTTTAAGAAAAATGATATCATAAGGATGAGAGTGATATATAAGAAAAGTTGTCCATGAGAGTTACACTATGGCAAAATACAAGATGAAGAGACTGGCAATTAAGAAAAATAGTGTACAAACACACATGTAGTAGGGATTATAAGGTTAGATTCCTTTATTCCAAATGGTTGGGGAAATTCTGGCATAGCAGATAGCAGATGTCATAACCCATGTCAAGACATTATTCTCTGCACAACTTTAAAACAGGAGCAGGACACACAAACTGATATTTAGAATATCAGCAACAGCAACAAGACAGATGTTATGATATCTGTTACAACATGTTAATCAAACCTGAACTGTAAATTGCATAATGATAAACAACACAAAATATGATAACCCAGTTCGATACAAATCACCTATATTTGGAGGCATACCAAGCCAGGAAGAAGAATCCACTATCAGTAGTATAGTTTTATGTAAACAACCGTTGGTTTATAGTAAACAACCTCTGGTTTACCTATCACTACCCAATAGAGACTTTATCATTAGAAGTTACATCTAATTGATAAGAGAAACCCATCTCACTCCCTAAATCACAACCTATGATTATCTAATAGTTATAGTCACAATAACTATATCATCCTACTTGAAAGACACCCCTTTCAAAACAAAGTTCAGTCAAGCATTATTGACTAACAAGCTAACTCATATTTCCTTAAAAGCTTCATCCAAGAACAATACACGATTCATTACCTATGGGTTTTTGAATCTGTATAAGCATTTATGTCTTCCACAATGTATCAAACCGATACAGAGGGAGACTTACAAAAGGAGCCTACGACTCTTAAACCCTAAACCCTATTTTCTACTTTACAAAAGTTTACAAACTAAGATTCCTAAGTCTATGTCGTTCTTTCTTTATTTTCTAGCCTAGGACTAGGTCTTCTTTTATAGCCTTCTGCTCTAGGCTTCAAATCTTCTGTTGGCTGATTCCTTGATCCACTGTTGTGATCGCTTCTTTAATCTTGCACCAGATTTGAAACCTGCTATATTTGTTGAATCTGGATGTTGGGACATTGTATTCGACATCTTTGTCTGCAGCATTCTTCATTAAGTTTTAACCAAAATTTAGTCAAACTTCAGGAGCTTTTAATCTCCCCCTTTTGACAAATTTTAGCAAAAACTTATTTTGGACAATAAACCTAGGGTGCTCCTGACGTCTCTTCACCCTGAGTGGCGATTATGATTGGAATACTGATGTGACTCCAATCATGTTGGTGTACATGAGGAAAGGGATGACATACATTCCCTCTTTCTCATGAATCTATACTTCCTCACCTGGGGGGAAGAATTTTACGACTGAAGCAACCAAACACCAATA
Source organism: Lathyrus tuberosus (assembly GCA_022829125.1). NCBI lineage: Eukaryota > Viridiplantae > Streptophyta > Magnoliopsida > Fabales > Fabaceae > Lathyrus > Lathyrus tuberosus. The sequence goes on along the minus strand of JALAZF010000811.1, from coordinate 1,335,143 downwards.
TGGGTAACTCAGAACACAGGGCACAACTGTGTTCATAACTTAGATCATAGGACACGAAAGAAGGACTTAGAACATATGGGAAACCTGGGACTCTGTCAGAATGTCAAAACATTCTGTCCAACATCCTTGCAAACTAACTGTAAGAAAAAACTCAACCCTTGTACTTTTCTCCCCTTTTTTAGCCAATAATTGACAAACGTATCCAAGACAGATCCATACCCAAACTGAACAAACCCAGAGGCGGATAAATCCCATGAGAACATAGCACAACAAAACAGACAACCTGAGATAAGATGAAGTCAAGAACACCCTTTATGTACAAGAGTGTTTTTTCTTCGGATGTAACGAACCATTGGAAGTAACACATGTGTTAAGTGCCAAAATTGTGCATATTTTAGATAGTATTTTGTGGCCCTTTTCAATGGTTTCTTGATATTTTAGTAGTAAATCTATTAGTTTTAGTGTAAATATGCAAGTTTCCGATTTTATTGTAAATATTATGAATATTGATAATTTTGATGTTCTTTGTCGGGTCTTCTAACTTATATTTAATGATAGGAACAATTGGTGAAAGAAAGAAGGCATAAAAGTTAATTTTCGTGAAGTCGTGTCGGTAACTCGCGCTAACCGAGCTTTTTAGCGCGCATTTTCTGCCAGAGGCAGTAACTAAGGTTCCTTGACCGCGCTTAGCGCGGGTAGGACCGTGCTTAGCGCGCTTTAAGGTGGTTTAAGTGTATATTAGGTGAGATCGCGCTTAGCGCGGTTGTAATAAAATTTAATTCTTTCTAATTTTATTTTATCTCATTTTGTAGGTATTCAAGCAAGGATATTTTGTCATTGTTGTATAGAGCATTGAATAAGCTTTCCATCGCTTCCGACCGTGCGTCAATTAGAGTTACGGTTCGAAAGTTATGAAGAAAATAAGAATTGTGGTTTTGCTGATTGCACTAACCGCCCTCATAGCGCGCTTAGCGTGGTTCGTGTCTTTTCAACCCCTATTTAAGTCATTTTTCAGCATTTTTTAGGGTATGGTTTGGGTATTTTTTGCTCCCACTCCATCAAACTTCATTTTTTTATAGTTTAGAACTTAGAAAAGCATCAATGGAGGTTGCAACTCGACGATTATGGGTGGATAATTCTTGGATCGTGATTGACACCGCGAGAGATTTTGATTTCTCTTCTTTCTTCCCTTTGTAGTTTCCATTTGTTGTGAGTTTGTATGTAAGTTTACCTTGATTATATGTATAGTTATTGCTCACGGTGTTGTATAAAACTCATTTTACAAATTAATGTTGATGATTGCTTTCTTTATTTGGGTTTGAGTTGCGGTAGACATATCCTCTTTGAATCTAGATTTAGGATGAACATCTATTAGGTTCTAGATTCTAGAGATAGATTTAGGCTTAATATTCACCAGGGTATCGATTCTTAATGCTCTGTGTGGTCGAGTTGCGCGAGACATCATCGATGAGACGATGCGGTTGTTCTCTCAACTTTGCGTTAGACATAACCTTTGTTGTGAGCGATACGTGATAATGTTGCGAGTGATGTAGGTTGCGTACAACTGGGTAGTAAGTTTAAGTATTTGATAGGGTAGATGAAATGTAAACCCGAGAGTTCTCTACAAAGAATGAATTCTTTTTCTGTTCATAAGTTTTATTTCCCGCATTTAATTTAAACCCATTTTAAACCCAAACTCATTAACATTTAAATTGTCGAACGACAGTTCAATAGTACCGATCTCTGTGGACACGATAAATTCCCGAAAAAATACTTCCAAAAACTTTTGTTACTTGTCGCTTTACCGCACCAACAAAATGGCGTCGTTGTCGGGGATGGTGTTTTTATTGGATCGCATTGCGATAATTTCGATGTTTTGGAGCTTTGCACATAATTGTTTATATTGTATATATGCTTGTATAGATACTTGTTTTGCTTTTATTTTCCATTGTGTTTGTTCAAGTGTTGTATACATTTTGTTCCTGTAACATTTGTTCAAGTGTTTGGTTAGGACACTTGCTTTTGGTTTGCGCGGTGAGGTATCACCATGGCATGAAGGGAGTAAGTTACTAGCTAAGCACAGTAAAGACATCGGGCTTACAACGTAAAACAAGCATGTTTTATTGTTTTTTGTTTCGTTATTACTTTTTCATTCTAGCTTAGGTAGTGTGGTGAACATTCATTAAACAAGTTGTACTCGGATTGTTCGTAAAATTCTCAAATCTTCACTTTACAACTTGTTTAATCCATTTTCACCCGATCTTTTAGTATGTTTATATTAATGATTATTGGGTTTGTACAGTTTTATGTCTAGTAGTATAGTTAAAATAAAGTGATAATAGATTGAGTGAATGGGAGAAATAACCAATTTTGAAAAACAAAATTTTCCTGCCCGCGCAGAGGCCGCTTAACGCGCCTTGTTTTGCAAAGAAAAATCTCCCATTTTCCATCCGTTTTCACCAATTTTGGTCTTTGTGTTTAGTTAGTTTTAATTTAATTTTTTTAGGTTGTTAGAATAAAATTTTGTGTTTGCTCTCAAGTTTGTTTTGATTAGCTTGAGGATGCATTTTGTAATTTTCCAAGTTTGATCGTTTCAACTTGCGAATGTATGGTGATGATATTGTAAAGTTTTGTACACGTCCAAGGTATGTGTTTATCGCTTTCTAGACTTTAGCATATTCATGATACTTAGGCTTTTTACAAACTTCCATGTCATTCATTCTTTTGTATATTTGTTCTTGATGTGAATCACTTTAGTTCCCATCTTTGTTGTGAGGTAGCTTTCCATTGTGCATATATGCACGGAGTACCAACATTCTTGTTCTAACTGAATTTTATTATGCTTAATCTTTTGTCTGTATTGATTATATGAAAGCATGAAAAGGATCAAGGCATTTTGTTTCATTTTGAGCACAACTACCTAGCCAAATAGTCATTTACCTTACGAGTGTGTGATCCTTTGTAACCCCTTTATGCCTTTTTATCGTTATCCATGTTGTTTGAACTTAATGCTTGTCTATGAGTATTTAATTCACTTTTTGTCGGATTTTGATTGATTTTTTTTCTTGAACCCTCAACTTTGTGTTGGTGTATGAATTTTTACCTTGCCTTAGAAAGTAGGGAGTATTCACATGATGATGTGGTTGAATTTAAGTTGGGGAGAGAATGATTGTTTACTCATTGGTTGGTTTCTATGAGAAAGAAAAAGAAAATAAAAAAGAGAAAAATATGAAAAAGAAAAAAAAAGAAAGAAAAAGAAAATCCTTGTGAAAGGAAACAAAAAGTGTTCATATAATTGTGCTAAATAAGTATTGTGTTTTGTGTAACACTTGGGATTTTGGATAAAGTTGATTGGAATTTTGTGTTTGAGTCTTTGTGAGTTGATCACTCCCTTAGGTTTAGGCAAGTTTTTGTTTCAATTACCTTTAGAAATTGCTCCTTGTTTGTTTACCCGCCCACGCTACAACCTTGAAAGCCCTTGTGATTCTTGTTTTTATGTTTTCAATATAATTTTTTGGATGAGTGCATAATTTAGTCTTTTGTTTGCAAGATTATTGTGTGAGTGAAAAGTACCTCATTTTGTGTTTTTCATCTACCGAAGATTGTTTTTGCTAGGTGTGGTTCACGTTTGAACTTGTGTTGTTTTAGGATGTTTGGCATGATTTTTGTATTTAACATTTGTTTCCTGGTTATGTTATCACTGTAGTTTAGTGGTAAGTTTTGCTTTGCATGTACGTTTTTGTGTTGAACCATACATTTGTTTTTGTTTTTCAAAACTTGCTGACTTGTGATTACTTAGGTGTTACTTTTGTTTCTTTAAGTTGTTTGAGGACAAACAAGTTTAAGTTGGGGAGAGTTGTTAAGTGCCAAATTGTGCATATTTTAGATAGTATTTTGTGGCCCTTTTCAATGGTTTCCTTTATATTTTAGTAGTAAATCTATTAGTTTTAGTGTAAATATGCAAGTTTTCGATTTTATTGTAAATATTGTGAATATTGATCATTTTGATGTTCTTTGACAGGTCTTCTAGCTTATATTTGATGATAAGAACAATTGGTGAAGGAAATAAGGCCTAAAAGTTGATTTTCGAGAAGTCATGTCGGTAACTCGTGCTAAGCGAGCTTTTCAGCGCGATATCAGCGCACATTTTCTGTCAGCGGCAGTAGCTAAGGTTCCTTGATCGCGCTTAGCACGTTTTAAGGCGATTTAAGTGTATATTAGGTGAGATCGCGCTTAACGCGGTTGTAATAAAATTTAATTCTTTCTAATTTTATTTTATCTCATTTTTGTAGGTATTCAAGCAAGGATATTTTGTCATTGTTGTATAGAGCATTGAATAAGCTTTACATCGCTTCCGACCGTGCGTCAATCGGAGTTACGATTCGAAAGTTATGAAGAAAATAAGAATTGTGGTTTAGCTGATGGCGCTAAGCGCCCTCATAGCCCGCTTAGCGCGGTTCACGTCTTTTCAGCCCCTATTTAAGTCACTTTTCAGCATTTTTTAGGGTATGGTTTGGGTATTTTTTGCTCTCACTCTATCAAACATCATTTTTTGATAGTTTAGAACTTAGAAAAGCATCAATGGAGGTTGCAACTCGACGATTAGGGGTGGATGATTCTTGGATCGTGATTGACACCGCGGGAGATTTTGATTTCTCTTCTTCCTTCCCTTTGTAGTTTCCATTTTTTGTGAGTTTGTATGTAAGTTTACCTTGATTATATGTATATTTATTGCTCATGGTGTTGTATAAAACTCATTTTACAAATTAATGTTGGGTCTGAGTTGCGGTAGACATATCCTCTTTGAATCCGGATTTAGGATGCACATCTATTAGGTTCTAGATTCTAGAGATAGATTTAGGCTTAATATTCACTTGGGTATCGATTCTTAATGCTCTGTGTGGTCGAGTTGCGTGAGACATCATCGATGAGGTGATGCGGTTGTTCTCTTAACTTTGCGTTAGGCATAACCTTTGTTGTGAGCGATACGTGATAATGTTGAGGAGTGATTTAGGTTGCGTACAACTGGGTATTAAGTTTAAGTATTTGATATGGTAGATGAAATGTAAACCTGAGAGTTCTCTACTCTCCAAATAATGAATTCTTTTTTTGTTCATAAGTTTTATTTCCCGCATTTAATTTAAACCCAAACTCATTAACATTTAAATTGTCGAATGGCAGTTCAATAGCACCGATCTCTGTGGACATGATAGATTCCTGGAAAAATACTTCCAAAAACTTTTGTTGCTTGCCGCTTTACCGCACCAACAACATGTCCATTTAATGTGAGCATTAAATGAAAGGATGTAACTTCACAGACAACAGTGCACCGACCAAATCGCTTTTGACTGTTTCTTCTTTTAACTAGGACCATCCAAGGAATGCGCATTACCAGAGACGCATGTTTAACACGCGTTTCCTAAGACACATTCTCGCCACCGTCTAAAGCAATCAATAAGGATACAACCATACATCTTAACCAATGTTTTGACATCTTGTCAGACTTTATTTAGTCCCTCTTGTAACATCTGATGCATATTCATAATCCCTTTCAAAGAGCCCCTAGAATTATCCTTTCAACCAGAATACCAAGAATAACTGACCGGGATGTTAAGACATTTCTTCAAACATCTCCCAGATAGCAACAAAGACTCTCAAGATACTTGTATCACTCTGATTCAATCCATTTACACCCAATGACAGAATCATAACAACCTGTTAAGTCCACCTAGAACTTACACCAGTAGCGCAGTGTCACGACATCTTGTCTGACATTACATCCTCACCAGAGGTATTCTATCACAGACTGCTTGAAGCCACAAACAATCTTAATAAACCACTGCACTACTGTAGCAACAAATCCAAAACAAAAGTTCAACTCCCCCTGTCATAGATAATCAGTGCTCCTTTGCAAGAAAAACACCTTAAATGAATGGAAAACATAAGACTCATCTTCATGTCTCAAAGAGCGCACTCTCTATTTAACACACCTGCTGAACGCATTCACCTAGTTTCTAATCCTCAAGAAATCCATGTACCACACTAGTACATTTAACAAACATAATTTCTCCCCTATCTTTCACAAATGATGCTCCTTCAACAAGAAACACCCCAAAGTCACCACATGATATCCCATGACAGCTTCATGATCATATAGTGAGAAAGTACCAGAACCACATCCTTGTACCACAGCCAACAAACTCTTGGATTGAGACCAAAATCACTATTGATCCCTCTCATCCAGAAACCATCCATACCCTGTACAAATCCACTTTGAATTTTACAGCCATAAATATCATTGTTCCTTGAGATACAATCCAATTGAATCTGGAATGCTTCACATTCCTCAAAGAGACATACAGAGCCCCTTAGTTTGCTAGCTCGCCCAGATGTTTTTCACACTTGAAGGACATCAAACACATGCCCAAGAGATCCTTAGCTTACTTGCTTCACAAGTGCCAAACTGATCCACTTCTCTCTAGCATGACTTATAGCAGAAGAAACCATCTCTCCACAAGCATTTTGACCTCAACAAGAGTCGGTCTTCCAGATAAACAACCCATGATCCAAGACAGTCTTCAATTTATCATTCTCCCATATGATAAGATAGAACACTTCTGATTCAACTGGTGAATATCAGCTTCCGCAATCTGAACTTCAAGTTCAGAAGCCATGATGATGTTCTAAAATCAGTTAGGACATCATGACCATATCACAGACACCAAACACTATGGTTCTTGATACAATTACCACTAGACTTACTATCTGCATAGTAATCCAGCTGAGAATCTTCAGAGAACACATCACCACCGGCTTGATCAATAAGAACTCCAGACAACCAAAGAGAGAAATAAACTCTCATTCAACTCCCAAAAGAGGGTAATCTTCCATAAGCAACTTAGGGATTCTACCACAAGCTCCAAGATATGAACAAAACCACAACCTTCTTTGAATTTCAACTAACTACCCTTCTGCACAAGAGTAATTAATTCCAAGCACTCTGCTTGAATGCATGATAGAAATCAACCAAATGCCACTGTTTGATTAATCTCAGCTTTCTTCAGAGATCCAGAAAATCTTCTGATCCACCAATGAAACCTAATCTTCAAGTTACATAATCCACTTACTCCATTGCAAGCCATCTTAGATACACCAAGACTCAGGCATGTAACATTTACTCCTTCTTGCAGCTCCCGCAAATTGCATGAGACAGACCTTTTTGAAGCATTAATTCCATTTATTTTTGAGAAGATTAACTTATCTTACGATGATGCGCCACAACATCAACTAAGACCCTGAAATTTCAGCTTGATGTCACAACATCTGATCAGACATCCAGCTGAAGAATTCAGCTCTTCCTTCTGCCACTTAGAAGAACTTCCTCCCTATAATAGAACAATAGTTCCATGTTCTCATAGACTTGATCAATGATATTAAGTTAGAGTAGACAACCTTCATCTTGCTTTGTTGTATTGCAACAACCACCTCATATTCAGAGAAACCAAGCATGCCAAAGCTTGATTTTTCAAAAGAGATCTGTCACACAAGATCTTTACAAAAGGAATCTCGCTTTCCTTAAGTAGAGACTTCTTCAGAAAGTCAGAGATAACTGCCACTTATCCTTGACCTCCAAGATGAGCAAAATCACATGTTCCTATGCACCTAGATCAGAAATAAACTGACTCAAGCAGTGCTATCACCAACACCATATTCTAGACAAGTCTCTTGCCAGGAAACTTTCCAGATAAAGATCAGATGCTTATAGTAAAAACTAGAACACACCTGCTGTACTCCAATACTCCTAGGTCAGAAATAAACTGAACCAAGAGAATTATCTTCATCTTCACTTCCAACAACACTACATTCTAGTCAAGCTTCTTGCCACGAAACTTCATAGTTTGAATACATGCCTTGTAATAAAGAGTGATTCTACCACACACACGTGTATGGTACCAAGATCATCAGCTACAACTCCTTTGCTCTAGAGATTCACTCCTTGAATCAACAAGCTTCTGCATATACTCCACTATCAAGATGTTTCAACATTTGATAGAACACCAGTTCCTTATCTTGACTGTACCCATTCTCTAAAGAACAAATCCTTGAGCAGATGCAATAAGAGATGTCGTGCTTCTTGATGTACCAACTTGTCACCAGTGATCTTGTACTCCAACATACAAGGATAATCAATTAAATATTTGTAAATTCCACAAATAGAAATTGATCTTAAATCCTTGTCCTCAAAACCATACATCCAGTAGGATATATGATCTACTAGATATTAACACTATTATGTCAACATCTTTCTAGTCAAACAACATGTTGAGGCATCAAATCTATCACCCTTGACTCAACTTGCATATGACTTTCCTCTGCTAATAGAATCCTTGTAAATCATAAATGGTGAAAATAAATCACCTCTAATTATCTCCAAGTTGAATGTCATCCATTAGCACCAGAGATCTTCAGAAATCCATCTTCAGCAAGAAAACCAGATTATCCTTTTGAAAGAGCTCTTATACAAGACCAAAGATGCCTTTATGAGTGAACTTGAGTGACAACTCAAGTATCTCTGGCAACTCTAAAAAAATATTTACCAAATTCATAGACCATGAACTTTGATAAACACAATCTCAACTAGCCTTCCCTTTAAACTGACTTTAAGATACAAGTTGGAACCAAACCTCCAAGTATCAAGTCAACATGACAGAAATCAACCAACAACTCTCTCCATTCCATTGCTCCCGACTTTGGAACGATTAGAGCTTCCACATATGCTGATATCTTCAAGAAAATAAGCCAACAATCAAGATCTTCCACCATCTTTGTTTTGTGACAACTCCAGAATCCCATAAATACCAGAGTTCTTCCATCAGAAACATATGCAACGGAACCACCAAGGAACATCTTCAACACGCCCTAATAAGATGTCAAAATATCTTATAAGACACCACACAAGAGAACTAGCCACTCCTCCTACAATTGCTGTAGAAACTCCTCAGAAACCAAGAACAACCACCAGTAGTTGTTACCTTCGATCCAGAACATCCATCCCATCCATTAATACCATTGAGTATGTCCGAGTAAATGATCTGATATCCAAAACTCCTCATTGTTTAAAGCGTCAGAAAGTATCTCCCAAGATCTCATCCAGAAATAGACATGATGCCTGCTCTAATACCAATTGAAATTCTGGCATAGCAGATAACAGATGTCTTAACCCATGTCAAGGCATTATTCTCTGCACAACTTTAGAACAATAGCAGAACACACAAACTGATATTCAGAATATCAACAACAACAACAAGACAGATGTTACGACATCTGTCACAACATGTTAATCAAACCTGAACTGTAAATTGAAGAATGATAAATAACATAGAATATGATAACCCAGTTCGGTGCAAATCACCTACATCTGGGGGCATACCAAGTCAGGAAAAATAATCCACTATCAGTAGTATAGTTTTATGTAAACAACCGTTGGTTTATAGTAAACAACCTCTGGTTTACCTATCACTACCTAATGGAGACTTTATCATTAGAAGTCACATCTAACTGATAAGAGAAACCATCTCACTCCCTAAATCACAACCTGTGATTATCTAATAGTTATAGTCACAATAACTATATCATTCTACTTGAAAGACACCCCTTTCAATACAAAGTTCAGTCAAGCATTCTTGACTAACAAGCTAACTTAGATTTACTTAAAAGCTTCATCCAAGAACAATACACGATTCATTACCTACGGGTTTCTAAATCTGTACAAGCATCTATGTCTTCCACAATGTATCAAACCGATATAGAGGGAGACTTACAAAAGGAGCCTACGACTCTCAAACCCTAAACCCTATTTTCTACTTTACAAAAGTTTACAAACTAGGATTCCTAAGTCTATGTCGTTCTTTCTCTGTTTTCTGGACTAGGACTAGGTCTTCATTTATAGCCATTTGCTTTGCGCTTCAAATCTTCTGTTGGAAGATTCCTTGATCCACTGCTGTGACCGCTCCTTGAATCTTGCACTAGATTTAAAACCTACTATATTTGTCGAATCTGGATGTTGGGATATTGTATTCGACATCTTTGTCTGCAACATTCTTCATTAAGTTTTAACCACAAATTAGTCAAACTTCAGGAGCTTTTAGTAAGATTCAAAGTAATATAAGAGAGAATGTTATTTTAAAGATAAATATTATAATGAAAAAAACAAAACAAAATAAAATGTAGAGATCAATATGACACTTGCATGCAAAACAAAGTGTTCAACCGAATCTCCTTGAGCAGCTGGAAAATGTTCAACTGAATCGACTTGGGGAAGATTCTTTTGTGTGGAATTTGGATTCTAAAGGCTTTTCGACATCTAGTTGCTATTCTCTCCTTGGGGAGACAAACCTGAATGCGACTGTAACAGATGCGTTAATCCAAAAGGGATTGTCGGACATTTGGAGTTCGAAAGCACCGAGCAAAAATCAGTTTTTCGGTTGGAGAGCTTTGTTGGACAAATTACCTACAAAGCATAATTTAGCGAGAAGAGGTATAAATCTTTGTAGTTCTATATGTCCGTTTTGTTATAACGCCGATGAAACTTTATTTCACCTATTTTTCTACTGTGATGTTGTGCATTCGGTTTGGGACGGAGTTGGTGGATGGCTTGGGCTTGATATAAGTGGGGAGCAGAGTTCCTTAGAGTTATGGTATGCTCAATTCAAGAGCCTATTCTCCAAGAAGTTTAAAGTGGATTTTCATAGCAGTATGTGGCTTGCAACCTGTTGGGTTATTTGGACTTCTAGAAATTCAATTATTTTTTATGAAGGGAGGGTGAAGGAGATGGATGTGTTGATGGCTATTAGAAGGTTAACTAGGGACTAGTTTTTCGTTTTTTGTAGAGGTTATACTGTTATTAATATCTTGGTGTGGAATAATAACCCGTCGATTTACTTACTCGATTAGTTTGGGTTGTTGTTTCTCCTTCACCGTTATCGGTTTTGTAATTTTCCTTGTGATGGTTAAGCACCCCTTGTGCTTTTATTATTATTATATCCTTTGCTTATTAAAAAAAAATCATTATCATTATGCATAAATTATTTTTATTCAATTATAAATAAACAAAGATGATAGAAATATAAATAATAATAATTAAAAAGAAAACAAAGAGTTAACTCTCTTGCCCTATTTATTTTCCCCAAACTTCGCCACGCTCATTTCACAATCCAAAAAAACAAAATGCTAGTAACCATTTCAGTCAGAAGAAAACCCAGGTAATTTTCTAGCTTCAACACTCTAAAATTTCCATTTTCTTTCACGTCCTTTTCATTTCACATTCACCTAACCACAACATTTACTTCCTCATATCCTCATTTTCTCACTTCTCTTCGCTCTTACTCTCGCTTCAGAAACTTCATCTCGCTCACCAGATCACACTGAAGAGCCTCGGTAACGACATTGTTTCATCTCTCTCAGATTCTCTTCCTCCGATTGTTCACTAGGTCAATTTCTTTTCATCGTTTCGTTTTTTCCCCTATGAAATATAGTGTATATTTTTCTCTTTACTATGTGGTTTTGGGTTTTCGCATGGTAAGATCAATGTCTTCTATGTACGATTCTTCCATTGCATGTTCTTTGTATGACATTGAGCGCACGCATAAACAGAAATGTCTGTGAAAAAGTGATTTTACAAATAATCATTTTTCGAAGCTGAACTAGTTTAGGTAGTGTTGTTTATTCTTCTCATTGAGTTTCAAGAACTGAAAGATTAGGGTGAAGGAGTAGCTGAGTAACTCCTTTGACTCACTGATGAATGATGATTACGGATGCTTCTTTTAGTTAACAGAAATATTAGGGTTTCGTTCTACTTCTTAATCAAGGTTACGTTAGAAAGAATATTAATCTGATAATTTTATTTTATTTTGATCTATCTTTACATACATCAAAATGTATACAATTTTTTTAGGGTTTATTTATTTTCTGAACTGTTTTTTTTTGTTTTTTTGGATTTTGTGCCTAGTTTTTCAGTTATTGAAAAGTCAGCTAATGAGATATTTTCTTTGGTGTTTTCTGCAGTATTTTTTTTTTCATTTCGATTGTTCAGGTCTTCTTGCTCAATTACTCATAAATCATATGGTGTATTTGTCTCTATCTTAGAAATCTTTGGAATTTAGGGGCATTTTACATTTGGGTGTCTGTTGCTAAAAGAGCTGCTGACTGATTATAGATGGTGCCCAATCCGAAAGTAGTAGCGGCCTATAAAGCAATGTCAAGTCTTGGGATTTCTGAATCACAAGTGAAACCGGTGTTGAAGAAACTTCTCAAATTATATGATAAAAATTGGGATTTTATTGAAGAAGGGAACTATAGAGCTCTTGCAGATGCTATATTTGAAGGCGATGTTTCTGAGGTGTTTTTCTCATTTTATTTTCTACCCCTTCTCCACATGGCTGCACACACACGCGCGCACATACATTCTCTCTATATATAATTTTTCTGCAAATTTACTTCTATTGTCCGATTTTATTTGACAGGAGCCAGAACATCCAAAGAAAAACAAGAGAGTTAATGTGCATAACTTTCATCATTCTTCGCTGGCAAGTTATCTGCGTCTCTTTATTAATTTTATGTCTATGTCTATAGCTGCTGATAATGTATTCTGTATTTTCGTATAATAGGAAGAAGAGGCGGAGGCTGAAGAAGCTCTTATAAATGTTGAACCTGCTCAACCTTTGAAAAGATTGAGATTAAGAGGCCAAGAGAACAATTCCCCTAGTTCAGCTCCTTCCCCATCAAAGAAGCCTCACATTGAAAAGGCCACATCACTTGAGGGCAGCTCTGCACAGAAGCATCAAAACAAAGCAGTGTCATCAGATGGAAACACAAGGATTGCAGCACGTCCAGGTCCAGTGCAAGATGCTAGTTCTGACAGAGGAAAGCAACCTGCATTGCCTCAAGATTCTCTTAGAGGGAGAAAACCTATATATGAAAGAGCATCTCCATCTAAACAAACAACAGTTCAACCTGGAAAGCTTATGTTACCAAGCAACCAAATGCCCAATGCCAATGCATTGGTCGTACCTAAAGATGAGCCCGTTGATGAATTGCCTGATTATGAGCTTCCCATTGCAATGGTTCATCCTGGTACTCAATGAACTATTCCTTAATATCAAGTTTCTTGTTTTTGACATCTTGGTTTTGTTTTACATGTTTGGATTATAGTCTGCAAACCATGGTTTTACTCATCAGAAAAGTAACTTTGATTTGCTTCTTTTCAAAGTTCAAACCACGGATTGTTATTCAAACTCAAGTTCGTGCGCGCGCGTGTGTGACACACACACACACACTCAACTATGGTTTTGCTAAATGTATTATTCGGTGGTGCAGTCTACAATATCCAAACACAGTGATCTTTTGTTCAAATCAGTAGGAAGTACTGTATCGGGCTATAGCGGAATAGCTAAGTGGTGGTAGGGTTCATTATGACGCTATTGGTTCACTAGCCGCTGTCAATAATAATGGTTGTAGCAGCCGCTAGTTGCAGCCCCAATCTGCTATCTGCTGTAAAATATTTGGGATGAATTCTTTAAAAAAATTAATTGCTGTCTTTTTTTAAGGGTATAAATTTCAATTCAAACCCTTTGAAGAGTAATGTTATGGTTTTGCTCACATGATTGTTTTGTTCTTCTTCCTACTTTTAGTTCAGTTCTGTTTTATTCTTCTTCATACTTTTAGTTCAGTTCTGTTTTATTCTTCTTCTCTGCTCAATTTTTGTTTTTCCTTCTCTATTTAAGTTTTACTTCTCTATACTGCTATTGCTATGTATTAGTCTATTTTTGAGTATTTATGTTTACTTTGTACCCTAGTTTTTAGTCTTTACAATAGCGGTTATCCCACTATCCGCTATATCGGCATAGCATTTTAGGGGGTTGATATCCTGCCATCCGCCATGCCATCATAGTATTTCAAGGGGTCGGTGCTATGCAACCCTACCTGGGATTATTAACAACATAGGTATCTAGTTGGTAGTATTGTAAATTAGATTTAAACTTTTTCTAACAAAATACAGGAAAAAATCTTGTTGTCACAGTACCTGAGTTGAGATTATTAACAACACAGGTATGTGGTTGGTAGTATTATAAATTAGATGTAAACTTTTTCTGACAAAATACAGAAAAAAATCTTTGTTGTCACTTGTCACAGTACTTGAAAAGAATAAAGTCAATGCATAAATTTGTAGTTTAACTGATATTCGTCCCCTACCTTTGCATAGTTGTATCATGTTATCAACTGAAACTGGTAAAAGTGAGATGCATTGATCATATGCTCTATATGGCATACGCAATAGGCAACCCTTTACTGATTTATGAGTTTCTAGATAGTTTACATAATTTCTTTATGGTGGGCAGTGCTTTTATTTTATGAGTCAGGGTTTGGCCTCTGAATCTGTCTGATTTCGTTTATTTCCTTTTCATTTATTTTTCCTTTTCATTATTGTTTTTCTACTTATCATTTAGTTTTTTGTTGGCAATTAACTCATCTTTTAAAGAGTTTTATTTCTTTCTCAATGAAGAACCTACAAGTTTAAGGCATTCATCAATGAAGAGTGGTCATACTAGAAAGCAAGGTGACCATGTTTCTGTGACATCATCACAGCACAAAAATGAAGTTAGAGATAAAGAAGTGGCTTCTGATGTTGTGTTAGCCTCTTCAGCTCAGGGAGAAGTAAAACTTTCTCTGAGCTACAGCTCAGCTATTCAAGGTCCAGATTTTCGCATGCCTACTCAGGAACAGCTTCTAAAGATGATGGAGGATAGATGTCTGCGATCATATAAAATCACAGACCCGAATTTTTCTGTTGCAAAAATGTTTAGGGATATATGTGATTGCATGTTGGAATTCAGTACTGATTCAAATGATAACTCACAAGAAAGTTCTATGACAAGACCAACCATGAATGTGTTGAAGGAATCAGAGGCTAATGGCACTCTGGGTGTTGGGGGAAGTAAGGATTTGGACACGGGTTCTCACTCATCAAATGGATCAATCCATGTTAATTCTTTTTCTGCCTTGGTTACCCCTCGAGGCCCTTATTCGCCAGCCCATCAGAGCGGTTTGGATGCTGCTGCAGTGATTTCCAAGATCGACATCTCAAATGATATTCCACAAAGTGATGTTGGAATGCAGCCGGAGGATCCCATGTCTCCAAATTCACACGGTTTAGTAGTCGTTCCACGTCATCAGCTTACAGCAGATGATATAAGGTCTTTTCATGATGTTAATGACATTACAAAAGGAGAAGAGGTTAATCAAATTCCATGGGTGAATAAAAGTACTAATGATTTCCCACCACCTTTCAACTACATACCCCAAAATCTTGTATTCCAAGATGCTTATGTTAACATTTCTCTATCACGTATTGGGGCCGAGGACAGTTGTCCCTGCATAGGAAGTTGTGTCTTGTTGTCAACACATTGTGCCTGTACAGATAAAACTGGGGGTGAATTTGCATATACTGCTCAAGGCTTGCTGAAGGAAGAATTTTTGGAAGAGTGCATTGCTATCAGTCACAACCCTCGACTACATTGCTTTTATTGCAAAGATTGCCCACTTGAAAGGTCCAAGAGTAATGGTTATTTGGAACCATGTAAAGGACACTTAAAGAGAAAGTTTATTAAAGAATGCTGGAGAAAATGTGGCTGTGGGAAACAATGTGGCAATCGCCTTATTCAGCGAGGTATAACATGCAACTTGCAGGTGGGTAGTAATCTCTGCCACAGGCAAACAAATACATTTTCTCCAATATTGATTCATAATTTGTATTAAAAAGTTCTTATGCATTGTTTTTATAGTGTATATCAAGTTAAGAATCTCCAGGCCCAAGTTCCTATGTATTATAAATTCCCCAGTACATTTTTAAAATGGTTTCACTGACAAATATTTTTAACTTAGGTATTTTTCACTTCTGATGGAAAAGGATGGGGTCTTCGTACTTTAGAGGACCTACCAAAAGGAGCATTTGTATGCGAGTTTGTTGGAGAGATTTTAACGATTAAAGAGTTGCATGAGAGGAACATTCAATGTGCCGAAAATGGGAAATCTACTTACCCAATTCTACTGGACGCGGATTGGGAGTCAGGATTTGTGAAGGATGGAGAAGCTCTATGCTTAGAAGCAGCGTCTTTTGGCAACATTGCTAGGTTTATCAATCACAGGTATTGAATTCATCACCCATTGTTTCAATTTTGGCTCCCTAAAATTCAAGCTAGGGAAAATAAAGTAACAATAATTAAGTCAACCATGGGATGCAAAAAGTTGAAATTCTGCTGCTCTAACCTTGATTGCAATGATTTAAACAACTTGCTGTTTGCAAGTTATGTGGAATAACTATTCGTTTGATCTCAAAGCAATGTATTCTCGTGTTTCAGTTGACATTCATTACTTGGTTGTACTTTTCATTGATATCCGGAAAAATTGAAGAAGACAGTATTCATTTTTGTAATTTATATTTATTTTCTTACATTATATTACTAACATAAGAGAATCTAATCATACATTATATTGATCAGGAAGGAGAATCTAATCATACAATTATGCATCTAGAAAAGAAAATAAATTGTCTGGGACATTTAATTTAATTTTGTGTGTATTTATATGAATAAGAAAAGTAACTTGAGTTTAATGTGGTTTGTAGTAGTTCAAGTTAAGAGAAAAGAAAAAAAATTCTATGTAAGGTCATGATTCAGAAATAGTTAGTTCATTATAAATTAAAATAAATATTACAGATGTTGAAAATGATTCAGAGCCTTTTCCCACTAGGCGAGTCCTGCAACATGGATCATCAAGCTATGCTTTATAGAGCTAATGATAGGCCATTTACTAAAAATTCTTTTAATGGTTGAACTACTGTTTTCCTTGATCTCTCCCTACCCCAAACTGTTGGATCTTTGATCCGACTTGCCTTCCTTATTTTGCCTAGCATAACTGCTTATCTATCACGATATTCCCATTTCTATGATATTCCCATCTCTATAATACTGGGCTTGCTTTCTTGTATGTTCTTTCTACATTATATCATTACTTATCACATAGCCGGGCAGTAAAAATCTAACTGGGTATAGATACAAAATACTGTTAACTGTTTATGAATTGATCAATCTTCCGTTCACCTGCATGCTTCTAATGGTTGTTTGTGCATTTAGACGATTCAATACTTAGAACTGTATTATGTTTAAATGTTGCTTAGTAATTTAGAAGATTCTGTAACAACTCTATTTATTTTTTCAGATGTGCTGATGCAAACTTAGTTGGAATACCAATTCAAATTGAGTGTCCAGATCGTTATTACTATCATGTGAGAAGCTACCTAATCCTTGAAATCTGAAAAGCTGTTTTACTTAACTTTTGTTGCGACACTAAACTGTACAGAAATTTTGCTTACCAATGCTTTTGATGTTTTGAAATTTGCAGTTTGCCCTTTTCTCTTCCAGAAAAATAGCAGCACAAGAAGAGCTCACTTGGGTAAGTTTTGTTATGTAGTATGGTTTTTCGTGAATGGTCTGTTATTGTTTATAAATCTTCACTTCTTGACAGTGCTTGTTTAAGTACTCTTTTTTTTTCAAGTAGTGAACAAGTTACCAACAAAAACATGGTTGAGATAATTTATATATATGGTTGAAGTCATTTCATAGTTTTTCATGGTTACTTCATTTACAAATGATATGTATATTGGTTGGTTTGTAGACCATTCAGTAAGCTTATACTGATAAGTGGCCTGTTCATTAGTGTAGTTTACTTACTTCAAATCATTTCATTAATCTAAAATCAATTTTTTCTAAATCTTCACTTCTTGACAGTGCTTGTTAAGTACTCTTTTTTTTTTTTCAAGTAGTGAACAAGTTACCAACAAAAACATGGTTGAGATAATTTATATATATGGTTGAAGTCATTTCATAGTTTTTCATGGTTACTTCATTTACAAATGATATGTATATTGGTTGGTTTGCAGACCATTCAGTAAGCTTATACTGATAAGTGGCCTGTTCATTAGTGTAGTTTACTTTCTTCAAATCATTTCATTAATCTAAAATCAATTTTTTCTAAAATGAAGCTTTATGTTTATGGTGTTTATACAGGATTATGGCATTGACTTTGACGATCATGATCAACCTGTCAAACTGTTCGAGTGCAAATGCAGCAGTAAGTTCTGCAGGAATATGAAGCGATCAAACGGTAGGTTCAATTTTCACTGATTAATAGTGTTTATTCTTTAACTTTTATCCCTAAATAGTTGCCTTTATCTTGTCTCTGTATATTGCTAATTCCTATGCCACGTCTTTATCTTTTCTCTGGATATTGCTAATTCCTATGCCACTTCCTTCTCTAATTTGTTGCTAACTTTTGTTTTGCATTTTGTACTTCAAATTTCAGCCAAATGATCATTATTCATAACGCTTTCCCCAGTCTGTTCTTACTTAATCTTTTGCTGGATTGATAGTTGAAAAGGCCACGGTCACATATCAAATTGGAAGTTTTTAGTTTTTTTGAATTTAATATACTTTGTTGTAGAAACTGGGAGGCAACTATTTTGCGAAGTGTTTAATAATGTGCATAGAGCTTATGATCTGATTGCTTTCATTTCGTTGCTTATAGTAAACTGGTATTTGATTTTAGTTAAACTCTTCCATTGGCTACATCCATTCACACAACAAACATGCATGCAGACACCCAACACACTTGCCATTATTGATGTGAGATTTGCATAATGAGTTTTTATTCTTTGTTGCAGGGTTCACTAGATCTGCGTCAATTTCTGGATGATAGTTTTTAACGCTGTAACATGACCCAACCTACTTCAGTGATGGTTTTTGGGTTTTTTGTGGGGGAATCTTACCTATGGCGGTTGGGCAGTAGTAACTTTGTACAGTTTTGTTTTAAGTATTAGGCAGTGTTGTCCAAAACAAAAACAAATGGATTAACCTTCATTTTGGTCCTAAGTTAAGATACTTGTATCTTCAATTTGGGATTCGTGAAGCTATATGTTGCTGTTGTATTCGTAGGGCTTTGTAACCTTCGTCTTACATCAACAAAATCTCACATCAAAATATTTCTTGGTTTAGGACTTTTCCTTTCACGTTTAACCATTTTCCCCCTTTGATGAAAATATATATCATTAATTCTAAGATCCTCTTGAGGTTTTTCATCGTCCCTTTTTATAAGATCTTCTTTTAACTTTTAAAGTACATTATTATTTGTTTTCAAACGTACTCTTTATTATATTACATTTTTTTTCTTAAGGGTTAAATAGTGTTTATCCCCTGTCATATAGTTTCTCTGAAGTTTTTTTTTTGTGACTTCCTCCTTGTAAAATCAAGATTTTGTTTGTAGAAAATCCTATTCCTTGTTTGGCCGACTGAGTATGGAGAATCTGCACAAGTGGCATTTAGGGTCTGTTGATTGGGTTTATTTTTAATTATTTTTAATTATTTTTCGTATAATATTTTTAAAAATTTTAATTAGGCCAAATTTATTTATTTTTAAATTTTTTCGTATATATTTAAATATTATAATATTCTATTTATTTATTTTAATCTATCATTTACTATTTTAAAAATAATTTTAATTGGGTCAGATTTAATATAAATTACTTTTGGGCCTAGCTTTCTTGGTCTAGGTATCTATTTAATTGCAACTTCAATGCACAAGTTATAATATAAAGCCTCAATGTATTCCAACATCAACCGATGTGGGACTTGTGAACAAGTGTGCTGCTACTTGTCATCATGAAGCTGCCTATCAGAACATACACCAAAGCTGAACTTAGCTTCCTTTGTGACCACATCCATGGAAGAAGAATGCAACAAGCTTTATATGGAATTAGTAAACTGAACTTAGCTACCACTGATCTTCATGTACTTCTTCAAACAGTTAATGCTAATACTTAAGATGAACTCAAATCTTCATTGGCAAAACATCAGCAGCAGAAAAGAACTGGTAGAACACATAAATATTCCCAACAGAAATCACAACATTCTAAATGAAGCTTGTTCTGGACTGGGCCGGGGTCTGCCCCTCAATCGAGCATGCCCAACCCACACGTCCCGAGATGGCTCAACAAGGGTCTCTTAGCACGACCTATGTCGGGCATACGCCCTTCTCAACATTGTCGGGCACACACACGGTATAAAGCGTCGGGCAGGGCGCTAGGCCTCCCCGACCTCGCTCCTCCCCGACACTCAAGTTCTCCTTCCCTGCGAGGAGCAATCTCCTTCCGCACATAAGAGTCTTCCCCGCGAGGACACGTCTCTCCCCGACACGCAAGACTCCTCCCCGCGAGGACACGTTCTCATGTAACCACCCACTCCAGATGGAATCGGTCTGCCCTAATTCCGGAGATCTATGAACGGTTACCCCAGGGCGAAGACCACGTGCTGGCCTTCACTACGCCACGTAAGCCCTGACAGTTACTTGGATTGTACCTGGCAATCCAGCCCAATGCAAGTAACCGTTGGCCCCGCGCTGGGGGCTCTCTATAAATACCCTCTCACTTGAGAGGGTCAGGTTACACACTCTCTTACTCTCTAACCTTGTACTTGCTTTTACTTGTGACCCTTGCCTTACTTGAGCGTCGGAGTACCTTGCAGGTACACCCCCCCGCCGTCTTCAAACCTCACCGGAGCTGAAGTCCACAAGACGTTGCTGGCCATCAAATACTGTCTGATCCAGGTACGATCAGTGGCGCCGTCTGTGGGAAACCTTTGCTTCCCCGTTTTTCCTCCGATAAACCAAAGCAATCCTCTCGTTCATCACCATCATGGCTGGCAACCCGTCTGCTAACAAAGCTCTGGACACCGTCCTCGCGCAACTCGAGAACGAGAACCACTGCGAAGACGCTGCTGCCCTCCACGTCGAAGAAGGCGACGTGAGAGACGGGCAGACCGCCTCCCCAGACTCCCAAGACGCGGCTTACGGCGTTGCCCAGCAGGACGACCAACAAGCCGTCTTTCAGCCAATTGCTCCTCCGCTCAATGCAGATTCGAGCACCGTGGCCATGTTTGCCTTGATCAATCAGACCAATCAGCTGATAGCACACCAGAATACCAGAATTGAAGCACTAGAGCAAGGGCGGACACGACGATCTTCCCCACGAAGACATCGTCCTCCACCCTCGCCTCGCCGCTCTCCTTCCCCGCGAAGGACTCCATCCGAAGAATCTCGAACCCCCTCGCCGGTGCGCGAGGGCCGTCGGCCACGCCTTGAACGCCCCCAGCCGGCGGTCTCCCAGAAGCGCCATTGTTCTCCGTCTCGGAAGGAACCCAGGCCCTCCTCAACTACCAAGAAGTCCAAAACCACCGAGGAGAGACCGAGGAACCGTTCGAGGAATTCCCCTCCACGACATCACCGATCCCCTTCGAGATCCCCGGCCGGAAGCGACGACGACGACCAGAGGACCCCTCTGTCGTGGGAGATCATGAACGCCCCAATTCCTGCGGGCATGGAGAAACCCCCGCCACTGGGGACCTACGACGGTCTGGCCGACCTCGACGATCACATTGAAAGTTTCGAAGCCATGCTCGACTTCAGAAACGTCAGGGAGCCATTAAGTGCAGAATTTTCCCCACCACCTTGCGGAAGGGCGCCATGACATGGTACAAGGATCAGGCACCCGGGTCGATCACATCCTGGAAGCAACTAAGACAACGCTTTACCAAACACTTTACTACGTCTCGTCGACACCCGAAGACGGAGGTTGCCCTAGAGAGCATCTTCCAGGGGAAGAACGAATCTCTCCGGAACTACATTGAGAGATTCAACAGAGAGGCTGTCGAGGTTCATACGACCGACGACATGAAGAAGTATCTGATCATCCATGGACTACGTTTTGGATCTGATTTTGCCAAGTCCGTGGGCCTCCGCAGACCCCGCCGTCTCGAGGACCTCCTCCAACGAGCTCAGTCGTATATCGAGCTCGAGGAGTCGGAGGCAGCGCAGATCGCCCTTGAGTCGAGACGCAAAGAAGGCCCCCGCGGCCACAAAGATGAAGACTCTCCTCCCCGACGAGGAGGAGAAAGAAAGAAAGAAAATCGCCCCCGTGATCCTCGGGAATCACGCGGACCAGCTGGCCGGTTCACGGAATACACCCCGCTCAACGCTCCCCGCGCGCGAATCCTCTCCGAGTGCCAGAACTCGGAATTTTTGAAAGGAGGCATCCATTTTCCTAAGCCGACTACTCCCAAATCAAACACTGACAAGTCAAAGTACTGCAGGTTCCACCGGAGCCACGGGCATGTCACAGAAGACTGCATCCATCTCAAAGATGCAATTGAAATCCTCATCAAGGAGGGGCACTTGAAGAAATACGTCCAGAAGAATGATACTCCTCACCCCAGCTCCCGGGAAGCCCAGAACGTCGAGGAGACGACACGTCCTCCCGACGAGAGTCGGCTTCAGGTCGCCCTCAGTGTCACTCGACCCGAAGATTTCTTTGTCCCCGTAATCATTGAAGGCCAAGAAGCAATTCGCAACATGTGGGCAACCTTCCCCCACGAGGACCCCGTCGCTGCCCGTAGCACCTGGGAAGGCTTCCCCAAGGCAATGGTCATCTCCGGGCGTGGTTACGAGAAGTTGTCCGTCGGGTCGATCAAGAGGAAGTTTGATGAACTGGAATCCGCAACGTCGGTGAAGACAACCACTCTTGAGAAGGTGTGAGGGAACTCAAACCCTATCACCTTCTATCTCGAGGAGCTCCCCGGAGGAGCGCCCAACGCCACTATCCCCCTCCTGGTCAGGGCCCATATGGCGAATTTTGACGTTCGAAGGATCCTAGTCGACCAGGGCAGCTCGGTCGACATCATGTACGCTCACCTTTTCGGGACTCTCCAACTCGACGAGAGACATTTGACCCCATACGTTGGCTCAGACCTGCAGGGATTCAACGGAACCACCACCCGACCATGGGACTACGTTGAGCTGATGGTCACATTCGGAACCGAAGACACAGCCCGACAGGTGAAGACCCGCTTCCTGGTGGTCGAATGCCCATCCCTTTATAACTCCATCCTCGGGAGGACCACCCTGGCCGAGCTTACGGCGGTACCATCAACGGTCCACCTCAAAATGAAGTACT
This sequence comes from Lathyrus tuberosus, assembly GCA_022829125.1. Taxonomy (NCBI): domain Eukaryota; kingdom Viridiplantae; phylum Streptophyta; class Magnoliopsida; order Fabales; family Fabaceae; genus Lathyrus; species Lathyrus tuberosus. Next base: position 1,312,030 of record JALAZF010000811.1, on the reverse strand, counting down.
ACACGGCCAGGGGACGAGTGGTGACGATGCACGGGGACATAGACACGGCCAGAAGATGCTTCGACGCCGCCATCAAAGGCATGAGTTCAATCGGCACCAAATCCAAGACTATGGCCAAGCCACCCCGGACGCCGAACAGGTACCTCTCCCGTGCGTCAACGCGGTCGAACTCGACAGCAAGTTCCCGGGCGAACCCGATGAAGACGGGGCAGAAGACCTCGACCTCCAGGAGAAAAACAACGGGCGACCTCTCCACCCAACGCGCCCCATCCCAGACGGAGACTTTGAACTCGTGGTCCTCGGGGACGATCCAAACCGTATCGTGAAGATTGCCACCGGGATCCCCGACCTGGCGAAGGAGCAGCTGAAGGCATGTCTAAGGGAGAACGCTGATCTCTTCGCATGGAGCGCCTCCGAGATGCCTGGCCTCGACCCCGAGGTGGCTTGCCATCAGCTCGCAGTAGATCCGGCCGCTAGGGCCATAACTCAACGTAGGCGTAAGCAGTCTCCCGAAAAAACGGAGGCTGCTGCAAAAGCTGTAAAAGACCTCCTAGAGGCAAATTTTATTTCGGAGGCCAGGTACACCACCTGGCTGTCCAACGTTCTACTCGTCAAAAAGAATAATGGAAAATGGAGGATGTGTGTTGATTATACTGATCTTAACCGGGCTTTCCCGAAAGACTGCTATCCTTTGCCTAACATCGACCAGCTGGTCGACAATTATGCAGGTTACAAACTATTATCCTTCATGGACGCATACTCGGGATACAACCATATTCCCATGGACAAGGTCGACAAACAGCACACGACTTTCATGACCGAGTCGGGCAACTACTACTACAACGTAATGCCTTTCGGACTGAAGAACGCCGGTGCGACCTACCAACGGATGATGAACAAGGTTTTCCGGGCTGAAATCGGCGACATGCTCGAGGTCTACATGGACGACATGATCGTCAAGTCTGCGGAAGAAGTCGACCATGCCACACACCTCAAGAAAGTGTTTGACACATCGAGGAGGTGCCGCATGAGGTTCAATCCCGACAAATGCACCTTTGGCGTTCGGGCAGGTAAGTTCCTCGGCTACTACCTCATAGAGCGCGAAATCGAAGCTAACCCCGACAAGTGTAGAGCTTTTTCCGAGATCCCTACTCCAGACTCAAAGAAGTCAATACAATCATTGAACGAGATGCTCACTGCCCTCTCTTGCTTCGTTGCCAAGTCGGCGCAGTACACACTCCCATTTTTCAAACTTCTTCGACAAAAAGCGGAGTTTGAATGGAGCGAAGAATGCGAGCAGGCGCTTTTCTACCTAAAACAAGTCTTATCGCAACCCCGGTCCTCTCACGGCCTGAGAGCGGGGAAACACTTTTCTTGTATCTCGCGATCACGAGTGAAGCAGTCAGTGCCGTCCTCATTCGGGAAACCCCGGACGGACAGAAACCAATTTACTTCACGAGCAAAGCCCTCAAAGGCCCCGAGCTCAAGTATCAACAGATAGAGAAAGTCGCCCTGGCCCTCGTTACCGCGGCCAGGAGGCTACACCAGTACTTCCTCGCCCACACTGTCGTCGTAAGGACCGAACAACCTATAAGGCAACTCCTTGGACGACCAGATATGGCGGGGAGGATGCTCAGGTGGTCGCTCAAACTCGCCGAGTTTGACATCCAATACGAGGGAAGGAAAGCCCTGAAGGCTCAGGTATTGGCCGACTTCATGGCAGAGATGACCGTCCCGGAACCTTCGACCAACAGATCCCAAAAATGGACGATCTACGTCGACGGAGCATCCAGCCCGAAGGGAAGCGGGGCGGGCATCATCCTCGAAAACGAGGAAGGCATCCTGATCGAGGTATCCCTCGAACTATCCTTCCCGACGTCGAACAACCAAGCGGAGTACGAGGCTTTCCTCGCCGGACTTCGGCTGGCCGAGGACCTCGGCGCCAAGGAGGTCAAAATCTTCACCGACTCCCAGCTCATGGCCTCGCAAGTCCGAGGAGAGTACCAGGCCAAGAACGACAATCTCATCGAATACTTGACCTTGGTGAAAGAAAAGATGAAAAAGTTCACCTCCGCGGAAGTAACTCACATCCCCCGCGAGCACAATGCCCGAGCAGATGTCTTGTCCAAATTGGCAAGCACAAAGAAGAAAGGCGGGAACAAATCTGTCATACAAGAAGTGCTTTCCCGGCCGAGCATCGTCAAACCCGCTCTAGTGGCAGACGTAAACGCCATTGGTGACAGTAATTGCTGGATGACCCCTGTGTACGAATACCTCACGACGGGCAAGCTGCCCGACGATCCCAAGGAAGCAGGAATGGTCAAGCGGTGGGCATGCTCATACACGATAGTCGAGGACAAGCTATACCGGCGAGGGTTTTCTATCCCCCTCCTCAGGTGCGTCGAGGAGACCAAGGTCCCCGACATCCTCTAGGAAATCCACGAGGGAATCAACGCACAACACCTAGGCGGACGATCGTTAGCCCGTAAAGCACTTCGGGCAGGGTATTACTGGCCCACCATGCAACAGGACGCCAAGTAACACGTCAAGAAGTGTGATAGATGCCAACGACACGGGGACATGCACCTCGCTCCTCCTAACGAGCTCAAAACAATGTCCTCCCCGTGGTCGTTCGCATGGTGGGGGATGGATATCCTCGGACCTTTCGTCCAGGGGTCATATCAAAACAAATACCTCATCGTCGGGGTGGACTACTTCACGAAGTGGATTGAGGCGGAAGCATTGGCCAAAATCACGGCCTTCAATATACTGCGTTTTTACATAAGGAACGTCCTCGCCCGATTCGACGTGCCTCAAGCTATTGTCACTGACAACGGAACACAGTTCACCGACAAGAACTTCCAAGACTTCGTCTCCAAGCTAGGCACGAAGCAGCACTTCACGTCGGTCGAGCACCCTCAAATGAACGGACAGACTGAGGCGGCGAACAGAGTAATCCTATGAGGATTGAAACGTCGATTAGGCGACGCCAAGCAACGGTGGGTCGAGGAGCTACACAACGTCCTCTGGGCCTACCGAACGACCCCACATTCCACGACCGGGGATACCTCTTTTCGTCTGACCTACGGAACGGAAGCGGTGATCCCCATGGAAATCAGGGAACCCTCGAGGAGGACGGAAACCCCCCTCGACGGGGACGCGAACAACGAAGCCCTGAGAGAAGAACTCGATTTCGTCGAGGGGACACGTTCGGGCGCTTCTCTCCGAGAAGCTTCACTAAAACAGAAAATAACACTGCGTTATAAAGACAAAGTTATCAAATGTGATTTTTAGGTGGGCACCCTCGTCCTACGAAGGAACCAGAAAGACTCGCGAGAGAGCAAACTCGCCGCGAACTGGGAGGGCCCGTACCGCGTCCGCGCGAAAACGGGGACAGGAGCCTATTTCCTCGAAAATTTGCACGGGGAAGAACTTGCTCGACCATGGAACGCTGAGAAGCTCAAACAATACTACAGTTAAGCACTGCCCACAACTCACGAACACCGCGATTACGGGGACACACTAAGGTACGAGTGCGACACCCCTATACAGAACACGATGATCGAAGGCCACGTTGTGTGTGCGCGAGGACTTTTGATCCGACGGGGACACCTCGATCGAGCTCCGCCGTCGTTGTACCAATTAGGCAGAACACCCAGCTCGCGATGGGAAGTTCACGCCATGAAGCTAAGACCTCGACCGAGCTCTTAGCCTCGTTGAAGGTCGGAATACATCTCCGACCACCCGACCAGCTCTCCACGCGGTCAGGGACTATCAAGGTCGAGCAAATCCCAAAGTCTTTATTACTTAGACAAAAAACAAAGTATAGAAATCTCTACTGCTTGGGCAGAAACAAACAAAGTATAACAAATACTATAACATCACACACAGTATAAACCATACAAATAGCACACGAGTAGATAAGCAAAAATGCATTGAAGCGGGCAGAAGCCCATTGTACAGATATTACAAACAAGTATCAAAAGCCCCTGGCACGCAGGCCGAACAAAACAAAGAAGAAAAGCCTACTCGGCGACAGTCCCTTCGGGCTCCTCGCGTTCATGAACCTCGTCCACCCACATCGGCTGCACGGTCTGACCGTCGACCACCTCGGAGTCGGGGTCAATCCCTTCGGTTGTGAGGCCGGGGTTGAGAACCCGAAGCTACTGCACGGCGTTCCTGAAACCTATGTCAGCCGATACGAGGTTGTCCTCCTCGGATTCCCGGAGCTTCGCTATCAGCGCCGCCCGCGAGGTCAGCAACTTGTCTTCCTCGGTTTCCTCATCAGTTGGGCGGACAACCTCCTCCAACTCGACATTCCTCGCCAAGAGACGATCCCTCTCCTCTTCAATCCCGACGAGACGTCTCCGCTCTTCCTCAGCATTCTCTAGCTTTTCCTCCAACTTCCCTTGAAGCTCGACCTGGGCCTGGTTCTGGCTTTTGCAGTTGGCCAACTCCTTGCCCACCTTCTCCATTTCGGCTGAGATGGACTGGAAACTCTCGTGCAACCTGTTCAGCTCGCCTTCCGGGCACGCCTCGTCGTTCAGAACCAGGACAGCCGCACAAACCTGCATCACAACGGACACATCTTCCACCAGCGCCCTTCTCCGAGAGACCTTGTCGACGCCTAAGATGGCCTGAGCTTCGGGGGCACCCACGCATAGGGAATTATTCCCCATGAAAAAGTTCGGCCTCTAATGACAAGGCGGGAGCACAAATTTTATAGCAGGGGGACTCTCGTTCTCAGTAAGGTCGATGGCCACTGTGTCCACAATCCGCTGCCTCTTCGGGGAGACCTAGGGGCTGGGAGAATCACTATCCTGGTGAGAGCCAGAAGAACCCCCGGTTGTCTGAGTGGGAACGGATTCCTACGCTCGGATATGCTCGAGACGGCTTTTGCCTCCCCTTTTCATAGCGCGGTTAGCCTTCAACTTTTTGAGGCGCTCCTCAGCAGACAACATCTTACCTGCACAGAAAACAAAGAGGTCAGTAATTCGAAAAGAAGGACGAAGGGAAAGGCAAGTCGGGGAGGCCACCCCACCTAACAGCTCGAGAGCCTCCTTGTCAGAAAACGTCTCGAGGAGAGCTCTAGTGTTGATCAATCGACGCTTCGTTAAGACCTCCCCATCGTCGCCCAGAAGGAAGTCCCCGTTCGGCATCACGAACTTGGCTTTGTTAAACCCACTGACGAACTTGACTATGGCCTCGTGAGCCAAGCGATCCCCTTCACAGAGTTTACCAGGGCTGACTGTAACGCCCCAAAAATCTAAATTAATCATTTATTTATTTATTTAATTAATTTAGAAGGAATTACGAAGTTTTGGTAAGTTTGGGAGAATTTTGGATCAACAGAGTATTCTTAAATAATTTAATAGAATGAATAATTAGTGTATTATTTATACTATTATTATCATTATTTAAAAATATTAAGAAAAAGGGGCAAGGTGGTCTTAAAGGAAAAAGAGTAAGGATAGAAGTGGAAGTCCATTAACTGGGATATTTTGTCTAAAGAAGAAAATACCGATCACTTTTCTAACTGATCGTGTTTTTGTGAAGAATGCTGAAGAAGAAAAGAAGAGGAGAAGGAGAAGAACCCTAAGACTTGAAAGGTTGCTGAAAATCTTAGAGAAGGAGGAAACCTACTGATTTCCCTAAGGTATGGGGAGTTTTCATGGTTTATTATAGTTCTATAGGATTGGTTATGAATAGATTAGGTATTAGTGGATTTTGGGTAATTGTGGTGTTTGATGATGTAGAATGAGTTAGGGATGAATGATTCGATGAAATATAATGAGGTAGAATGTTATGTGTTGATGTATGTGTATTGTGTGAGTCTTTTGGTCAAATTTTCGTATTGGAAAAACTGAATTTTTGGGATATTTGAAGTCTAAACGCAGCAGAAAAATCCTTTGAGAAATTCTGGGTTTTCGCATCCTGACACGGGCCGTGTCAGACTACTGTTCCTGCTGTATTTTTTTTCTATTTTGGGTTGTGCTACAGGGCTCCTGACACGGGCCGTGTCATAGGACACGGACGGCCGTGTCAGACTACTGTGTTTACTATATTTTGTCCGTTTTGTATTTTGCGCGCAGGTTTCCTGACACGGGCCGTGTCCCAGGACACGGGTGGCCGTGTCAGACAGTTGTTTTGCTGTTTTTTTTGTTGTTTTCCTTGAGGTTTCTTGACGTTTTCTTGTGCTGATCTTTTGTTGTCGAGTTGTTGTTGATGTAAGATGATCAAACATGATTGTATGATAAATATTTGTTGGATATGAAATAAATGATGCACACGTTGATGTTTGATGAATTGCGGAGATTTAGCATCATTGCATTTATCCATGAAGTATTTTATTGACCTGAATTAAAAAGTTTGATTCCGCTGTGTAGTTGCCAATTTATGTTAATGAAGAATGAATAACCCGTGTTACGGGACAGGACAATGATTTTGAATGTTGTTTGAATATATGTGGAACCTTTCTTGCTAATTTTTACTCTGATAATATTAAGTGTTTTCCTAAAAATGGTATGTGGGGTAGAAAGGTGTTACATTAGTGGTATCAGAGCAGGTCGGTCCGTCCGACCAAGTTGTCGAGTAGTAGTTTGTTTAACAATCGAGTATTGTTAACTAGTTCTAACTTTTGTTTATGTTGAAGTGACAAGTTGAGATAGCTGGAAGGAACGATGCTGCAATTGCTGCTGTGCTGGAAGCAATGGCTCAGGCTTTGCAGAATCAGCCTAACGCCGATGAGAATGTTGGATCTTGCAGTTTGGCAACTTTTCAGAGGGAGAATCCGCCTACCTTCAAGGGCAAGTATGATCCTGATGGAGCGTTGGATTGGTTGAAAGAGATGGAGATAATCTTCCGTGTGATGGACTGCACTCCAGCGCAGAAGGTTCGATATGGGACTCATATGCTAACATTCGAGGCTGATGACTGGTGGCTAGAGACTCGTCAGAGGTTGGAAACTGCAGGTGAAGGTATCACTTGGGATGTGTTCCGAAGAGAGTTCCTGAGGAAGTATTATCCAGAGGATGTTCGTGGTAAGAAGCAAATCGAGTTTCTTGAGCTGAAGCAAGGAAACATGTCGGTTACTGATTATGCTGCAAAGTTTGTTGAATTGGCTAAGTTTTATCCGCACTATAACGATGATGATGCTGAGTTTTCAAAATGCATCAAGTTTGAGAGTGGGTTGCGCCCAGAGATCAAGAAGGCAATTGGATATCAGAAGATTCGTATTTTTTGCTGATTTGATTGATAGTTGCAGAATTTTTGAAGAGGGTAATAATGCTCATTATAAGATCATTAATGAGAGGAAGAGCAAGCACCAACAAAATCGTGGCAAACCTTATGATGCTCCAGCTGGAAAAGGTAAACAGAAAATGGTTGATGGCAAGAGGACTAGTGGGGGAGATGCTCCTGCATGCATAACTTGTTTCAAATGTGGAAAACCTGGTCATAAGAGTAATGTGTGTACTGCTGAAGTGAAGAGGTGTTTATGTTGTGGTAAGACTGGGCATGCCATATCTGAGTGCAAGCATAAAGAGATGATTAGTTTCAATTGTGGCGAAGAAGGACACATTAGTAGTCAGTGTCAGAAACCAAAGAAGGCGCAAACCGGTGGGAAAGTGTTTGCTTTGACTGGGACTCAGACAACTAATGAGGACAGACTCATCAGAGGTACATGTTTCATTAATAGTACTCCTTTAATTACTATGATTGACACTGGTGCTACTCATTGCTTTATTGCTGCTGAATGCGTTGAAAGATTGGGTCTTGTGTTGTCTTCTTTAAATGGAGAAATGGTCGTCGAGATTCCGGCTAAGGGATCAATGACTACTTCTCTTGTGTGTTTAAAGTGTCCCTTGACGATCTTCGGCAGAGACTTTACTGTTGATTTGGTGTGTTTGCCATTATCTGGAATGGATGTAATCTTGGGAATGAACTGGTTAGAATATAACTATGTTCATATCAATTGTTATAACAAGTCTGTGAGATTTTCTACTCTTGAAGAGGAAGAAGCTAGTTTGTTGTCTTTTAGGGAGTTACAGCAGTTGACGCAAGGGGGAGCTCAGATGTTCTCATTGGTGGCGTCGTTATCCGTTGAGAGCCGAACTGTAATTGAGGAGTTGCAAGTGGTGCGTGAATTTCCTGAAGTTTTCCCTGATGAAATTCCTGATGTGCCTCCAGAAAGAGAAGTGGAATTTGCAATTGACCTTGTACTTGGTACCATACCTGTTTCTATGGCACCATACAGGATGTCTGCATCTGAATTATCAGAATTAAAGAAGCAATTTGAGGACTTACTTGAAAAGAAATTTGTGAGGCCAAGTGTATCGCCGTGGGGAGCTCCAGTGTTGTTAGTAAAGAAGAAAGATGGATGTATGAGGCTCTGTGTTGATTATAGGCAATTAAATAAAGTGACGATTAAGAACAAGTATCCTCTCCCGAGAATAGATGGCTTGATGGATCAGTTGGTAGGTGCTCGTGTGTTTAGCAAGATTGATTTGAGGTCGGGGTATCATCAGATTAAAGTGAAAGATGAAGATATTCAGAAGACGACCTTTAGAGCGCGTTATGGACATTATGAGTACTCAGTGATGCCCTTCGGTGTTACTAATGCGTCAGGAGTATTCATGGAGTACATGAACCATATCTTTCACACTTATTTGGATCAGTTTGTGGTGGTGTTCATTGATGATATATTGATTTACTCTAAATCAGAAACAGAGCATGCAAAGCACTTAAGACGAGTATTGCAAGTTTTGAAGGAGAAGAAGTTATATGCAAAACTGTCTAAATGTGAATTTGGTTAAAGGAGGTTAGTTTTCTCAGTCATGTCATTTCAGGTAGTGGCATTGCTGTGGATCTGTCTAAAGTAGATGTTGTATTACAATGGGAAACCCCAAAGTCGGCTATCGAGATTAGAAGCTTCTTGGGACTAACCGGTTATTAACAGAGGTTTATCAAGGGATTTTCTAAGTTAGCACTTCCGTTGACTAAGTTGACTTGTAAAAGTAAAGCTTTTGTGTGGGACATTCAATGCGAAGAAAGTTTCACGGATTTGAATAAGAGATTGAAATCGGCTCCGGTTTTGACATTACCTAATCCAGGAGAACCTTTTGTGGTATATTGTGATGCTTCTAAGATGGGTTTAAGAGGTGTACTTATGCAGAATGATAAGGTAGTTGCTTATGCGTCGAGACAGTTGAGAACTCATGAAAGGAACTATCCTACGCATGATTTGGAACTTGCTGCAGTTGTTTTTGTGCTGAAGATTTGGAGACATTATCTTTATGGTTCTAGATTTGAAGTGTTTAGTGACCATAAGAGTTTAAAATATTTATTTGATCAAAAGGAACTGAATATGATACAACGAAGATGGTTGGAATTATTAAAGGATTATGATTTCGGTTTGAAATATCTACCAAGTAAAGCTAATGTTGTGGCTGATGCCCTAAGTCGGAAAACTCTGCATATGTCGGCGATGATGGTTAAAGAATTAGAATTAATTGAGCAGTTCAGACATATGAGCTTAGTTTGCGAAGTGACACCGCAGAGTGTGATGTTGGGGATGCTGAAGACTAACAATGATTTTCTGGACAGTGTCAAGGAAGCTCAGCAGTTAGACGTGAAGCTGGTAGATTCGATGGTTGGGATCGATCAGTCCGAAGATGATGATTTTAAGTTAGATGCCTATGGTGTGTTGAGATTCCGTAATCGAATTTGTATTCCTGATGATGCGGAGATGAAGAAGGCGATTCTTGAGGAAAGTCATAGAAGTAAATTGAGTATTCATCCGGGGGCTACAAAGATGTATCAGGACTTGAAGAAATTGTTTTGGTGGCCTGGGATGAAGCGTGATGTAGCTCGTTTTGTGTATGCATGTTTAACTTGTCAGAAGTCGAAAGTTGAACATCAGAAGCCTGCGGGGTTGATGCAACCGTTAGAAGTTCCAGAATGGAAATGGGATAACATTTCAATGGACTTTGTGACGGGATTGCCTAATACTTCAAGAGGACACGATTCGATTTGGGTGATTGTTGATAGGCTTACGAAGTCGGCTCATTTTATCCTTGTTAACATCAGTTTTCCAGTATTGAAGTTGGCGGAGATTTATATTCGTGTAATTGTGAGGCTGCACGGTGTTCCTTTGTGTATTGTGTCGGATAGAGATCCGCGGTTTACTTCTGATTTTTGGAAGAGTTTGCAAGAAGCGTTGGGTTCTAAGTTGAGGTTGAGTTCAGCGTATCACCCTCAGACGGATGGTCAAACAGAGAGGACTATTCAGTCGTTGGAGGATTTGTTGCGAGCATGTGTTCTCGAGCAGGGAGGTTCTTGGGACACTCATTTACCGTTAATAGAGTTCACTTATAATAACAATTATCATTCTAGTATCGGAATGGCACCTTTTGAAGCATTGTATGGTCGGAGATGTAGGACTCCTTTATGTTGGCATGAATCTGGAGAAAGTGTAGTGTTGGGACCTGAAATTGTTCGAGAGACTACGGAGAAGGTGAAGTTGATCCGAGAAAAGATGAAACCTTCCCAAAGTAGGCAGAAGAGTTATCATGACAAGCGAAGAAAAGATTTAGAATTTCAAGCAGGTGACCATGTGTTTTTTAGAGTTACACCTGTGACAGGTGTTGGGCGTGCGCTGAAGTCTAAGAAGCTTACTCCTCGTTTTATTGGTCCGTATCAGATTTTAGACAGAGTTGGAAATGTTGCTTATAGAGTGGCTTTGCCGCCTAATCTGTCGAATTTACATGATGTGTTTCATGTGTCACAACTCCGGAAGTATGTTCCAGATCCGTCTCATGTGATTCATATGGATGATGTGCAAGTACGGGATAATCTTACTGTGGAAACGATGCATGTACGAATTGCGGAACGTGAGATGAAGATTTTAAGAGGCAAGGAGATTGCGTTGGTGAAAGTTGTCTGGTTAGGAGCTGCCGGAGAAAGCATGACTTGGGAGCTGGAAAGCAAGATGAAGGAATCCTATCCCGAGGTATTCGAATCAGGTAAATTTTCGAGGACGAAAATTCTTAAAGTAGGGGAGAGTTGTAACGCCTCAAAAATCTAAATTAATTATTTATTTATTTATTTAATTAATTTAGAAGGAATTACAAAGTTTTGGTAAGTTTGGGAGAATTTTGGATCAACAGAGTATTCTTAAATAATTTAATAGAATGAATAATTAGCGTATTATTTATACTATTATTATCATTATTTAAAAATATTAAGAAAAAGGGGCAGGGTGGTCTTAAAGGAAAAAGAGTAAGGATAGAAATGGAAGTCCATTAACTGGGATATTTTGTCTAAAGAAGAAAATACCGATCACTTTTCTAACTGATCGTGTTTTTGTGAAGAACGCTGAAGAAGAAAAGAGGAGGAGAAGGAGAAGAACCCTAAGACTTGAAAGGTTGCTGAAAATCTTAGAGAAGGAGGAAAGCTACTGATTTCCCTAAGGTATGGGGAGTTTTCATGGTTTATTATAGTTCTATAGGATTGGTTATGAATAGATTAGGTATTAGTGGATTTTGGGTAATTGTGGTGTTTGATGATGTAGAATGAGTTAGGGATGAATGATTCGATGAAATATAATGAGATAGAATGTTATGTGTTGATGTATGTGTATTGTGTGAGTCTTTTGGTCAAATTTTCGTATTGGAAAAACTGAATTTTTGGGATATTTGAAGTCTAAACGCAGCAGAAAAATCCTTTGAGAAATTCTGGGTTTTCGCATCCTGACACGGGCCGTGTCAGACTACTGTTCCTACTGTATTTTTTTTTCTGTTTTGGGTTGTGCTACAGGGCTCCTGACACGGGCCGTGTCACATGACACGGGCGACCGTGTCAGACTACTGTGTTTACCGTATTTTGTCTGTTTTGTATTTTGCGCGCAGGTTTCCTGACACGGGTCGTGTCCCAGGACATGGGTGGCCGTGTCAGACAGTTGTTTTGCTGTTTATTTTGTTATTTTCCTTGAGGTTTCTTGACATTTTCTTGTGCTGATCTTTTGCTGTCGAGTTGTTGTTGATGTAAGATGATCAAACATGATTGTATGATAAATATTTGTTGGATATGAAATAAATGATGCACAGGTTGATGTTTGATGAATTGCGGAGATTTAGCATCATTGCATTTCATAGCATTTTATGTCGGGGCTTCGGTCCATTGGTAGCTTCAATCCCATCGTGCGGATTGAAGTGATATGTTGATTATGTTGTGCTCCTTTTGGAGGGTTGATGGCCAGTGTCCATCCACGTTGAACCGGTACCACATGCATTCTTTGCATTCCATTATAGTTGACATTGCATATAAACGATGTAATTGTGATTGTGTTGTGAAGATTTTGTTGATGATGCTATGATGTTGTGTTGCTTACTCTGTTTATTTTCCACATACTTATATTACTATAATGAATTGTGATTTCTCACCCTGCCTGCTTGAAAATGTTGCCTCTTATTGTGGGTAACTTGCAGATAACCAAGAGTAGACTTGCGGTGCTGGAGGATTGAGTCTTGGAGCGTTCTTTTGTCGTTTTAGTCATATTTTAAGTGGTGTTCTGCTCTGTGTCATGTAACATTGGGTTGGGATCAGTTGTGAACCTCGTGTTTTCCCTTTTTGGTTTATGTTAGAATTTCTTTTCATATTGTTGATGTCATTTTGAATCGGATACTTTTATCCTTGAAATATTTTATTGACCTGAATTAAAAAGTTTGATTCCGCTGTGTAGTTGCCAATTTATGTAAATGAAGAATGAATAACCCGTGTTACGGGACAGGCCAATGATTTTGAATGTTGTTTGAATATATGTGGCACCTTTCTTGCTAATTTTTACTCTGATAATATTAAGTGTTTTCCTAAAAATGGTATGTGGGGTAGAAAGGTGTTACACTGACGATATAGATGTTCGTTCCCCTCTTGAAGTGTTCTTTAGTCCAGAACAACAGAAACCTGGGCACAAGGGCCTCCTCTCGCCGCCCATCCACTTCTTCGACGACCCGAAGGTACACTGTATTTACGGCCTCATGTGTGATCGGCCTCACGAGGTAGTACCGATACTTGAAATCTCGCACGGAGTCCAGATAAGTGTGAAACAGGCTGCTCACCTGCTTGAAGGACACCCAACCATGCTTGCCGTCGAAAGCCTGTCGTTGAAGATGGAAAATGCGAAAAAATAGGGGCACCGTCGCCCCAATCTTCAGGTATTTGCACACGAGCTCGAAAGCCCTGATGAAAGCGAGAGAGAGTTGGGGTGGAGTTGAGAAGGGGCCAAACGCAGGTGGACAAACACTGACTGTTGAAAATCCGTGAAGGGCAAACGCCACCCCGCCTCGTCGAACATAAAATCATATACGGGAAACCGCATCCCGCTATATGTCGAGCATATTCGATGATGTGGCAAAGGCCTGAACACATTCCACGACTTCGGTGAACCTATTAGGCGGTGCTCGACGATACAAAATATGTCGGCCTCGTTTAGGTCGACAAACTCGGAGATCATGTTCACTGCCTCTTAGCAGGCCCACTCGTCGGGAAGCCTCTCCCCGGCGCTGGTTGTCTCCGCCATAGGTGAATCGGGCCGTCATAAATATCCAAAGATCCCTCGGCCACTGGCAATACGTCCATTTACCTGAAAAGCAGAAGGAAATGGTGAATTCGATGACCCATATCATATCCACCCCTTCCACCACTGATCAAGTGAAAGGGCGAGGAGGGAACGCGAACCCGCGACCATCCTCAGGTCCGCGGGGAACGAAATTGGGCGGGACCCTGGGGTATTCGACCCATATCCCTTAGATAAACGTCGGTTCCCCGGGGATTCCGTCCTTAATCCCCGGAATGTTCAACAAAAGAACTGAGAAACGTTCATCTCATGACCCCGAGATATTCTTCGTGTCCTCGGGGATTTCATCGTCCCTCCCCGCGAGATTCAACAACTAAACTACGAAATTCCGCCGTTTTCGCCGGATATTTCGTGATTTCCATGAGAACTTCATCAGTTCACCATGAAGCCACCCTAAAAAGGCAAATGAAAGGAGAAAAAAGAAAGAAACTTACTTGAAATAACTTTCGGTAGGGTTCCGGCACGACAGTTGGCGGTGGCGTACGGCGGCGAAATAAGAGAAGGAAGAAAGAGTGAATCTGAGCAAAGGGGGAGCCAAAAGTGAAAATGGGACGAGATGACCCTTATTTATAGGGCTCTCACAAGTTTCGAGGGCTCCTAGGCAATCGATTACGCTACCCTAACGTAGCCGGCCTAGACAATGATGAGCTGCGATACGTGGTGCACACTCTCCCAAACGTGTCGTTTCATTCCCCAACATGCGTCTTTTCATTCACCTCGTTTCAGACTTCCCGTGTCCCCGCGATGTCGCCCATCCACGGCCAGTCTAGCACGACCAGGCCGACTCATTTTTGCCCGGTTACCAACTGTTCCTCGTTTAGAGTCCATTCCCCGACTAGATAAGTCCTCGACATAGCTGGCCCTTAAGTCATTACTCCGACACCTCAGAGCAACGACTTGGGGGGGCTCCTATTCTGGACTAGGCCGGGGTCTGCCCCTCAATCGAGCAGGCCCAACCCACACGTCCCGGGATGGCCCAACAAGGGCCTCTTAGCACGACCTATGTCGGGCATACGCCCTTCTCAACATTGTCGGGCACACGCACGGTATAGAGCGTCGGGCAGGGCGCTAGGCCTCCCCGGCCTCGCTCCTCCCCGAAACTCAGGTTCTCCTTCCCCGCGAGGAGCCATCTCCTTCCGCACATAAGAGTCCTCCCCGCGAGGACACGTCTCTCCCCGACACACAAGACTCCTCCCCGCGAGGACACGTTCTCATGTAACCACCCACTCCAGATGGAATCGGTTTGCCCTAATTCCGGAGATCTAGGAACGGTTACCCCAGGGCGAAGACCACTTGCTGGCCTTCACTACGCCACGTAAGCCCTGACAGTTACTTGGATTGGGCCTGGCAATCCAGCCCAATGCAAGTAACCGTTGGCCCCGCGCTGGGGGGCTCTCTATAAATACCCTCTCACTTGAGAGGGTTAGGTTACACACTCTCTTACTCTCTAACCTTGTACTTGCTTTTACTTGTGACCCTTGCCTTACTTGAGCGTCGGAATACCTTGCAGGTACACCCCCCCCCGGCCGTCTTCCAACCTCACCGGAGCTGAAGTCCACAAGACGTTGCTGGTCATCAAATACTGTCTGATCCAGGTACGATCAAAGCTATTATGGAATTAGTAAACTATTCAAACATGAAGACTAATAATAACAGAAACAATAAACCAACCGATCATGCTCGAAATAAGTAACTAATCTTTAGATTACTAGTATAATTAAATCCACAATAGCATTGCAAGGGATTGAAGAAAAAAATGGGTGACTTTCGATAGAGCAATAACCACCCTTCTTTTATATAGTATACACTACACTTATTCAACTCTGGAAACTCAATGGAATGGGTCTTACGCCGCACAGGGTCGTAGATTTCATAACAACGACCATAATTTTCTAATTTCATAAGCCAAGGTGATTGGTTAACAACACGCACAGAAGTGGCAACGGAATGCCATGTCGTGCAAACAACAGAAGCACGAATGTTATCCGCTACGATCAATATAGACAAAATCAGTTCTAAGAGTTCAAAAGAGAGATTGTAATAGTGATTAAAGATTGTATTTGAGAATAATAGTGATTAAATATTTGTTTATAATAGTGATTAAAGATTGTATTTGAGAATTGAAATACATTTCAAAGAGGACTTACTCTAGCCTATATGCTCTGAGAATCAGTAGCAGGACTATTTCTTGCTCTTGATTTTCTACATAAATTAGACACATCAGGTTCTTTTGGACTTAACCTTGGAATTAGATACATAAATTAGAAATATTTTGATTTGAAACATGTAAGAATTGAGAGTAGTCTTGTTTTGTTTCAGTGTGTTTTATTGATATGAAAGAATAGCAGCATTAGTAGTATATTTATAACAAGTTGCTAACAATTTAGTCCCACATTGGTTGTAACAAAGACCACGTAAGAGTTTATAAAGCCAACACACATATCAATTTATGAATTGAAAAACAAAGTGTCTAAATGGGCTATCATGATTGAAGCATGGGCTTTAGGCCCAGTTATTAAATTTTAATAATTAATATATAAAGAATTAATATTTAAATTACATAAATAACTAACTGGCATTTTTAAAAAACTAGAATTAGAATTAACTGGCATAAAGAATAAGATTTTAAAAAATACGAAATAAAAAAATATATAATATTTAAGAAATAAATAAATATATAATATTTAAGAACAACAAAAATATTTAATAATCCTAAACCCTAAAAAAAACCACGTGGACTGTCACGTAGACAAATTCTTCATGCTCAGTCAGCCAAACAAAGAATATGAGGTTCTGCAAACAGAATCTTGGTTTTACAAGAGGGGAATCCCAAAAAAAAACTTCAGGGAGAAAAATCAAAACTCGCCCTAATGGCAAGGAGAATCTTATGTTTAACCCTTTTCTTAATTATTGTAATTTACTCAATGAGATCATATTTTAGAGACAGGTGGTAATTTTTAAGAGCAAATGGTGCATAGTGCATTCTGGTACAACTGACATGATCTTCAGAAGAATCATTTGATTTGAGCTGCAACTCAGCCAGAGATGAAAGATTGGTGAATTGCAAAAGGTGCAAAATTTGTCTCTAAAGTGCAAATTGATAAAATCCCACGTTATAAAGTACATAAACAGAACATGATCTGATAAAAATATGATATAAACAGTTAATGATAACTTTTGTAATAAGTAAAAGTATGCTTGCTGTATACTACTTGCATTGCCTTAAAATTGTAGATTATTGTCCTCTTGCATACAGAATAAGGGCCATTGGATGAAAGATTTGATCACTATTTAACAAACACTGGTTTAGCAGATGAAGATAGGGATTCCCTGCCATGAGGCCTGTAAAGAATTTCATGCTCTGAAGTTGAAGGCAATACTGGTCTAATGCCCCCTGGATTGAGAGGAAAAAGGGTTTTGTAGTAACCATCCATAATTTGTTGAAAATTACAAGTGTCTGCAACTTTGGGAATCTGTCAAAGGCACAAAACACACTATCTCAGTAATTGAACAACACAAATGATGGTTAAATCTAAACATGTTTTAGCGAAACAATCACCTGATAAATGTCACGCATGTAGGCATGTAAGTTAGTATACTCATACAACTTCTTCTTGGTGCATTTAAACAGAACATTATATGCAACATCAAACCGAATTAAAGTAGTAAACAGACATATATCAACAAGTGTGAGCGTGTCTCCGCACAAATAACGAGAATTTGACAAGTGATCCTCCAACTTGTCTAGTGTACAAAACAACTCATTTACGGCTCTATCATAGGCTTCTTGGCTCTGAGCAAACCCGCACCTGCAATGCAAATTCCATAAATAAATAACCAATTCAATTGAAAAAAAAGCAATAATAAAAGTCTCAATTCCTTACCTATAAACACCATTATTCACATTTGGATATATCAGTTGATACCATTCTTCAATCTTATCCTTTAATTCAGGAGGTGAAAGATCCAAATCCGGGTTACGGGCTAACCCATTTAACCCGGAATTAAACAATTGAATTACATCATAACTTTCGTTGCAGATAACATCTTTGGATTCTATACTCCACAACATTGGCACTGTCGATCTTCCATCATACCCACCTCTTCTAAGCCTATAAACTTCCTTCAAAGTCTTGCAACCATTCGCTTTATCCAAACTAGGACTAATTACCTGACCCGTATCCACGCCACCGACCCGTTTAAATTCCCACGACCCGTCCATGCCAGGAGACGCGACTGACACCGGCACGGCATCTTCTAAGCCTTTGAGTGCGCGTACTATGAGAGTACGGTGGGCCCACGGGCATGGCAGGCCAACGTAGAGGTGGAGACCATTGGGTGGAGGACCGGAGAATCGGAATTTAGAAGCGGGTCTTGAATACCCGCCGGTGGGGTCAGAGGGAGCCAGCTGTGACATCATGAGCTGCCACGTAGAGTTCCAGGCGGTGCGCACGGTAGTGATGAGAAGTCCTGGCGGGAGGGACCGACCCCATAGAAGGTTGGTCACTGCACTCAGTAAGGAAGAGGAATTACTGTTAGAATTGTTTTTGTTGTTGTTGTCAAGTGACATCCTCAGGCGAGGACGGGTGGCGTGACTCCCGGTGAGTCTACGGTTATGGGAAGTGGTTGCCGGAGAAATGATGACGAATTGATGGGAGGAAGGGGGAGAAGCGCACAACAACGACATGTTTTTGAGGCGTGAAACTACAGAATATGGGTCTTTTTAGAGCTGTCAAAACGGGTAGCCCGGCCCTAAACGGGCCGGCCCTGGCGGGCCTCGGGCTTTTCCGGGCCGGACTCAAAAAGCCCATTTTGAATACGGGCTCCTTTTTTACTACCCAGGCCCAGCCCTGTCTGGGCTGCGGGCTACCCAGCCCTAAACGGGGCCGGCCCTAAACAGGCCCATTTTTAAAAAAAAGTTAAAAAATTTATTTTTTAAGTAATATATAATGTAATAAAAATTAATACTCATTTTAATATATAATGTTATAGAAATTAATACTCATTTTAATGATCTTAATGTAATATATTCATTTTAGAATACTGTAATGTAATATAATGTAATAGAAATTAATGTTCTGGTAGTCACTGAAGTGTGTGTGGACCGAACCAAAGAAGCACTTACACATTGTATCCAAATGTTTCTTGGGCCAAATTTATTTTTTAGGTCCAATTATATATATTTATTAATTTATATATGGGCCAAATAGTTAAATTAATTCTTTTAAAAAAAGTTGTCGGGCTCGCGGGCTACCCATAGCCCATACGGGCCGGCCCATTTTTTTTCGGGCTTTTTCGAGCCGGGCTCAAAAAGGCCCAGAATAATATGGGCTCCAAAAATAAGGCCCAAGCCCTAACTTTTTTAGGGCTCGGCGGGCCGGCCCATGGGCTTCGGCCCATTTTGACAGCTCTAGGTCTTTTGACTAAAAAATTAAGAGAATTTCTATTATTAACCCTATATATTATTTAGACATCATTTCAAAAATACTAAAATATCTTCAAATTTTAAAAATATATCTTCAATATTTGAATTCATATTACTTGGAGAAGTATCTTTATAAATTGTCGGTTTATTTTTTTTTTTCTTTTTTGATGGTAGTGTTGTTTGTAATAAATGTTTGATTTACTTACAGACACTATGGTTTATAGACACAATAGACTGAGGCACGAGAGAATTGTACAATATGCATCAATGAGGTGGGAGAAGAGTCAGGTTTTAGAGGCTCCTATTCACTTTGGTCATGCAGAGACATCTATTTCAGGGGCTCATGCTTCTCCATCTTCTTCTTCTCGTAGGAGACAAGTTTAAATCTCGTCACATGACATGGTACAAACATTTATAAATCTTCATCTGAATAAACATAAACAAAAATAACATGCATTATTCTAATAGTTTACGAAGATGCATCTCAATAAAATAAAGAGAGATACATCTCTGGAACAATAAACGTGTAAAATGCCTTTTAGAGTGGATGCATGCATGTTGTATGTTTTAAAATATTAAAGAGATGCATCTTCAAATCAGTTGACGTTTTGATTTAAGAAAATGTACATTCGAAGATGCATCTCCAAAATCGGAGGGACATTTTAAGTTTTTTAGAGGGTGTTTTTGCACTCCATAGGGTGGGATAAGAAATTCTTTAAAATTATGCAGTCGATCAAAAACTTTGGAATTCTATCGTATTGAGAAGGTAATACAATTCAAGTCAGTGCATCTATAAATGTGCAACAAATTATACCTTTATTATGCCGTATTCAATTTTTAGGTAGAAATTTGACGCAACAGTGTAATACGGATTGCACCTTTTCGGTTTTTTCTATTTTTGAGGCAGAAATTTAACTCAAACGATAATTTAAATACCCATGTTGGATCATTAATGTTAGAATGACATATTTTCACCCTAATTCTCTTTAACTATCACATTCTCTCAATCGTGTGATTGGTGATTTACTCAACATTTGGCATCAAGAGCCTGATTCTTTGATCAAACATTTAGTATGCAAAAATGTTTTCTATATTAAATGAATGTATCCCTGCAAATCTCCAAATTCTTGATACAAAGAATTATGATAAGTCGTGCAAACACATGAAGTCGTTGTTTGGTTATCAAGATTTTCTTAAAGTGGCCAAGAAGGGTGTTAATCCACTTGTAGAAGGTGCAACGTCTGCACAAAGAACTACACATAAGGAGGAGAAGATGAAAGATTTTAAAGCTTTTTATCTCATTCATCACTGTGTTGATGCCGATAACTTTGAGAAGGTTGGTGATTGCACATCCTCAAAGCAATCTTGGAGAAAAGTTATACAAGAGTTGACATTCATTACAAGAAAATTGGCAAGTTGCGATGGTTTATTTGGCAGGTTACGACGGTTTAAACCGCCTCAAATTGCTAGTCGCGACGGTTTTGTTTCTGTCGCGAAAATGTGTGCCGCCATGCTTTACCACAACGGTTCCTAAAACCTCCATTCCAAATCATTCTAAGTTGTGACAGTTAGGCAATTGACGTAATTTACAAATTGCGGTCGTTACAACCGCCATTAAATAACTTTATTTTTGTTACTACTCAATATCCAAAGATAATACCGCAAATATTTCCAAAGGTAAATCCGTAGAAAATGTTTTAATTTGCAGGTAATTCCACAACTAATATATTTGTAAAATAATAATAAAAAAATTGTTTCTTAAATTGAGAAAGCATTATACTCATCGATAAACTTGAAGTGGTTCCTTATAGGAACAAACAATTTAAGATCATTCTAGTACTCATAAATTTTTAAATTAGAAACACAATCCGATTTAATACTCAAATTTACTTTTTCAATCAACATCTCTTTACATAGAAAACATTTATACTTTAGTAACATAAATACATGTTTAAAACCTTCAACATAATTGATGTTCACTAATAAAACATAAAGAATTTTTTCATTAGCTGCACATGCTCTGGAAAATACACATCCATCATCCAAGGGCTTGTGTGAACAACCAACACAAGATAAACCTGCATTGATACAAACTCTAAACGACTTCTAAATTGCTGTTGCCAACCATGTCTCACCATAATTCGAGCCATTGGTGGTCTGCTACTGCAGAACTGGATGAGACAACAACAAAAACTACCCCTAAGACTACCCTAATGAATAATATTCTCTGGAATAAACACAATATCAAAGATTTAACCAAGTGTCAATAACCAAGTTTTAGCATTTAAATTAGAAATCAGAGATCAAGTACACCTGACATCGGTTTTGCATTCTTAATCGGAGGTGAAACATCAGCCTTCTGGATGACCAGTATCAGAGGAAGATAATATAGTTGAAGTAATTGTTGACTGATTATGCTCAGTAGGACCAGTTCTAGAAGGCTCATAAGAAGTGTTGCCTGTTATACAAATAAACGGAAAGCGCCAAAATAATTTGAAATACTTCATTAAAATTTCAAATAAGCTTCATCATCATGCAATTGAATTCACTTAGAAGTACCAATGTAATAATTATTAAAAGAACAAACAAAAAACCTTGCTCAGTAGATCTTTTCCTCCTATAAGTAAATAATGAGATAAACCAAATTGGATTGGTCACTTGTATATTTGAAGAATTTGTGTAAAGTTTCATGCTTGCTGTAACCACCAAAATTAGATAACAAATTGAAAGCTTTTCCTGTCAAAATTAATGAGACCACTAGGTTCATATATAGCAGGGATAACATGAGTTGAAAGAGAAATTCCTGTAACAATAGTATAGTAGGGACACATGTTGGACAAATATTCATATAAAAAACATGCCCAACATTCCAAAATCTCAACAAATCATTATCTAAGTAGAAAATGTCTCATACTTCAAAGAAAATAAATATTTATTTGCAGCTGAAAATGATGCATGAGTTTTTGAACCTAAGAAATAATTGTCAAACCATGGAAAATATAATAATAATTATTATAAATACCTGTTTCATTGACCTGCTAACCCAATAAAGTTGGGCTCTTTACATTGTCAACTAGTAATCTATCATTTTTGGAATAGAAGTCTTTAAGGCATCAAATGTGTAGCGCATTTGTTATGGAGAGTTAAAGGCTCTTGTAATTCCACTAATTCATTCTACTTGTTTTACAATACAAAAATAACACACGTTATCACAAATAATGTGTTTATAAAACAACGTGTTTAACTATTTTCACCAAGAATTGAATAGTAACTTGTAAAATGATTCAGAATCTAAAAATTAAGGTTTGAAACAATCACCGAATGAATAAATATCATATAAAAATACAGCTTACAAACAATTCACTCTTTCTCAATTTTATGTTTACCGATAAATCAAATTACAAACTGAGTCAAACTAGGCATATTGATGAAAATTATAATGTGTTCCAAAGTTAATTAATAAGGAAATGAACTACTTACACATGAACTTATGACTTGTTTTATAATATAATTTTATGGTTATATCAGGACATATAAATGTTCCAATGGAACCATCTTCCATTGAATCCCATAATTCCTCATTGATAGCTTTGTTACTAGTTCTATCTCAAATCTTCAAAGCACAGACAATACTATAAATTGAAATAAAGTCACTAAATAAGGACAATATTTGTATCTCAAATCTTCAAAGCTTAAACAATACTATAAATTGAAATACAGTCACCAAATAAGGACAATTTTTGTAGAACTGTCATTAAGCTTGTGTTGCAATATTAAGAATTGATTTTAGTGTATTAGCTATATAAAACTCCTCACATAGGATATGCATGGGAAAACCAGCTATGAAGATCAGGAACAACCTTTTGTGCATGAATTTGGTATTTATCCACAACATTACTTTTAGAGAGATGATTCCAAGAAGCTATTTCCAATACGCTCCATGACACCTAATGAAACCAGTGATTGTGAAGAAGCTCTTGATTCCCTGCAACAACACGGAAGCAATTTAGACATCATTTGTGATACATTAAGAATATATGCAGTTACAATGGTTATATAAAATTCTCCCTTTCACAGCATGTAACTCAGGGTTAAAGCAGTTGAAAGAAACGAGGCAACAAAGTCTTTCTCCCTACTATGCTGGGAAACATTGTCGGTTGCTCTTATGTGAATTGAGGAAGCGCTGAAACATTAAATGCATAATGTAGATAAAATTAAACTTGTAGAGTGTTAAATAAATCACCATGCTGAACAAAATTGGGAAGTATAATGTGGAGTAAAATTAGGTTCTGGCATATGATTTATTGGTAAAGAGTCCCTCATATCATGTGATTAGAGAGTAGCCTGGATCTATCAAACAAGAACATAACCACTGAAATTGACCTTCCATGGCACATACACAACTGAAATACAATCAAAACAAAGTTCAGGGTTGGGATGGAAGAGAGAATCAAATTACTCACTAAGCATACAAGGGAAGTGACAATTGTTGATGAATGGCTAAACCTCAAGATTGTCGCGGCCGTAATAAACAAGACGATAGATGGAGGAAGGGGTTTTTATGATTTAGGACTTTTCTTGAAGGATAAAATCAAATTACTAATTGTGAATATAAGGGAAAAGATGATCATTGATGAATTAAAGCTTCAGGATTTTCGCGATCGTAATAAACATGACGGTAGATGGAAGAAGGGTTTTTTTTTGCGATTTAGGGATTTTTCTGAAGGATAAATAATGTTATTATTGATGATAATTTGGTGTAATTAGACGGATTCATTTAAATATTTTTTGAGATATAGTGAGAAGATTATGTGTTGGAATAATTGGAGTGGTTTTTTTTAGAGAAACGTTATTTTAATGATAAAAAGGAGATAAATTTGAGGTAATTGGATTTAGACACAAAATACGGTGACAGTTGCCCATACCTATCGTATGCACTGTCGTAAATATTACATTGCGACTGTTGGGAATGAACAGATGCAATCTAAGTGTCTTAAAATAACTATTTTCTTGTAGCAATTATAACAAATAATACATTTTATAATAAAACTTTCACCTTACCGAATAAAAAATTGAGGTATAATACCAAATCACGCCATGTATTATGTAAAAAAAACATCATCTATTCCCTTGATTTAAAATATAACTGAGAGGAAAAATAATTTAGGAGATGCTTCAAATACCAGCATATGTAGTTTATGTTTTTATTTTTTTATAAGTGGTGTCTTTTTTTTTATTTGTAAATTAAGTTATTTATTCCTTTGGTTTCTTATATAACTGAGGGGTTAGATAATCAAATTTTACTATAAAAGCACTCGTTTATTAAATTTTACCCTAAACCTAATTCATCTATAGCCTCTCTAGACTCATACACTCCATTCTTTGAGTTGGATTGCAAGACAGAAAAAAAAATCTTCAAGGTTCTGTGTTGTATGTTGTTCTTCTAGCACCAACCTTAAACAACATATTTTTTCAGCTATTTTAATCCATCTCACATAATGGTGTTGTGGTTGTTGTTTCCACATCTTGCAAGGTCATTTTTATATTTTGGAATAACCTTCAATTGTTGTCAACCAAAGAAAACACTCCATAATTTAATGTTTTCTTGTGTTGAAAATATTGAGAAATTTATTCTTAAACATACTGTAAATTGCAAGCAATGTTGTTGTTTCACAGCACAAGTTCTTGTTTAAATATTACAGCACACAAAGAAAGTGGTGAATGATAAAAAATTGAAGAAGGAAACAATATATGTTACTTTTCAATTTTTTTACCATTCATCATTTTTTTGCAAGTAATATATTACATCGATTCTTTTATAAAATCGATGGGTTAAATGCCACTTTTCACCTTGGCTTTGTTTTAAAAACGAGGAAATGTGTTTACTCTGGTATATATAGTTTACTCTAGTATATATAGCTTAACTTGTAGCGTTCAATTTCACTTACCTAAAAAACATATAATAAAATAACTCCCACGGAACCCTAAACACGTATCATCCTTCCACTTCCGAAAAAACAAGGAAATACAAAAATGATATATGTTTAGGGCTCTTGTTTGCTTATTCTTCTTCTTCTTCTTCTTCTTCTTCGCAGACCTGGTATGTCTAACATCACTATTCATGTTACATTAATGTTGTTGTTATTGAGCCCCGAAAACTTAGAGGTTTTAATTTTGTTGTTGTTTTTTAGACTCGTTAGAGGTTTAATCTTGTTGTTATTTAAATAAATACGTTATAGGTTTATTGAGATTGATGTTGTTGTATTTTTGTTGAGAGATTTTTTTTTTGAGTTGCTGTTTGATGTTACTTATTGTTTAGATCGGTATAATGTTAATGTTGTTATTTATTGTTGTTTTTGATTTGTTGGTGTTATTGTTGTTGTCTAGTTGGTATACTTAGTAAAGTTTTAAAATTTATATGTTTAGGGTTTAGTTGTTGTTATTGTGTTTGAGTTTAAGCTTGAGACTAAGATTATGTTATTTTTGTGATTCTTTGTGCAGCTCTCATCTTGTTCCTTTGAACATGTCAAAAGGACATTATAATGATAAAAAATACAATTGATTTTAGGGTTAATTATACGATCCCCCTCTGCCATTAGGGCGAGATTTGGTTTTGCCCCTCTCAAGTTTTTTTTTGAATGCCCCCTTATAAAACAAATAATAGAGTTTTACCACACCCTTTGTCTATGTGTCATTGTGGCACTGTGCTCCACCACCAAGACCAAAGTGGCAGAATGGAAAGAAGAAGGAAAGGCAGAGATTGTGTCTGGTGTCCTTTTCATTGATGAGATACACATGCTTGATATAGAGTACTTTTCATTCCTAAATTGGGCTCTGGAGAACGAGATGTCTCCCATATTAATTGTTGCTACCAACAGAGGCTTCACTACTATTAGTAGCACGAATAACAAATCTGCACACGGGATTCCCGTTGATCTACACGAGGATGAAATTCCCAAGATTCTGGATATCAGATGCCAAGAGGAAGACGTCGATATGAGTGAAGGTGCAAAGCATTTGTTAATCAAAATACTTGATCGCATTTGTTCATGATTTGGCTGGTCATTGAACTTCATTTGTATTTGATTTTGAGCACCAGCAGTTTTTCCAAGGTTGAACTTTACCAAGGCTTTTTTATTTGTTGCCTCATGTGTGCACTATCATGTTCATTTTCATTCACATGTGCTTGATTAATTAAAATTTTACCCGTTTAATGAAACTATGATTCCATTTTCTCCATCCTCATTCGCTCTTTTGTTGTCCTAAATTGACAACTCTAACTCCAATTTCTTGCCATCATAATAATTTGAATACACGAAATTAATGGCTTCATTCTTCAGCATTGCTTTGAATTTGTGTAATAAAAACTCTAGATATATTTGACCTTTGCTTAGAGCTCATTGAAAATTCTTTTATGAAATCATGAAAGTGTCCACTTCGGATTAACCAAAACATAGATATATAAACAAGGCAATTCTTTCACGAAAAGAGTTCGTAAACATGTTCATCTTCCTATATATATTTTTCTACAAATGCTAGCTTCAACTTCAGTGTTCATTGCAGGGAGACGATGTCAGGTGTCAAGTCTCAGACACTGCAATATTCTTCTGTGTTTCGAATATCGATAATATGAGACAAACATTATACTAGTATGAATTTGGAAGTTGACAATACTTATGATTTATATATCATTGAAGCATTCTTTGCAAATGCATCAAGATTTTAAAGCCTACATCTCAAACTATTCAAAATAATGGACTATGTATTTAGAAGGTACTGATATATACACAATTTACATAACATAAATCTGGAAAATGAGATTTGGAAACAAACATGTATGTCAATACCTAAATTAGGAATTAAGAGGTTGAAGACAGAAAAGAACAATGTTGATTCATATCAACCAATCTTTTTTGTGTTGTTGTCATCTGATGGCCATATTACAGTCTCTATGAGTCTTTCCCTCATCAACTCCAAGTTTTCATCAGATATTTGTTTATATATCTCAGCATGATTACATTTCTGCATCGGCGAAGAAACATTAATGCCTTGTCAAATCGTTTTACATTTACATGCCTTTGAATATATATATTCAAGTATGAAAATTGAATATAGAGATCGTGGAAAGAAGAAGGAAAGGCATAGATTGTGCCTGGTGTCCTTTTCATTGATGAGATACACATGCTTGATATAGAGTGCTTTTCATTCCTAAATCGGGCTCTGGAGAACGAGATGTCTCCCATATTAATTGTTGCTACCAACAGAGGCTTTTTCTTTTCATTGAGACATTTGTATGCAAATTTTAAGAATAAATTTGGTGGTGGAACTTGAGGGGGTGGAGCACAGTGCCACAATGACACATAGACAAAGGGTGTGGTAAAAGGGTGTGGTAAAACTCTATTATTTGTTTTATAAGGGGGCATTCAAAAAAAACTTGAGGGGGGCAAAACCAAATCTCGCTCTAATGGCAGGGGGAATCGTATAATTAACCCTTGATTTTATTATATCTAATGTGTTGTACCCCAAAATTTTCCTGCCCTATTTTCTAACATTTAAATTATTTTTTAACTTTGATTTTATAAGTTTTTTGGTTCAATTTTTACTAACATTTAAACAGTAAGTTTTACTCAAAAAAATAGGTAACAGTTTACTTTAAATTGTTTAAATAACGAATAGTTGTTTGACCTTCATTTGCTTTCAAGTGCATTTCTCTTTCGAATAAATGAATTGACACAATTGGAAAGGAGATAAGGCTTGCAAGTATAAGGTCGCGGGTTCGAATCTCACATGTTACATTTTGAATTTGTTTCTGTTATTTGTTATTAACTTTCTTTCCATTTTAAATTATTTTCAAAAAATCACAAAAATTATATTTTTTTATTATTTGTTTTTAATTTTAGTTTTTAATTTTAAGGCATTTTTGAAAAATAGTTATTTATTTGATTTTATGCACTTTTTACTAAAAAGGAGTGCAAAAATCATAATAGATACAAAAAATATTTTCTTTTTGTGTACTCATTTCCTATTGGTCAATTTATGTCATTGGTCTACTTGGTGACCAAGTAAAAATTAGATACTATTTAATTTTTATTCAGATGTTATTTGATCAATAGGAATTAAGACTAATTATTATTTTCCTTTTATAATTTTTTAACCTAATTTTCTAGACCTATAAATACAGGTTGTTTTACACATAACAGGGACCCAAAAAAAACACAAAAAAGTTGTTGTTCAACAACACAATCAATACCTCAATTGCCATTACTATTCGGTACTAATTGATGCATATATTATACAGTTTATGTAGCTATTTTATTTTCTAAGTGGATTCGGCGTCATAAACATAACATCCCGTCAGGATGTTTCTTTCATTTACGTTTGTTTCTAGCGCCGACACCGTCAATGTCTTAGGAATAATATTTTCTTTTTTATAAGCTTATAACAAGTACCTTTCTTACACTATATAATAAGTTTTTTTTTCAAGACAACTTATCACTAGCTTTTTCAAAAATAATATAATAAATCTTAATAAAATTCTTACACGTCTTGTCATATATATATATATATATATATTGATCTCGAGTATTCGATCAGATCCACGTACGCTGGTCGTCAGATGGCAAGATGCTCGGACGGGTGATGGTCGTCAGGCGTGCAGGATGTTCGGAACGTTGGTGAGGAGAAAAGGGGGTGTATCTGCAAGGCACTTCGACGCTCAAGTAAGAAAGGGTCAGAGAAAAGGGGCAAGTACAAAGTGTATTCTTAGGGTGAAAAATGTGATACCTGACCCTCTCAAGCGAGAGGGTTTATATAGAGCCCCAAACGCGTGGCCAACGGTCCTATTTTCGGGGCGAAATAGCTGTTTTCCCCAAAGAATAGGTAACTGCCCAAACTAGCCGTTATGCCGAGCAGGATGCTAGAAACTAGCCATTATGTCGGGATAGACGCAGTTCCGGGCACCTGCCCCTTGCTGTTCGGGCAGAGAGGAAGTCGTGCGTAACGGGCACCATAGCCAGGGAGGAGCATTGCGTTCCTTGTCCGGCTGGAGGGGCAGACATGTTAATTTTGCCCATCTGTGGATTGGGCTTAGGCAGTTTGGGCCGCCCTGGAGCAGAGGCGGATTGGGCCAATTCTAGCCATTGGTCCAGTCTAGAACAGGAGCCCCCTAAGTCGTTGCTCCCGAGCATGGGAGTGATGACTTAAGGACTGCTCGTCGCTCGGGGGAGCTAACGCGGAGTCGTCGTTTGGAGACAAGGATGATTGTCTCGAGGTGCTCGTGGCCTCTGTGTCTGTGATGTTTGTGGTTGTGACCCTGTTGCCCAGTATACGGGAAGATGAAGTGTCGGACAGAATGGAAACGTTGGGCTGCCACGTGTGCATCGAGCCCTGCATAGCAGTTAATAGGTAATTATGGCTAGTGGGCAGTCATTATTGCCTACTGGCGCGTGTGTGTACGTGCTCCTCAGTATAAAAGGGAGAAGGTTATCCCATTTTGCACTTTTTCCCTTCTGATTTTTCTTCGTCGTCATCAGCGTTCTTGCCCGTCGCCGTCTACAGAGCAACCGACCACCGTGTTACGTTTCGAGCAGTCTTTCTCTTCTACTTAAATCAAGTAAGTTCTCTGATTTCCAGCTTGTTTTACTTTCTCTCATTGTTAATGGTAGATTGCATGCGGCTAGGGTTAGTTTTAGGCGACAAAAATAGGTAGGTTTCCAGCGAGTGTTGGTGGTGGGCGGCGGTTCTGCCCTTCTACTGCATCAGGCATCTCGCCGGAGTAGGTAGCGCGTTTGGTGAACGTGGTGGTCCACGTCGTGGTTGCGAGTCGTGACCACCGCGTCTTACGCTCTTCTGATGGATTGGTGACTTTTTTGGTAGAACGTTTCCAGATTCCGGTGGAGCTTTGCAGTTTCCGGCGGAGCTTCAAACTGAATCTGGGTACGAGCGCGGGGAGGTTCCTTGTAGGAAGATGGTATGTCTTGGGCATCTCCTCGCGAGGAGGTTTTTCTTTCTTCGTTTGATGTTAGGGCTTAGGCCGGGGACGTTGTCCTTAGCCTTCTGCGCGCCCTTTCACTTGACTTAGCAGTGGAAGGGTGGATTTGATTTCCTGTCGAATTCACTGTCTTTCTCTGCTTTTTTAGGTGATCGTAGTGGCGATGGAGCCAGAGAGGGAAGTTATCCCAGTTACATCCGAGGAGGAAACTGTCTCCGAGGAGAGTAGCAGCGCAACGGCCTCGAGTTTTGCGTATTCGAGCTCGACGGCGTCGAACTCCTCGAGCGAAGTCGAGGGGGAAACGAGCGAAGTTGAGGGGGAAGGAGAGGTGGACGTCATAGAGGAAGACGTTGAAGGATTCTGTCCGGACGAGTGGGAAGTGGCCGAGCCCTCCGAGCATATTTCTACGTTCGCGAGGTCTCCGGCGGACGTCTTTACCGAGGTGGGACCAGCGGGTGAATGGAGAGTGCTTTTTCCTAATTCGGACGAGCGGGTCTGCTCGAGCTTCGGGGACTGCTTCTCGATGTATGAATATGCTTTCAAGGAATTGGGGCTAAGGTTGCCCTTCACTGACTTCCAGCGGTCGGTGTTTGTGCATCTGAAGTTGGCGCCTTCCCAACTCCATCCCAATTCGCTGGCCTTTATACGGGCTTTTGAGTTGGTGTGCGAGCACCTTGCTCTGGGGACCACCATTCCTCTATTCTTTGTTGTTTTCCACCTACAGCAGCAGCTGGCGGGGAAAAGGTACGGATGGGTCTCTTTGAAGCAGCCCAAAAAGTTGTCTAAGCCGTTCTCGGAGTCCATCCGAACGTTCAAGGGACGGTACTTCATCGTCGAGCCATTGTCTGAGGCTGCCCAGGACAGCGTGTACGTCTGGGAGGTAGAGGTGGATGAGAACGGAGAGGAGTTGCTCAACGAGGAGGGGAAGTATATCGGGGAGAGGTTGTACAAGTTCCCGATCCGCTGGACACCCGACCACTTCTCAAAGAAGCCCAGTGCCTATGTCTTCGAGCCGAGCGCTCTACGCGGGCAGGATGCCGTGTCTTATGAGACGCTGGTGAAGTGGGTCAACTCCTTCCAGCTCGCGAGCTGTTGGACGAGCAAGGGTAACCCCATCTTCGAGGAGGATGGTAGCCAGAGGGTTGAGCGCAGGTTTATCAACGTGAAGGCACTGCTAGAGTGCAAGACTCCCGCGGATGCTGAGAAGCTGCTCAGTAGTCATAGTCACTTAGATTTTGTTTGTGTTATTTTCTTTCCCCGTAACTAATGTGCTTGTTTTCATTCACGCAGGTGAGATGCCTCAAGCTCGTGATCGTGTGGTGAGGAACATCATGGCGAGGGGTAAGGCTGGAGCGGCTCCTCCCAAGACCCGTCCTGCTGGTGGTGCTCGTGCTCTTCCTCTTGTTCAAACTACGGCGGGGACCTCTGCTTCTCCCACTCCAGCTCCCTGGGACTCCCCACTGGCTCTGGCTGGGCGAGCGAAGCGGCAAAGGTCGTCGGATGCCGTGGACCTGACTCGGGCGCCTGAGAAAGGGAAGTTTGAGCTCCCTCCTTGCGTCCTTGACCGGAGATTCTTTGAGGGTAACCCTTTGGTCATTCCATGGGCAGAATCGCTCAACCTGAGAAGCATGGACCGAGCGAGCAAGAGGGCGCTGGTGGCCCAGGATGCTTCTGCCATGGTGAGGATGCTGGAAATGGCGGCCGTTTATGCGGAAGGGGACTCCGTGCTTGAGGCTGAACTCACTATTGCCCGGGCCTCCGAGGCGTCCCTAAAGGAAGAAGTCAAGGGTGCTCGTGAGGCTAAGAAGAAGGCCGAAGAGGAGGCGACCAAGCTGAAAGAGGAGGTTGCCAAGCTGAAGGCGGAGAAGAAGGCTGCAGAGGAGTTGAACAAGGAGCTGATGGCGGCCAGTGCCCCGGGTGCTGATGAACCGGACGAGATAAAAGTGTTGAAAACTAGGGTTGAGCTGGTCGCCAGCATTCTGTAGGCCGAGGATGACGACATCGCTGTGGCAGTGGAGTCCTTCGAAAGTGTCGTGGCCCAGTTGCGGGTGGTGAACCCTGGGCTCGACATTTCGACCAATGGTATCCACTACCTTGCGCGAGTGGAGGATGATCGCATCGTCTTGCCCGCAGGCCTTGTTCTTGACACCCCTGAGGTTCAGCCCGAGGAGCAGCTCGAGGAGGAGCAGAGACCTGAGCCGGAAACAGCCGAGCAAGCGGACGAATGAGGAGCTTTGGTTATTCTGATGTTGTTGTATTTTGTCCGGCCTGCGTGCCATTGATTTATCTGTAATCTTTTGATTCCCCTTTTTTATGTAATGTGCACAATCTTTGGCCCTTGTAGCCTTTTTATTTAATGCTTAGTTAATGTTATTTATACAATTTTGTTGTACTTTACATTTTTGTTGTGCATGTATGACTGCCCGTCGGAGGGTGTGTCTGTTAGCGGAGTTTCCTTTTTGAAAGATAGCTCGCTGTGTTTGAATTCGCCAGTGCGGGGAACTGGTCGAATAGCCGGGGAAGGTCCTGGCGAGGTTGCGGATCTCAGGTCGCGATTGAGGCCTGAGGTCGCGGCGTGAACGTCCCATCGCGAGCTGGGGTTCTGCCAATCATGGTACTTGGGGCGAAGGCGGTGCTCGGTTGAGGACGGTCAACGAGCAGGGTTCCGGCTCATTTACTTGAGCGGGATTCTGCTTTGTGTGCATGCGTCGTTTGTACCTGGACGAGCATGATGATCGTTGGGTGGTCCTTTGATGCGAGGAAGCCTGTGGCTACTTTAGCTGTAGTATTGCTTAAGCTTCTCAGCGTTCCAAGGTCGAGGGAGTGCCTCCCCGTTAAGGTTTTCGAGGAAGTATGCACCATTTCCCGTTTTGGCGCGGACTCTGTATGGCCCTTCCCAGTTGGCTGCTAGTTTGCCTTCGCGAGAGTCCTTGTGGTTTCTTCGCAGGACGAGGTTGCCCACATCGAACTCTCGTCGTAAGACTTTGGCGTTGTGCCTGATTACTATTTTTTGCTTAAGAGATGCCTCGCGGAGGGCTGCTCCTGTTCGGATTTCCTCGACAAGGTCGAGCTCTTCTCTTACCGCTTCGTTATTCATTTCCTCGTCTAGAGGTGATTCGGTCCTTCTGGACGGTACGTGGATTTCAATGGGTAAAACAGCCTCCATGCCATATGCTAAGCGGAAAGGCGTTTCCCCGGTGGTGGACTGGGGAGTAGTGCGATATGCCCACAAGACGTTGTGGAGCTCCTCGACCCAGGCTTTCTTTATTTCATCCAGTCTTCGCTTGAGGCCACGAAGGATGACGTGGTTGGCAGCTTCCGCCTGCCCGTTGGTCTGGGGGTGCTCTACAAAAGCGAAGTGTTGCTTTGTTCTGAGGTGGGCGACAAACTCTTGGAACTTCTTGTCTGTGAATTGTGTTCCGTTGTCCGTGACGATTGCTTGGGGATCCCAAAGCGGGCAAGGATATTCCGCTTGTAGAAGCGTAGAATGTTAAGTGTTGTTATCTTCGCTAAGGCTTCTGCTTCTATCTATTTTATGAAATAATCTACGCCCACTATCAGGTATTTGTTTTGGCTGGACCCCATCACGAAGGGTCCTAGGATGTCTCGGCCCCACCAGGCGAATGGCCACCGGGAGGTCAAGCTCTTCAGCTCGTTAGGTGGAGCTAGGTGCATATCCCCGTGTCGTTGGTATTTGTCGCATTTCTTCACATGCTCCTTGGCGTCTTGCTGCATGGTTGGCCAATAATACCCTGCCCGGAGGGCCTTGCAGGCAAGGGACCTTCCTCCCAAGTGTTGGGCGTTAATGCCTTCGTGGATTTCTCGTAGTACGTGGGGGACAACCTCCTCCTTTATGCACTTGAGTAGTGGGATGGAGAAGCCCCTTCGGTAGAGTTTGTTTTCGAGGATGACGTACGAGCAAGCTCTTCGTTTGACGGTGCTGGCTTCCTTGGGGTCATCCGGAAGTTCGTCCCTGGTGAGGTAGTTGTACACGGGCGTCATCCAGCAGTCGCTGTCCCCGATCGCGTGCACGTGTAGGGTCGAGGACCCCTTATCGATGCTAGACCGGGGAAGTATCTCTTGGATGACTGACCTGTTTCCGCCTTTCCTCTTGGTGCTCGCTAGTTTGGACAAGACATCTGCTCGTACATTGTGTTCGCGTGGAACATGTCTTACTTCTACCGTTCTGAATTTCGACATTTTCTCTTTGACGAGGGTGAGGTATTCAGAGAGACTGTCCTTTTTGGCCTGATACTCCCCGGATATCTGGTGGGCTACGAGCTGAGAGTCCGTGCAGATGACGATTTCTTCAGCCCCTAGGTCTTCGGCTAGGCGCAACCCAGCGAGGAAGGCTTCATACTCAGCCTGGTTGTTCGACGTGGAAAGGGACAATGTGAGAGAAGCCTCGACTATGGTCCCTTCGTCGTTCTCCAGAATTAATCCTGCCCCGCTGCCGCTCAAGCTGGATGCTCCGTCCACGTAGATGGTCCATCTGTTAGCTATGTGGGCGAGGGGTCAGAGAAGGTTACTTCCGCCACGAAATCGGCCAGGGCCTATGCTTTAAGAGCTTTTCTGCTTTCATATCGGACGTCGAATTTGGACAGCTCCAACGACCACTTGAGCATTCGACCGGCCATGTCTGGCCGGCCCAGTAATTGCTTGATGGGCTGATCCGTCCTTACTACGATCGTGTGGGCCAAGAAGTAGTGTCTTAGTCGTCTGGCAGCGTTGACGAGGGCTAATGCTACCTTCTCTATCTGTTGATATCGCAACTCTGCGTCCTGCAACGCTTTGCTCGTGAAGTATACTGGCTTTTGCCCTCCAGGATTCTCGCGAATGAGAACGGCGCTAACGGCCTCGGCAGTGACGGCGAGGTATAGGAACAAGACTTCCCCGGTATCTGGCTGTGATAACACAGGCGGTTTCGACAGAGTCTGCTTTAAGTGAAGAAGGGATGCCTCACATTCTTCGGTCCATTCAAACGCAGCTTCTTTTCTCAAGAGCTTGAAGAAAGGAAGGGCGTGTTGGGCGGATTTTACGACGAAGCGAGACAACGAGGTGAGTACCCCATTGAGGGACTGAATGTTCTTCTTAGACGTGGGCATTGGGAACTCAAAGAATGCCCGACATTTGTCGGGGTTAGCTTCTATTCCTCGTTCCGTTAGGTAGAAACCAAGGAATTTACCTGCCCGTACACCGAACGTGCACTTCTCTGGGTTAAAGCGCATTTGATACTTTCTTGCTTGCTCGAAAATTTTGCAAAGATGGGCGACATGGTCTAGTTCCTCGTGGGATTTGACGATCATGTCGTCCATGTATACCTCGAGCATGTCGCCTATTTGTCCTTGGAAGACTTTGTTCATCATTCGTTGGTACGTGGCGCCGGAGTTCTTCAGGCCGAAGGGCATTACGTTGTAGTAATAGCTGCCCGATTCGGTCATGAAGGCCGTGTAAGTTTTATCGCTCGCGGCCATTGGGATTTGGTTGTCGCCCGAGTAGGCGTCGAGGAACGATAAAAGTTTAAAACCTGCTTAGTTATCTATGAGCTTATCTATATTGGGGAGGGGGTAGGCGTCCTTCGGACAGGCCTTATTAACATCGGTATAATCAACAAACATCCTTCATTTGCCATTATTTTTTCTTACAAGTACAACATTTGAGAGCCATGTAGTGTATTTGGCCTCTGAAATAAACCTAGCTTCTAGAAGGTCTTTGACATCTTTCTCCGCGGCTTCCATCTTCTTCGGAGACTGTTTCCTTCTGCGCTGGGCAACGGCTTTGACGGCCGGATCAATTATAAGCTGGTGGCAAGCGACGGAGGGGTCCAATCCTGGCATTTCAGCAG
The DNA here is from genome assembly GCA_022829125.1 of Lathyrus tuberosus. Taxonomy (NCBI): domain Eukaryota; kingdom Viridiplantae; phylum Streptophyta; class Magnoliopsida; order Fabales; family Fabaceae; genus Lathyrus; species Lathyrus tuberosus. The sequence continues at coordinate 1,276,137 of JALAZF010000811.1, read as the reverse complement.
CGCTCCATGCGAACAAGTCTGCGTTCTCCCGGAGGCACGCTTTTAGTTGTCTCTTGGCCAGGTCGGGGAGGTCCGCTACGATCTTCACTCCCCATTGGGGGTCTTCTCCGAACGGAACGATCTCGAAGTCGCCATCTAGGATAGGACGTAGGAGATGGCCGCTGTTGTTGGACTGGCTGCCCAGAGTCGTCGGGTCTTTGGCGTGATCTTCCTTGCTGAAACGGCTGTCCAAGTCGATAGATTCGACCTGGGGGAGCGATTTTGGCTGTTCGGAGCTGCTGGGCAGAGGGGGACGACCAGAGGTCCTCGGCCTTGCTGAGATGGTGCTTAGTCCTTTTGATGCTGCTTCAAAGCATCGACGGGCAGCTTTGATATCGCCGTGGAGGGTGGCGACCATCCCTTCAGACGTATAATACTTCATCTTGAGATGTACGGTGGAAGGCACTGCAATCAACTCTGCCAGGGTTGGCCTTCCAAAAATGCACTGGTATAGCGACGGGCATTCGATTACCAAAAACTGTGCTTTGATTGCTCGGGTTGTCTTTCCTGAACCGAAGGTCACGATGAGCTCTACGTAACCTCGGGGCCTTGTCACTGCTCCGTTGAATCCCTGCAGGTCGGATCCAACGTATGGAGTAAGGTGAGAGTCGTCCAGCTGCCGTGTTTCGAACAAGTGGTTGTACATGATATCAATTGAACTGCCCTGGTCCACGAGTATCCTGCGAACGTCGAAGTTCGCCATCCTTGCCCGGATGAGAAGCGGGATGCTTGAGTTCGGTGCCCCGCCGAGGAGCTCCTCCTTGTAGAAGGAAATGAGAGCCGACCCTTTGTGAGTGGTATCCAGCGTGGTGACTTCGTTGGAGCTTTTGCTGATCAGTTGATCGAATTTCCTCTTGACTGAACCGACCGTGATTTTTTTGAATCCACCACCGAAGATAACCATGGCTGACGGGAAGGCCTTCCACGGGCTGTGAGCGCCGAGGAATGTGGAGACGGGCAGACTATCAGGGATGCGGAAGTCCTCTGGCCGAGTTACGGACATGGCGACCTGCACGTTGGTGTCATCCGAGGGCGGAGTCTCTTCTGCAACCTTCTTGCTCTCCTGGGTTTCTTGCCGGGGAGCTTTTTTCTTTTTCGCGAACTGCTTCAGGTGGCCGTCACGAATGAGGATCTCTATGGCATCTCTGAGGTGGATGCATTCTTCCGTCGTATGGCCGTGGCTCTTGTGGAAGCGACAATACTTGGACTTGTCTACACCCGGCCTGGCCGGCAGCTGTTTGGGGAAACGGAATCCCGCCTGTTTTAACTCTGAGTTGGCACATTCTGACAAGATTTTCTCCCTCGAGGTAGTGAGGGGGGTATAGTCATTGAACCGCCCAGAAGGTCCCTTCTGTTCGCGTGCATCGCGAGGCCGATCATCGCGTCTTTTATCTCCTCGACGGGATGTCGAGGGCTCTTCAGCTCTGAATGACCGAGCACCCTTTTGGTGTCGAGAGGCCCGGACAGAGTGGGCAGCAACCTTCTCCTCGTTCTGTATATGCGACTGGGCTTGGTGGAGGAGGGCGTTGAGGTTCCTTGGTGGATCGAGGCCGATAGCTTTCGTGAAGTCTGAACCAGGACATAGTCCCTGCTCGAGCAGGAATTTCTTCATCTCGTCGGTCGTTGGCACTTGGATGACCTCCTTGTTGAACCGCTCAATGTAGTCCCGAAGAGGCTCATCTCTTCCCTGTACGACAGCTCCGAGGGACGCCTCTGTCTTTGGATGGCGTCGTGATGCGGTAAAGTGACGGGAGAAAATCCTCCTGAGCTGCCTCCAGGATGTGATGGATTCCTCTGGCAGCTGTTTGTACCTGGTCATTGCTCCCTTCCGGAGCGTGGTCGGGAACAGGCGGCATTTGATGGCTCCTCGTACCCCTCTGTAGTCTAAAAGAGCATCTATGTTTTCTATGTGCTCGTCTGGGTCAGTGGTTCCATCGTAAGTCCCTAGAGACGGAGGCTTCTCCAGTCCTTTAGGGAGGCGGGTGGCCAGGATCCTGCAGGACAACGGGCCGCGAGGCTCGTCGTCGCTGTCCGAACTTGAAGTTGACGGTGACCGTTATATGCGCTCGCGGCGGCGGTCTCTGCGAGGTGAGGGTGATCGTGGCCGGTCGCGAGGTCTGACCGGTGGAGAATTCCTGCCCTACCTCGTTCTCTTGTGTCTTGGTGATGACTGATCCCGCGGGGAGATCTGGTCGCACTTGCGAACGCGTTGTGGTTCAGGCTCATGCCTCGTCATACGGTCTTCCCCGTGTCTAGGTGGCGGGCTTCTTGATCTCTGGTGTTTTCTCTTGGGAGGAGAGGATCTTGGAAGAGATGCCTCCTCGAGAGCTCCTATCCTTTCTCCTTGCTGCAAGATAAGGAGGTTTATGCAGTTGACAGCTTCCAGAAGGGCTGCAACGGCCAGGTCAGCGCTGGGAGAGCCAGGAATTGGTCGATCCCCCAACGGTAGCTGTTTTCCTCCTTGCTCGGTGGGAGGAGGAGTTGGAGATGCAGGGGCCCCGTCTCGAAGGAAACGGGGATCAGAAAGTAACAGAGATCTTCCGTCAACGTCCATCTTGTTAACGGGAACGAGGACTATAATATCAGCACCTTGTGCGGAGTTCTGAGCGGACATAGGTGGGTGGATTAAAGAAAGTATGTTTTGATCTTTTAGTTTCCGAGGAGGAAAGAAAGAAGGGGAGAACAAGGAGTTCTCACAGACGGCGCCACTGATCTCGAGTATTCGATCAGATCCACGTACGCTGGTCGTCAGATAGCAAGATGCTCGGACGAGTGATGGTCGTCAGGCGTGCAGGATGTTTGGAACATTGGTGAGGAGAAAAAGGGGTGTACCTGCAAGGCACTCTGACGCTCAAGTAAGAAAGGGTCAGAGAAAAGGGGCAAGTACAAAGTGTATTCTTAGGGTGAAAAATGTGATACCTAACCCTCTCAAGCGAGAGGGTTTATATAGAGCCCCCAGCGCGTGGCCAACAGTCCTATTTTCGGGGCGAAATAGCCATTTTCCCCAAAGAATAGGTAACTGCCCAAACTAGCCGTTATGCCGAGCAGGATGCTAGAAACTAGCCGTTATGTCGGGCATAGACGCAGTTCCGGGCACCTGCCCCTTGCTGTTCGGGCAGAGAGGAAGCCGTGCGTAACGGGCACCATAGCCGGGGAGGAGCGTTGCGTTCCTTGTCTGGCTGGAGGGGCAGACATGTCAATTTTGCCCCTCTGTGGATTGGGCTTAGGCAGTTTGGGCCGCTCTGGAGCAGAGGCGGATTGGGCCAATTCTAGCCATTGGTCTAGTCCAGAACACACACATATATATATATATATATATATATATATATATATATATATATATATTTGGTTAATATATTCCTTATTTATTTATTTTAGATTTTTCGGATCGAATTATGTCAATACGCTGTTCGTATATTTGTGTGCTTGATGCGTGACATTTATGTTTGATTCGATCCGGTTGCGATGATCGCATTTTTGCGTTAACAACATTGTTGATTTTTTTTAGCACATTAAATTTAATTTTTTTATATGCATTTTCTATCTCTAAAAAATTTAGACCCTCACGATTTAGATCCGGTTGCGATGATCCCAGTTCCGCGGTAGCAACATTGTTGTTTTTTTACACGTTTTAAAATTTCTTTTGCTTTACGTTTTTTGATAAAGTTAGATCCGCCTGATTTGGATCCGATTGCGATGATCGCGCTTTCGCGTTAGCAACTTTGTTGGTTTTTATCAAATTTTAAAAATTATTTTACTTTATTTTTCTTTTTATTTAGATCGGTACAATTCGGATCCGGTTGCGATGATCGCATTTCGCGTTAGCAACATTATTGAGTTTTTATTACATTTAAAATTCCTTTTTATTTGTGCTTTTTTTTTTGTAAATTCATATCTGCCAGATTTAGATCCGGTTGTGATGATCGCGCTTTCGCGTTAGCAACTTTGTTGGTTTTTATCAAATTTTAAAAATTCTTTTACTTTATTTTTCTTTTTATTTAGATCGGTACAATTCGGATCCATGATTGCGATGATCGCATTTGTGCGTTAGTAACATTATTGATTTTTTTTCTAGCATGTTAAATTTACTTTTTCTTTGCTTTTTGTTATAAATAGACCCACATCACTTGGATCCAGATTGTGATGATCGCACCTTTTGCATTAGCGATGTTCTTTTATTAATTCTCGAATAATTTTGGTTTCATTTTTTAATTTTTAATGTTAATTTTGTTTCAATTTTAATCTTAATCTTGTTTGAATTTAGATTTAAATATTGTTATTCTTTTTTATTATTAATCTGGTTATTAAGTTTTGATTAAAACTTTTGCTAATTACCGTTGAATTATTGCGTGTTTATATTTATCGCTCATTTTATCCCCATTGGCAAAATGTATCCCAATTCCCATGATGTGTAAATTAATTTTTTTGCTTTCCTTTATTTTTCTCATATCTTGCTACAATATTAAAACCTTTTTAAAAATATCAAACAATTCTCGATTCGATAATCGAGCCCCTTTTTTTAAACTCTGTAAGTCGACTGCTTTTTAGCATCGCCATCGACCTAATGCACACACATGCACCTCTAGGGCAACCTCTCTTCGTTTGCCTTACAAATAATGGTCATGTCCCTCGAACATAGGGATACTTTAGCAAAAGACGCTTACGAATAATATCATCATAGTCCCTTCGATATAAAGATCATAGTCCCTCGATTACCCTTCGAGTTGCCTACGAAAAATGATCTTGTCCCTCGATGACCCTATGGAAAAAAGATGATAGTCCCTTCAAATTGCTAAGGTATCCTTACATGTTGCCTTCTATGACCATTCGATGACCCTTCGCTGTCCCTTCACATCCAATAGATAGGACTACCTACCCACTAATGGTATGGATAATACTATCTCTCAAGGAAGAGGATAAGTACAAGAAAGACCTTATAAATTAAGGGTAAGTAACTTTTAAATGCTTGCTCACAACTAAAAAAAAAACAAATACTTTTCACACCTTACACTTTCAAAAATATTTTCAAAAACAAACACTTTGTATACATTCTTACACGAATTATTACAAAGTCAACTTTTACAAAATATTTTCTAAACACACACCACATTTCAAAAAAAGCAAGTTAAAGTGAGCAAGCAATTAAGAGCCCGTAGATAACTACGGGTGAAAAGGGGTGCTAACACCTTCCCTTTTCATAACTTACCCCCCGAACTCAAAATCTTTTCAAAAAGGTCTTTCCTGTTCTTTTCACCTTTCCTAAATAAATTGGATAAAAGAAAAGTCGGTGGTGACTCTTGCTAACCGCAACATGTTTTGCGAAAACAAAATTAAAAAAGTCAGTTCTCCACCGTATTACATAATGTCAATTATTTATTTCACTAATCCCTTTTTGAACATACAATTTATTAAATTATTTTTAAAAATAATAATATGAAGAAGTTCGTTGTATTTGAAAAGCATCTTACACTAATCAATATTTTTCGAGAATTTTGTAACTCATCATTCATCTCAGGTTTTTTAATGGTTAAAATATCTGCAATGCTTCTAGTTTTTGTTAAACTTTCTTCCATACTTGTTGAATGAACAAGTATGGAAGAAAGTTGAACGAAAACTAGAAGTATTAGAGAGATATTAACCATTAAATATCATGAGATGAATGATGAGTTGTAAAATGGTCGAAAATCATTAATTAGTGTAGTTTTTTCTTCAAGTGGAGGAAGGAAACCATTGGTAAATTTACTACACGAATCATAAGATTGATGAATCAATTGAAAGCTTGCAGAGAGACAGTCGCTGAGCAGTATGTGGTTGGTAAAATATTGTGATCGTTAATGTCAATATTCGATAACATAGTGGTTGCCATTTAAGAGTCCAAGGATATTTTAACTATGAGCAAAGAATAGTTGCAAAGTTCTCTTAAGACTCATGAGCAGTGGATAGAGGAGAGAAATGTTTACAAAGCAAAACCTGAAATTGCTTTGCAATCTCGTTTCCTTGGAAAGGATAAGAGAATGAAGGGAAAGTGGTCCATGAGTAGAGGTAGAAGAAACTACCCCAACAATTATGGGAGAGACTCTCAAAATTCCAACAATTCAACATTCCAAAAAGGTAAAACCAGCGACAATAAAGGTGGTGGATCAAGCAATTATAAAGTTGGCAACTAATGCTCCGCAAGTGCACGGATTTATCGAAGTAATATAAAAGATTGTCGAACCCACAGAGTCCAATGTCAACTTACTGTACTCTATCGTTGCTTTGTAAAGCTAAGGCTATGATTAAAAAGGTACGAATGGAAATGTAAACGCTACTTACTAAAGGTTTGAAAAATAATACTAAAACAAGACCGAAATATGATTTCCGCGCACCTAAGGGACTTGTTGAAAACAGGTACTGATTATGACTATACTACCATTCCGTAGGAAATGCCAACTTAAAGACTCTGTCTCACACTCTCGCGCTATTGACAAAAGTCACGCCTAATGACCCCAAGATTTTGCTCTCGCTCGCTCGGTAATTAAAAGACGCATTTTGAAAACTAACAAAGCCTAAACGAAGCCTAAAGCGCTCTCGCTGTGTTTAGGATTGATGCTCAGTGTCTACTATCCGGTGCGTACCTCAAACTCTCGCTCTATCGGACACACCTTAATGCATTTCTCACTCTCGTGACAAAACACTGTTAAACAACCCCTCGCTCTCACGACAAAGTTACCTAAATTAAACTTAGACACTAAAACCATAATATCAAACAATCATATATTCATACCGATGGTTCCTACAGAGTCCCGTTGGAACGACGATCCTCATACAACGGTCTCTAATTATAATTAACCGGACATAATTAAATCTGATCTTAACATGTTAAAGCATTCAAATTCTAGAACTATCATGTTAAAACAAATTCGAATATAATCTATACTACAATGCAGTAAATAAAGAACCTGTAAAAAATGCGGTAAATGGAACTGAAGTCGAATACGAAAAATGGCAGCAAGATTTGTATTGATGCTTGAAGTGATACAGCAGTACAAGGAAATAGGAAATACAAAGTGCAGCAATTCCTAAGTGTGAGTAATTGCTGCTTTGAAACTGAAATATATGCCTAAGTTCTAAAACGCGATTCGGCAGCGCTTCCGCGCAATTTCTGGATCTCCCCACTGGCCTCCAATAGGGCCTATATATAGAGAAAAATGGCTCCAAACATTTGGGAAAGAATTTGAATTCAAACTGCGAAAAACCGCCAAACTGCTGCAGGAAATCTGCTTCCGCGCATAATGGCGATCACCGTTTGCAAATGGCGAACGCCATTTGTTTGAAATTGGATTTCCCTCTTTTTTGGGACATGGCGAACGCCATATGGTTCCCTTTAGGGAATGGCGAATGCCATTCATCTAGAGGAAGGCAGAAAGCTCCAGTTCTTCTCTTTTTCAACTCTTTTGCCAATGGTTCTTGTCCTTTTCTTCAATCAAGCTGATATTGGTCCTGAAAACACAAAGTAAAGAAAAACATAAGTAAAAGATAGAAAATGCGATGAAGACTCGATAAAAATACGACTAAATATGCACAAAATGAATCGAAATAATCTATACGAAATCGAGTCATCAGCAACAATAGAGCAAAAGGAGGAAGATGGAAGAATGACAAGAGCAATGTTCAATGTTACAATGACCAAAAGCTTAGACATTTTGCTTGCAAATGTAATTCCAACAAGAATGATCGACAAGAAGCTGAACCAAAGTTTGCAAGGCAAGAAGATAGTGAGAGCACACTGTTAATGGTGATTGTTGAAGCAGAAAAATGCAGCTAAAGCCGGGTACAATCGCTTAAAAATGTGATAGTGACTACACGAGAAGACTCGGAATGCAACGATCAATGGTACCTTGACTCCAGGTGTTCAACGTACATGTCAGGAAGGAAGGTTTGGTTTTTTAAAACCAATAAATCGTTGAAGAACAAGGTGAAATTTGCGGATGATAACACACTTGCAGCTGAGGGTATATGCGACGTATCAATCAAGAGGATGAATAGTAAGCACCCCTTGATTAAATATATGTTGTATATTGCAGGAATCATATGTAATATTTTAAGCATTGGTCAATTGTTTGAAAGGAATTACGAGATTCACATAGAGAACAAAGTGTTGAAAGTTATAGATGTAAATGGGAGTTTGGTCCTAAAGGCCCCTATGGCTTAAAATAGAACTTTCAAAGTTGAATTGAAAGTAATGGAGAGCATGTGTCTCGCAATGGTTGTTAGTATAAAAGAATGGATATGGAAGTATAGGTTTGGGTATTTGAATTTCAAAGACCTCAATGTTACATATAAAAATAGCATGGTTATGGGACTGCCATCGATCAATATGCCAACTGAAGCATGTGAACAGTGTGTGCAAGCCAAGCAACACCGAGGCAACTTTAGAAAATATAGAGGATGCATAACCAAGTGTCACATTGAGGTGGTGTATTTGGATGTATATAGATCGATGCAAGTTTACTCAATCAGAAGCAGTAAGTACTTTGTCATTTTCATTGATGATTTTTGTCAAAAGTTATGGACTTACTTTATTAAAAGAAAGGATGAGGTGTTGGAAGTATTCAAGAAGTTAAAACCCATGGTGGAATGACAAAATGATCACAAAATCAAAATTCAAAAAACAAATGGTGGAGGTGAATATGTCTCAAATGAGTTTGGGAAATTTTGTGATCAAGAGGGCATTGTACATGAGGTAGTGCCACCCTATACACCGCAACAAAATAGAGTCGTTGAGACATTTTGGATACCCTTAATTTAGACTTTTACCAAGTTAGTCTTACTAACTTTTATTGTTGCTTTCATGTGCCTCTTGTTTCCAATATTGTTGGAAAAGTAGTAAGAAGAAGAATAAAAAGAAAAGATACTAAGAGGAAAGGAAAAGGAAAAAATGGGGGAGAAGAAGAAAATATAGAGAGAAAGATGAAGAAACTGTAATACCCCATATTTATAATGCTCTGGATAATATTAGTTGAGATCAACTAAGTTCCGGTGTGCTCTGAGAAATTATCTGCTAAGATAACTAGAGCAACTAATGAGCTCATAATAGATCAAGTTAATATTATCTGACTCTGAGGATTTATCAATTGGTGCATTAGAGGTAATTTAGACATTTAAGTTAGTGTTACTAACTGTCATACCCCAAATTTGTCCTACCTTTGTATAACTATCATCTGTACATCCCATTCACTATTAGTTATCCAGAAAATTCAAAAAAATATGTTGCTCTCTTGTTGCCGAAGTCTGTGCTTCATTTGAGGATATCCAGTCAGGGGTGTGTGGTCAGGCAAGAATTTGGTTTCATGATCAAGTCATCTGTGTATGGACCAGGTCGTCAGGCTGTGTCAAGATTTTCAGTACTTCATGATTAAGGATTATCAGTGGGTTCATTTGCAATTGTGTTCAATTCAAGTGTGGCGTTGGATTAGGTGTGCGTCTGTGGTTTTAGTTTGAGAAATCATTTTCAATGTTCAAGACCATTATTCATTCTTATCCATTTGAAGCATCTAAATTTATCCACATCCATTTTCCCTAAATAAAATTCAAAACCTTTATCCAAATTCAATTCAAATATTCATTTCAAAAACCACTTTTTTTTAGTTATCCATTAAATCCATTGGTTATCCATTTCCTTCATGAACCATTTCCATATTTTTAAAACTCATTTCACAAATCTATCTAATGCCCATTTTTAAATCCATTTCAAATCCTTTTTATTCTTTATCCAAAATCCATATTCCAAGTATCCAAGTTCATTATCCATTATTTTCCCTAAATCCATTAACCTTTTTTTAGAGTCCATATCCATAGCCATTTCTATTATTTATTTTCTTAACCAATTTCCTTCTTTCAAGTTCAATTCAAATAAACATATCCAAAGCCCATTACATTCACCAAAAATCACAAAAAATAGAAAATTGTTTTTTTCATTACAAAAGCCCATGGATCCATGATATCACAATAAAGAAAAGTTCATAAAAAAAACACCTATTCATAACCTACGCCTTCCGTACCACATATGCCAAGACGATAACTTTTGCTTTAACCATGTTCCAAAACAAATTTGTACCATCCTGCTACTTGCTGCTACAATCCTGCCAAAAGCTAATACAGCTGAACTTGCACCAAATTACACCTTGTTTCTATCCGTACTTCACTCGGCATAGCTCGTTTGACCCGCATAAATACTACAAACTTGCTTACTACACGCCACTTCCAGACCAAAACAAAGCATAACCTGTCTTGAAAAAAAACAAGTCAACAAAACTTGTTACATTCATGGCAAAAACCTACAATTGACAAGGACTCATCAACACACACAGAAAAAACTTAGAATTAATGCACAAGTCTTGATATAATTTAAAAGAAGAGAGGAATAAGGATATTGGGAGGAGGGCGCCGAAACCTGAGAGGAGACTCTTCAAAAATCCCTCTCACCCTCTTGAAAGACGAATCTTCTTCAACCACAAATCGACCTCTTTTCGTCCTATCTCCGATGATCCCCTCAAAACTCCACCCAAAACATAACCTTCTTCAAACAGCACCCTCCAAACCTTGACAACCTTCATCCTCCTCAAAACCCACAAATCTGCCGTGAACCTTCGAAACCCACCGTGAACCTTCAAACTATTTCTCTTACAACAAAAACTCCATCAACAACCCCAAATTCCTCCTTCCAACCTTACGAAACACCAAGCGAACCACCACAAATCTCTTTTCCGTTTTCCAAATCCTCCATTAACAGAAACAAACCACCATCGCATCACCTTCAAATATACCCACCTCCACTCCACCTACCAAACAACAACAACACGCCGCCTCCTTTCGCTCACCCTGTTCACCGCCATTTATCACAACAACATTTTTCATCCTTTCTCTTCAAAATCCCCACTTCGTTTTCTTCTCACGGTAACCCAAATCTTCCACAATAACCAACCTTCTTTTTCCTTAACTTTCCTTCTTCAACCTAACCCCAAATCATCAACTCAAATCAAACAAAACTCATTCAACCCAAACAACTCAACCCCAGAACAAAACCGAAAAGAGAAAGAAGTAGATGAAGAGAAAGAGATGAAATAAAAACCAAGACAAACCTAAAACCAAAATCGAACAGAGATGGTAGCGAGCATAGCGTGCAAAGTCGTTGAGAGATTAGATGTGTCGCCGTTGGAGATTATTCACGTTTTGTTCTTGACTTTGTGATGGTTTTAAAATGTAAGTTGAGGCTGCGACTTTTCTTGTTTCTTTCAACAGATGCATATGGTTTGGTGTTTACAGAGCTTCTTGTTGCTGTTGGTGGCCTTTGACCGTGCTTTAGTATTGAAGCCTTGTGCTTTTTTTTTGTTTTTTTATTATACCCTAATGTTGTCATGGGCCTAGGAGCCCATTCATGGTGTTTTGATCTCATTCACACACTCCCTTTTCAAATTCCTGCGCCTTTGTTTTGGTTTTCTCAAACTCATTCTTCTTTTTTAGTTTAATTTGTTTTTTACTCTTTTTAATAAAAATATTTTAGTTAGATTATCATTTTTCTTACTTTGTTTTCGATTTTAATTTTTCTCTTTTTATCTTCGATTTTATTCTTATTTTAGGGCCAATGATCTAACAATACTCATGGTTTAATTGGTTTTTTCAAACCAATGGAATTTTGATATATATGAGGCCTATTTATTTTTTTATTTCAATTTATTTCATTACATTATTTTTTACATTCATTTTGGGTCAATGAAAACCAAACATCGACGATTTGTCGATTTCTCGACTTAATCTCAATAAAGGTGAGACCTTTATTCTTTTTCCTATACTTTTTCGATTTAATTTCATTTTTGTCGTTTTCTCATTATTTTTATCTATTGTTGGGTCAATGAAAATCAAATACTAAAGATTATCGATTTTTCGATTTAAAATCTTAGTAAAGATGAGACCTTTCTATATTTTCGATTTAATTTCTATCTCCATTTAATTTCCATTTTCGTATATTCTTTTAGTTGGTCAATGAAAGTCAAAAATCGTGGATTATCGATTTCTCGATTAAATTCCGATTAAGACGAGACCAATTTTATTTTATGTCAATATTATACCTTGTTCATATTATCTCGATTATATTATTCATACTATTATCATTGTTCATATCCATATTCATACTTATTCATCTAACCATTTTCATTTGTACATATTTTAATAAAAAAAACACTAAAAATATCGAAACCCTAAAACAATAATTGATGGACTGTTGGTTGCTTGGCGATTTTCGATCAAGGCTTAGCTTAGGACACCTTGCACACACACGGCTTTCTCTTGGGCTACCTTACAACGAGACCCTTTATTTCATGTCATCCCTTGTACTTTACATGTACCCCTCTCCCATTCCGATGTATGCATTTATTATTGCTTTGATTGTGGTTTGTTTACTAGGAGCACCGCTAGGGACTAGCATAGACAACCCATTTTCAAACCAAATTCTCGATTCGTCGTCGAACCATTTTCAAACAAACCCATTTTCAAACCAAACTCTCGATTCGTCGTCGAGCCCATTTTCAAATTAACCTCTAACCAAACTCTTTTCATAACAAATAAACCCTTGATCCCACGTCAAGCGGATTTTCATAATCAAACCTCAAAACAACTAACAACTATCGTAATTCTTTTTCAAGGTGAAAAATGGGGGTTCAAGTCTTTGATCTTCCTTCGATTGTTTGGGTGCGAGTTCTCTTACTCGTGTGTGAGCAATTGACGCCTCTTCTTTTAACGAATCAAATCCTTTTCAAAATAACCAAGCGCATACAATAAACCCTTGATCCCTCGTCAAGCGGATTTTCACAATAAAACTCAAAAATAACTAACAACTATAACAACTCTTTTCAAGGTGAAAAATGGGGGTTCAAGTCTTTGATCTCTCTTCAATTGTTTGGGTACGAGTTCTCTTACTCGTGTGTGAGCAATTGACGCCTCTTTAAAATCAACCAACTCCTTTGTTTCGTGGGCGTACCACGAACTACGACTGCTCTGATTCTTTATTCTCGTCCGAGTCAAGATACGTAGGCACAAGATTGCGATGATCTTGGCGAACACATTTTTTCTTTTTCCCCCGTTTCCATAATACCACCTATTTCCATCAAAACCCCGTAGTCGAACTACGATTTCTCTGATTTCTCATTCTCGTCTGAATGAGCATACGTAGGCCCGAGGTCGCGATGATCTTGCCGAGCACCCTATCCTAAAACCACCCCATTTCCCTTAGCATCCTTCCCTTTTATCTTACCATTTTGCATTTATCATAGAGAAGAAAACAAACAAACTTAGTTAACGAGTATCGCAATTCGAATCAAGAGGTTCCCGTTGAGTACAACGGACGTGAGGGGGTGCGTGTACCTTCCCCTCACGTAACCGACTCCCGAACCCAGAATGTGGTTGCGACGCCCATGTTCTTATCCTCTCTTTAAAGGTTTTCTCGATATTTTCCTTTCCCTCTTTTGGGATAAATAAAGTTCGGTGGCGACTCTGTCGAACCGTGTTCCGCGCCTTTCGCGCGAAGGGTCGTGTCTTCGATTAAGCAATTTTTTCGAGGTGCGACACTAACTTAATGATATCTCTACTTATCATATTCATTTTCCTTTCCTCTTCATTTGTGACAAAGGTAGTAAGAATAGAGAAAAGAAGTAGAGAGAAGGAAGAGCAAGGAAAAAAGAGGGGAAGAAGACCTAGAAGTTGAAGAACAGGCTTGGGACTTCTTCATTCTTCATCAAATTATCTCACCATCTTCATCATCATCTTGTATTGAAGTGGGTTCTAGTTAGAAACCTAAGTTCAAGGATTTTAGAGATGTTAGAACTTAGGTTAGAAATGGTGGATTATGAATATTTTTGTGGAATCGATGTTTTCACGGTTCAATTGCGAAATAAATGTGTAATATAGTCGAGTCATACATGAGTTTAATCGATACTACTGGTTTTGGTGTTTCCATGGAGTTTTGATTGAGTTTGACTGGTTTTGTATCAAGAAAATCAGAGCTTTTCAGCTTCTGCAACAGGAGTAATCGATTAACAGCTTGGGGGTAATCGATTACTCTGTGGAAAAAATGATGTTTTGTGCCAAGTCTGGACTGGGTAATCGATTAACAGGAAATGAGTAACCGATTATGAAATGTATCTCTAACTCTCATTTTGATTTTGTGTAAACAGTACAACGTGAGTAACCGATTACCCATATTCCGGTAACCGAATGCCACTATAAGTGGATGAAAAATATTTGAAAAATTCATATCTTTTGGATCGTAATTCCGATCGAGGCGTAGTAATAGTCGTTGGAAAGCTATGAAGTCATTCTACGCAATAAAAGTGAAAAATGTTGATTTAAGTTATGAAATTAATTAAGCGGTGGGAATCGGGTAAATGTGATAATTTTATGAGATTATTATTACATGTATTTTGTTGTGCTATTGTGTTATGCTATATTCATCTTCATATTGTTAATTGTGAGAGGGTGAATGCATGTTTAAAAATGGAATAGGAAGAGTGAGGAAACCTTACTACAAATCAATAGTGGGACCTAGTAGTGTGACTAGGAATTGATAGATAATCTAGATGACGATGCTCGTGCGTTCGATGCCTAGGTGTGCATCCCCGACGAGTAATGGTCTAGAGGAGAGTGAGACACTAGTATGGAACATGAGTGAACTTTGTGTTTTGTGTGATAAGGCGAATGTGGCCTTGTGATTGTCGTATACAATCACGTTTATGTGTGATCACGTAATCGGAACCGTTTCCTCGAGACTTGTCGTTTCATGAGCTTAGGCTCCTATGGAATGTATGCATGATTACTTGGCAGGTTTGATTCCAGCGTGTAGTACGAATGGAACCTACGGGTAGAGACTTGCGATGGTTAACAGGCCATGTGAAGTAACGATTCATAGGTGATAATATGTCCCTTAGAATCCAAATCTATTTTGTATGTCAAGTAAATTACAAGGATCCATGACTCGTGTCGGCTCTTAAACGTAGGAGAGGACGGGAAAAAGGGGATGCCATGATGAGGTTACCGATTAGTGATATTTTGAGTTGGTGAACTCATGAACATGTTTCCATATAGTGTGAGATTGTGAACTCAAGGTTATTTCCCTTCCCCTTGAATTGAGTTAGGAATTGTTAGAACCTTGTAAAACCGAGAGGATCCATAAGATAGGGAACTCACTGGGATTTAATATCTCACCCCACGTTGTTGAGTATATTTCAGGTGCTTCAGGTTCCGAGAAGGGTAAGGATAAAGTCGTTTGATGATCCTTATATATCTTGCTCTTTTGAGATGGCATAGCTTCCGTTGTGGAGATTTTATTTTGAGATCATTGTTTTGATCTAAGTCTTAGTACTTTGGAACATCTTGTGTATATTATGCCATAGTTTCAATATTTTGTATTTGGGCATGTAATGTATACAATGTGTTAACTAGGAACTTATTGGTATTTCAATACCAAGACTTGGATTCATGTATAATATATATGCTTTGATGTATGTTGTTATATATGGGTGTTACAGTTGGTATCAGAGCAGGTCGTATCCTCGACCTAGCCATGAAATATTATAAGTAATTCTTTCCGTTCATATACGTTGTGTCACCATTGGTCTTAAGTGTTATATTTATGGCATTGAGCCTGATCAACTTAATCCCATCTGTATGACGTTTAGGAACATGGCTAACTAACACTGAACCCGTGGTAGACCCAAAACTACTCCTTCTGAGGCGAACCCGCCAGGCGGCGACAAGTATGTCCCATGTCCCCAGTTTTTGCAACAGATGCAACAACAGCAGAACCAATTCATGCAGCAAATGTTACAATAGATGAATTGGGGTTTTTATCCTCAGGTGGTTGTTCCAGATGTTGTATGTGGAAGTTTTCAGGATTTCATCCGCATGAATCCTCCAGAATTTCATGGCGAATTAGACCCTGTGAAAGCTCATGAATGGGTGGCTGGTATGGAGAGAACCTTTCTGATAGTGCAGTGCAGTGAAGAGAACAAAGTGGTATTTGCTTCTCACTCATTGAAAGGTCCTTCTATGAGGTGGTGGGAGAGTGTTTCGGCTCTAATGACTATCTAAGGTGTACCTAAAGTATGGGAGCAATTCAAAACTACTTTTATGGAGAAGTACTTCCCTAGTTTTTTTAGGACCCAAAAGGAGTTTGATTTCCAACAGTTGAGGCAAGGTACTATGACTGTGGTTGTTTATGCTGAGAAGTTTGAGATCATGGCTGCTTACTCTAGGTAAGCCGTGTATGCCCCAGATGAAAAGTAGAAGATTTACCAATTAGTGATATTTTGAGTTGGTGAACTCATGAACATGTTTCCATATAGTGTGAGATTGTGAACTCAAGTTCATTTCCCTTCCCCTTGACTTGAGGTAGGAATTGTTAGAACCTTGTAAAGCCGAGGGGATCCATAAGATAGGGAACTCACTGGGATTTAATATCTCACCCCACGTTGTTGATTATGTTTCAGGTGCTTCAGGTTCCGAGAAGGGTAAGGATAAAGTCGTTTGATGATCCTTACGTATCTTGCTCTTTTGAGATGGCATGACTTTCGTTGTGGAGATTTTATTTTGAGATCACTGTTTTGATCTAGATCTTAGTACTTTGGAACATCTTGTGTATATTATGCCATAGTTTTAATATTTTGTATTTGGGCATGTAATGTATACAATGTGTTAACTAGGAACTTATTGGTATTTTAATACCAAGACTTGGATTCATGTATAATATATATGCTTTGATGTATGTTGTTATATATGGGTGTTATAGAAACCCTATTAAAAGAGGAAACTTCACCATTCATCATCAAATCATCTCATCTTCATCATCAACAACTTCTTCATCATCATCTAGAGGCGAGTTTTAGGTAGAAACTCAAGGTTAGAGTATTTAGATAGAATGAGAGAAGTTTGGTTATGGTGTTCTTGTTCCATTTCCATGGAAACTATATGATTCTTGTTATATTCATGATATTGATATGAGATTATGGTTTAAAATGTTGTTTCATGTGTGAATATGTTAACATTAATGATGGATTGAGTTTGGGTAAGAGTGGGGTTGGAAAACCCCTTGAGACTGTCTTATTCTGCTGAACAGATTGCAGAAATCATAGGGTTCGCACTGTGAGCTCTAGCGAGCTGTAAGCGAACGTGACAGTCTGTCATGCTCGCACTACAAGGTGAAAGCAAGCTGAAAGTGATCACTTGCTCAGAGTTCACACAACGAGCAGTGAGGGCTTTTGCCTCTGCCATCTTTTTTTATGCCTCGCTCAGAGTTTGCACAGCGAACTCAAGGCAAAGGCCCTGACCTGGCCTTCGCACGACGAACCTGGCAGCGTTTGTCACCTTTTGTTTTGGTGCTTGCTTGGGTGTTTCACATGCATGTGTATGGTTACCATATCTAGCTTACCTTGAATATTATGAGTATTATACATATGGACTTGTGGATGGGGGATTGATTAAATGATGATTATGTGATTAAAAAGGATTAAGAAAGTGAGGAGAACATTATCAAAACCCAGTAGGATGATCTAGTGATGTAAATAGGATTTGACGAATGACTTAGATGACGATGCTTGTGCATGTGATGCCTAGGTGTGCATCCTTGACAAATAGTTATTTTGTGGAGAGGTGAGACATTATATGGAACATGTGTTTATCCTCGTGTTTCTTTGTGAATAAGGCATATGTGGCCTTGTGATTATCGAATACAATCACACTTGCATGTGAGATCACGTAGTCGAAACCAATCCCTTGAGTTGTGTCATTCCAAGAGTGGAGGCTTATATAGAGAGTTCCTCTAGAATGTATGCACCAGTGCCTTGACAGGTTTGATTCCTGTTGTACGAATGAAGCCTTTGGTTAAAGAGACTTGTGATGGGGTACGGCCCATGAGAAGTGACGATTCATGTGGACTATGTTTCCCTTGGATCCGAATCCATTTCGTATGACAAGGTTTGCAAGGATCCATGACCCGCGTAGAACTCTTAGACGTAGGAGATAACAAGAAAAGGGGATGCCTTGGTAAGGTTTTCGATTAGTGATAGTTTGAGTTGTTGAACTCATGCAACATGTTTCGATATAGTGTGAAGTTGTGAACTCAAGTCTTGTCCCTTCTGTAACACCCTTCTACCCCACAAAATACTCACTAATAAATTAATTAATTAAAGATAAATAAATTAGAGTAAATCACCACAAGAGTGCCACATTTTGTCATAAAACATCTAAATAACATCTTGCTCCGTAACACGGGTTCATTCACCAAAAGAAATTCAATCAAAACTACTATGTAGCGGAAATTATAATCTTAAGTAATTAAATCCAAAACGTCAAAATAGTAAAAATCATAGTGACATCACGTCTATAAAAACTAGAACATAAAAGTTCAACTCGTGGACGTCCCGACCCGATGTTACATATTAGATCAAGACACCTTCTAAATTCAACGGAAATAAAACTAAATAACTCCAAATGCTAAATCTTCACGCACCAAAAGAGCTAATCCTGATCACCTGCATGTTACCCCACGTGGAGGCAACATTCAAACAGGCAGGGTGAGTAATCACGAATCATTATACGAGATATAAAGAAAAGATATACTGGTACAATAGTATCAACAATTCATTTACACCGTCATAGTATCGTCAAACAAAACAATCATCATTAAGTCATCATTGTCGTACATCACTTAAAATCATGTCATTAATAACATCGTTTATTCACAAATATGCAATGCCACATAGTATGAAATACAACAACATAGACTCATGCATATGGTACCAATTCATTTGATGGACACTAGGCCATCACCCTCCAAAGATCCCCACCATAGGATCGATTACTCCTTGGAACCGGAGCACGTCATAAACACTTCAATCCACACAATGGGATTGAAGCCACTACTGGATCGAAGTCCTAACATTATCATTGGACCAAAGTCCTAACATCATCATTGGACCAAAGTCCTAAATTATGCTATGAATGCATGATGCAAAACGTCATAATAATCACTATCATATGATCGTCAAAGTTGCATCATCATTCATGAGAATTCATCAAAACATCATAGTGTAACATCAATCACATACGTCACAATTCATCATAATACTTCACAATTCATCATGTTATAATCATTAAGACACGACACTTTAATTGCCCCACGACACAAGGTCAACAAAGAAACAAGACAACACAAGGAATAAAAAAAACATCTGCTCCTACTCGCCTGGTGCTCGCCCGGCGAAGCAGTTCGCTTGCCTGGGGTTTGCCCGGCGAAGCAGGGGCGAAATCCCTCCCTCATACAAAATTCCAATAGCACCTGTTTTTCACCCTTCACTCGCTTCTTGTTTCACTCGGCAAACTCCAAGCTAGTACGTTTTGCCCGACAAAACAGTTCTCTCGCCCGACGAGAAATCCTGCTGTTGCGTTTTCTGCATAATTCAGACCCTAAACTTCTTGCGATTTCAAATACCATACAGTTTGAAAATGCACATCGATCACAAGGAAAACATACTACAACAATAATACATCATAGTAGACAACATATACATCATTTCCTATCATTTTACACATCCCCAAATCACCAAGCTCATCATAATTCGTCATATTATCATCATATTTCCCAAAATCCCCTAAAACCCCAACTACCTACATACCTCTAACTCTATATCAATTACAATGGTAAGTGATACTCCCTATACCTTAGAATTCTCAGTTATAATCTTCTTCTTGAGTTCTTCAGAGTTTCTCTAAGCCCTAGTTTCTTCCTCCTTCTTTCCTCAGAGTGCTCTCCAAAACACGATAGTTCCAAAAGTGAACTTCTCAAATCCCTCTTTTTCTTTTGTTAAACATGCCCTTAGGACCCTTATTATGATTTTCCCATCTTACCCTCGTTATTCCCTTAAAAAAGACCACTTTGCCCTTAGTGTTCCACTCCCTTTTATTTTAATTAATAATAATAATCTAAATAATATTATTCACGTTATTCTATTATTATTAACACTAAAATAATTCCAATTAATCACTTATTTTCTAAATACTCTCATTATTCCCTTAGCTCATTAATATCCCACTACACACAATACAAATACACCATGCGTCATAATATTTCATCAAAATTCTCCGAAAATCACGAATAATTATAATAAATCAATTAAATAAATATTATAATTATTTTGAGGTGTTACCACTCTCCCCCACTTAAAGAATTTTCTTCCTCGAAAATTACCTGAAGGAAACAGAGTCGAATACGACTCCCTCATATGATCTTTGTGCTCCCAAGTCCAACTCTCACTAGCTGGTCCACCCCCATAACACCTTCACCAAAGCTATGTCTTTACCCCGCAATTGTTTCATTTCTTGTCTATCTATCCGCACAGGTAATGCTTCAACAGTCAGGTTATCTCTCAGTTGTACATCATCCATTTGGATCACATGCGATGGATCCAGAATGTATTTCCTCAACTAAGACACATGAAACACATCATGTAAATTCCCAAGCGACGACGATAAAATAATCTGATAAGCTACTACCCCTATTGTAACTGTTAGTTCCTGGATTGGCTGGAATTTTGGTAAAACAAAGTATATTCAATGTTGATGTCAAGGTGCTGATGTTGTGACATTGAAGTCTTAACACTGGGCTGTGTTAAGTAATTAATTGCTGAAGTTGGATGTCTGATGTCACACAGGTGATGTTGTAACATCAGATCTGCAGAATTAACAACAGCAGGCTGTGATGTTGTTAGGGTTGCGTATTAGCTGGAAGTGTGGAGAGCAAGCTGTCTCATTGGATGCGAATATCTTGGGATAGATATTTGCTACTGCATAGGAGATCTGCTGCAGATTTGTAGGAGATTTAAAAGGTTGAAGATTTAAAAAGATTTTAGGAGAAAATCTGTTTTAATATTCAGTTTTAAATAACAAATCTGGGAGATATTGTAGCAAGTCCAAGACCAATTCAAGGAGCTATATAAAGCGCACAAGACCAAAGGAAAAAGGTACATAAAACATTCAGAAGATCAGGAGCTGGAGGCTTAGTGTCTAGAGTTTGTTTATAGTGCTTGTATTTACACTATTCTAGGGTTTGAATAGGTGTTGTATTTCTGTCCTCTCTAGAAGCTGTGAAGCAATAGAGAGTGGTTGCTTGATCGAAGCTGTGAAGTAAGATCAAGGGTACTCAAAGTGGTTTCTTTGAGAGTTTGTAAGGGATTGAGTGGTGTTCTCATACCTAAGTGGTTTCTTAGGTAGGAAGTCATTAGTAGAGTATAAGTTTAGGAGATTGTCAACGGGTTGTTGAGTCTGTAAATTATATCTACAAGTAGTGAATTCCATCCCTGGTTTGGTAGCCCCCAGAGTAGGTTGGTTGTAACCGAACTGGGTCAACAATTTTTGGTGTTATTTTACTGTTATTGCTGTCCATTGTGCAGAGTGTATTGTTGTGACATCACACCTTAACATCACACGTCTAATAGCAGAATTTCAGTAACACCCTAAATTCCCCCGTAATATTTAATCAAAAAAATCAGAGTAAAATCATCCAATTTAATTTAAGGCATTACTTTCGACAAACATACTTGCTCTTATTTAGACATGTAACATATTGTATAATTCAATAAACCAACTTTTATTATGCAGCGGAAAAATCAATCATAACAATAATAAGGAAACATAACGGTTTTAACTGACAACTTTCAATTCGAAACTATAAAGACAACAAAATCCTTTTAACAAAACAACTCATGCAATAAGCGTTCCCGACTCCCCATGTTACATATCAGAGCAGACGCCACTAAAGTGAAGCACCTCGTCTTCACCGACCACGACTTCCGAACTACTCCTGATTATCTGCACGTTACCCACGTGGAGGTAACATTCAAACAGAAGGGGTGAGATTCTCAAATCAACAAAAGAGGAAGATGATATAACTATAAAAGTATAAATCATCAAGTAATTCACCCATATCACACCTATCAACAAGCATCACACTCTCCAACACACACACAGATAACCAAGCAAATCATAATGCAACACAACCAATACAAAATGCAGTGAGACACCAACTAGACTCAATGCATGTGGTACCATTTTCGATCCCTGTTTCATGATCACAATTCCCTTCGGAACGTCGATTAATCGCTCACACCCCACATGGGCACACGACAATCGTGATTGCTCACACCCCACAAGGGTACACAATCACCTCAACAACAACAACATTGATTCCATCAAGGAATCCGAATAAATGCTCACACCCCACATGGGCACACGCCATACCTCAACTCATGCATATGCTTATGCACCTTCAACGACAACATGCAATAACGACTAACGCTAACACGTGGCATACCATTATTACATCACATCATCAATCAACAATCAACACGCATTTATCGAGCATACCTCATTATGCCATACAACCACTACACACCTTTGCATCATTTAATCATGCATTTCATATTATCACATCAACATCAACAAAACAAGCATATTATACTCCAATACATGCTCACAACATCACAGCAACAAAACAACATTTATATAATATTAAATATACAATTTCCACTAATTTTCAGCTAATAAAATAATGTTTTTCAGTCTCAGGCCGTGCTAAGCGAGCCCTCACCGTGCTAAGCGCGCTACTCACTGCCTCGAGGAGGCGAAATTCCTCCAGACCGCGCTAAGCGGGCCCTGCGATTCTACAGCTCAAAACCCTGTGATGACAGCAACAAACCACCTGCGTTCTTCTGCACTAAACTCGATTTTTAACAGCAATTTTTAATAGATTTTGCACCAATAGCCTACATCTAACATTTGCAATTCAACCAAACAAATCAAACAAGACCAATTCATCAATTCCAATCATATTATCACAAAATTTTCCTAAAACCCTCATTCAACCCCATGGGTTCCAATTTAGTGATTTCTACTTCAATACTTACATCATTTAACCCTTGAGAGATGAAAGAAATCTCACCCTTACCTTAAAGTGATGAGCTTTCCTAACTTTAATGGATTCTCCCTTTCTTCCTCTTGCCCTAGCTCTTCTCCCTCTTTCACTTTTTCACGTGGAATGAGAATAATGAACTCTCACTCTCTAATTCTCTCATATACCCCAATTAATGAATTACCTTATTTGCCCTCACTTAACCCTCGCCTAATTACCATAAAGCCCTTCCACTCACTACACCTCTTAATTATTTTAATTAACTTATTATATTAACATTATCACTCAACTAATGAAATAATTAGTCAACAAATGATAATTTAAAATAATCCAATCAACATTACTCAACGCACCGCTAATCTCTATGTCATTAGCCATCAACCCCTACTACGCCCAAGACTTACTACTTAAGGCCACTACCCTTCCCCACGGTTACACAAAACACAACGAAAGTACAACAACACATAATCGATCACAACAACATATAATTCTTCGCAAATAATAATAAAAGGAAAATGGGGCGTTACAACTCTCCCCCACTCAGAATATTTTCGTCCTCGAAAATTTACTTCATGCGAACAACTCCGGATACGACTCTCGCATCTTGCTCTCTAACTCCCAAGTCATATTTCCACCAGCAATGCCTCCCCACACTACCTTCACTAGAGTGATCTATTTGTCCCTTAATTATTTTACCTCGCGGTCTTCAATCCATACTGGTAAGACTTCAACCGTAAGGTTATCTCTCACTTCCACATTATCCATCGGAATCACATGCGACGGATCCGGAACATACTTCTGAAGCTGCGACACATGGAACACGTAGTGCAAATTCGACAATTTGGGTGGCAACGCCACTCTGTAGGCAACTGGTCCAACTCTTGCAGATATCTGATACGGGCCAATAAACCGAGGAGTAAGCTTCCTCGATTTCAATGCACGGCCAACACCGGTCACTAGAGTGACTCTCAAAAACACATGGTCTCCTTCTTGAAACTCAAGATCCTTCCTTCTCTTATCATGGTAACTCTTCTGCCTACTCTGCGAAGCCTTCATCTTCTCCCGGATCAGCTTCACTATTTCGGTAGTTTGCCGAACAATCTCAGGTCCGAGCACTACACTTTCACCATATTCGTGCCAACACAGAGGCGTTCGACACCTACGACCATACAACGCTTCAAAAGGCACCATTCTAATACTGGAATGATAACTATTATTATAAGTGAACTCAATTAACGGCAAATGATTATCCCAAGTACCTCCTTGTTCAAGTACACAAGCCCTCAACAGATCTTCCAATGACTGGATAGTTCTTTCCGTCTGACCATTCGTCTGCGGATGATAAGCCGAACTCAATCTCAGCTTTGATCCCAAAGCTTCCTACAAACCCTCCCAAAATCTGGAAGTGAACCTTGGATCTCGATCCGACACAATACTTAACGGGATCCCATGTAACTTCACAATCACCTAAATATAAATCTCTGCCAACTTCTGCAAAGGAAAACTGATATTAATCGGAATGAAGTATGACGACTTCGTCAGTCTATCCACTACTGCCCAAATAGAATCATGTCCTCTCGGTGTATTAGGCAACCCTGTCACAAAATCCATAGAAATACTGTCCCACTTCCACTCTGGAATATCTAATAGTTGCATCTTACCAGCAGGTTTTTGATGTTCCACTTTCGACTTCTGACAAGTCAAACAAGCATACACAAACTGAGCCACATCGCGTTTTAATCCAGGCCACCTTAATATCTTCTTTAAGTCTTGATACATCTTCGTAGCTCCTGGATGGATACTCAAACTACTCCGATGACCTTCTTCTAAAATCATTCTCTTCAACTCCTTATTATCAAGAATGCAAATCCTGTCACAGAATCGCAACACACCTTGTTCGTCCACCCTGTATTCATTACCTTCTGCTTGGTTATCTCCAATTATCAAATCCACTAGCTTCACATCCAACTTTTGTCTGTCTCTGATATTATTAAGAAATTCATTATTAATCGTCAGCATACCCAACATTACACTATGCGGTGTTTGTTCACAAACCAAACTCATATCTTTGAACTGTTCGATTAAGTCTAACTCTTTAACCATCATAGCATATACATGCAACGATTTTCAACTCAGAGCATCAGCCACAACATTAGCTTTGTCGGGATGATGGTTCAAGCCAAAATCATAATCCTTCAAGAATTCTAACCATCTTCTTTGCCTCATATTCAATTCCTTCTGATCAAACAGATACCTCAAGCTCTTATGATCACTATACACTTCAAATCTGGAACCATAGAGATAATGCCTCCAAATCTTCAATACAAAAACCACTACGGCTAACTCCAAATCATGAGTCAGATAATTCCTCTCATGTACTCTCAACTGTCGTGAAGCATAAGCCACAACCTTACCATCCTGCATTAGCACACCTCCCAAACCCATCAAAGAAGCATCGCAATACACTACAAACGGTTCATTTGGTTCAGGTAGAACCAACACTGGAGCTGTAGTCAACCTCTTCTTCAGTTCAATGAAACTCTTTTCATAATGAACGTCCCACACGAATGCCTTACCTTTGCACGTCAACCGAGTCAACGGAAGTGCCAACTTCGAAAACCCTTCAATAAATCTTCGATAATAACCAGCCAAACCCAAGAAAATTCTAATCTCGGTCACCGAATTCGGAGTCTCCCATTGTAGAACAGCGTCTACCTTTGATGGATTTACAGCAATACCATCACCAGAAATAACATGACCAAGAAAACTTACCTCTCTCAACCAGAATTCACACTTAGACAACTTGGCATAGAGTTTCTTCTCTTTCAACATTTGCAACACAATCCGCAACTGTTCAACATGCTTCTCTTCTGACTTAGAATAGATTAGGATATCATCAATAAAGACAACCACAAATTAATCCAAGTACTAATGAAAGATACGATTCATATATTCTATGAATACACCAGGTGCATTAGTAACTTCGAATGGCATCACCACTGAAATTCTGGTACCAGATATGTGATGTTAAGTGTGATGTCACAACATCAATATCTGTAGTATGAACAAGATAATAAAAGCACTGAAAATCACACAAGGATTGTTCACCCAGTTCGGTTCAACAACCTACATCTGGGGGCATACCAAGCCAGGAAGGAAGTCCACTATTAGTAGTATCAAATTACAGACTCAACAAACCAGTTGACAATCTACCTAATTCAATCCCTACCCAATGACCCTTCTATCTAAGTACACCCTAGATAAGAGACTCCATCTCACTCCCAATCATCGCAATGATGTCTAGCAGTCAACATCTCCGACACTGCATCAACAACTTGATTTCCAACAATTCTTCAATCACATAGACGACACACTCATATGACACATCTTGGAGTTGCTTCAAAGCTTCCTCCAAGAACAATACAAAACTCATTACCTACAGGTTTCTGAGTTTAAACACAGTGACCATCTCACAACCCGAGTGGTTCACTTAGACAAACCCCTAATGATATACATCTTGGACCCGTACCTATTCTAGATTACAAGCATTCTATTTATAACTTTTTCCCAACTGGATTTGGGCCTTCAAATCTTCTGCACCACATCTGCACCAGATTCTGTTCCTCAATAGATCTTCAATTAAATCTTCATAATTAACTCTGATTATTCTCCATATCTTTTTGCATTAAATTAGCAACAAACTAATCTTCTTCATTAATGAATGCACCAAGAAATTTGCATCCAATCTAACTAACAGATCTCCATAATGCGCGCAGCCCTAAAAACATCACAACCTGATGTTTTAATGTTCTGGTATAG
Source organism: Lathyrus tuberosus (assembly GCA_022829125.1). NCBI lineage: Eukaryota > Viridiplantae > Streptophyta > Magnoliopsida > Fabales > Fabaceae > Lathyrus > Lathyrus tuberosus. The sequence goes on along the minus strand of JALAZF010000811.1, from coordinate 1,249,286 downwards.
TGATGTCAAGACATCGCATGTGACATCACTCTTCAGCACTTTAACTCTTCAACACCTTAATTACTTTCACAAAACCAGAATGTTAACCAAACATAACAATAATGTTAGAAGCTCATGTTGAAACATTAACCATGACATTAACACTGTTTTACCAAAATTTCAGCCAATCACAAGAACTAACAATCTCCCCATTTGGCTAATTTTGGCTAAAACCCATATATAAACATTACAGCAGCAATTACAACCCTATACTACTGTTAGTAGTCATCAGCAACTACTGAATCTATCTGTGACCATCAGTGGCTACTGTGTACAGCAACCATGGAGAATCATCTTGGCTAATTTTGAATGATGTTAGGACATCATGTTAGACATAACATCACCACAGCACAGCAGCTTCAGGCAGCACATTAGGACCTAAGAAGTAGACAGTCCTGTAGTCATTTGGTGCACATGAGAAAGAAGATATCTGACACTCCCCCTCAATACAACACATTTATTTTTCCTTCCAGGACAGACCCAGAATAATTGTAGAAGACTCCTCCAGAAAAGAAATGTCTGTCTATACATAAAAGACCAATGGTGGCATAAGAGAATTATGCACACTTTCTTTGATCATACCCCGTGGTCAATCTGTGGTATAACATGGAACTTTAAGAAGTGCCATTCTGCCAACCCAGGTAACTCAGAACACAAGTCACAACTGTGTTCATAACTCAGGACACAAGTCATAAAGACTCCACACCAACCTAAGGTTAGGACATCCTTTTTAACATCTCTGAACCATATCTGGAACTGCAGACTCCAGACATAGCATCTGCGCAAACCATTTAGCAAAACCCTTTCCTTTCTCCCCCTTTTTAGCCACAAATTGGCAAAGAAAGCCCTCACAGAACCAGACCCAAGTAGTGCTCATCCAAAAACGAACAAAAGCCATAAGACTTATGAAACAAGAACACTCACTGGCTGAATGAGCAAAGAATAACCTCTATAAATAGCTGACCAGTTACTTTGGAATTAACGAGCCTTGAATAGTCAAAGTTCTTGGTCATAGAAACGCTATTTTAGGAACTAAAAACTCCATCTAAATTCAATGTCTACCATCCAAAACAGTCTTGACCGCTTTTATTGCCTCTAACTGATACTTACCATAAATTGTGCCAAAACAGTTCCATGCATAGTCGAAGACACGTGTTTCACCTTATCCTTACACCACCGTCCAAAATAAATCCTTGTTTGGCTCAAGAAAAACATGTTCTGTACCATGTTCTGACATCTTATCACACAATGTCTGCTTGCTCACAACATTATCACTCCAAGACTGCCACAGAAGATTATACATTCCAAACCAATAAACTTGTCTTCAGACTTCTTCTCAAAAGCATGTGCACACATGAATCACATGACTAGACATAACATCTAATGCCAACCAACAGCCTAATGTCATAACATATTATCTGACATTACATCCACATAAGATTCAACCAATCTTCACAATCTATGTACCTTTTCTGCAGAATCCATAGACAAGTACTCCCCCTGTCTTGGTTAACCACTGCTCTAGATGATGATGAACATTTGAGCACACTAGCTGAGTATAAGCATATTGGTACCATTGTCCCTTTCTCCAAATGTAGCCATTCCCTGTCATACTCTACATCTTCAGACATCTAATCAATCAATACATGATCTACTACAGTCTTCTCTTCATTCTTCATCCAAGGTAGACCTTCTACTTCATCACTCTCCTGTATAATTATGTAGACGCTCCTTGGGCATAACGTAGGCACCAAGCTCTTGAACCAGAGCATAATCATCCTTCACCAAGGATATCTAACCAGATAATGTCCCAACACAAGTTAGAACATCTGCCACACACCAAGACAACATCACCATGATTCTTGATATGTCCCACCACCTGGACTTACTATAGCATAGTAATCCAAATAACTAGAGAATTAAACTCTCATCCACCTTCAAGAAGAATAATCTCCTTGAGTCTTCAACTCATCACCCTTCAGCCCACGAGCAATTTATTCCAAGATTATCCTCAATAATAATCAGCTGCCACACTCTGATTCTCTTGATTCTTCGAATCTACTTCTGAGATCAACCAGATGTCACAGTTTGATCACCTCAAACATGAATCCTCATATCAAATGACATATTTTGACTTTTTCATGTTTGTTAGAACTCTCACAAAGATATCTTGATCCACCAAGGAAACTTGATCTTCAAGTCACATGTTCCACTTGCTCAAAAGCAATCACACTTAGACTCCCTAAGCCATGGTCATGTAACATCTTCTCCTTCATGCAGCTCCCGCAAACTGCCATGAGAATGATCTTTTTGAAGCATCCTATTGTTCATTCCTGTAGATCACCCTATCATTAGCTGAAGTGCCACATCACCAGCTGAGACTCCTGAAGTTAAGCTAGATGTCAGAACATTATGTCATCCAACTGTTGGATTCAGCACTACCTTCTGCCACTCAGAAGAACCTCCTCCCTTTGCAGAAACAGATTTCCATGCTCTCATAGACTTGATTCAACAATCAAGTTTGAGTAAACAACCTCCATCCTGCTTAGAAACTCCAAAGACTTCAAACCTACCACATCTGAATCTTCAACAAATAAGTAGTCCAAGACTACCCCATAGCCATACTAAAGAAGGTCACTTCCCTTAGTAGAGTCGTTAGTAGAAAGCCAGAGATAATTGCCACTTATCCTCGACCTTCACAACCAGAGCAAACACCATGCTCCAAACCACTTAGATCAGAAATAAACTGATCTAAGCTGTAACCATCAAGATTATGATGTCTTCATAGTCTTCCATCTTCATCTTCAACAGCACCACCATCTGGACAAGTCATCCACAATACTTTTTAGGAACAGATGCTAAGCAATAATCCCAGGTCAACACCTAGGCGACTTGTGAGCGAATGTAGAATCCCTCCCATGGTTCTCCAAACCTCTGATGAAAAGATGTTAAAATAATTGACAGAACATCCTTAATCTTGTCTTTCAAGGATAATCAATTAAATACTTGTGAATTTCACAAATAGCAATTGATCTTAAATCCCTGTGGTTTAACCCTTCTTCATGACAAACCATCATGACCACCATTCACACCACAAAAGCATTCCAGGTTAGGTCAGTGTCTTGACTTTTCACTCCTCCCTGAGCAAAGAACTGAAATGATGTTTCAACATCAGTTTAATCATCACACTAAACATCTACTATGGCTCCACACATATCTCTTGTAGGGTACACATGAGAACATATCGCCAACTTGCATAACACACTCTTCCAGAAGCTTCTTCTTATAAGCACAAGTTCCAGACCTCTTGTCCTTCTGCATACCATAGACAATCTGCTACTTTGAATCCTGAAAGATCTCATGCAAGCACTAATTGACCACTGGCTGATTTACCCTGCTACAACACACAAATTCTTGGATGCATTTTCCCTATATAATTGTCCTCAGACATTTTAGTTTAAACAAGGATCATTTCCTTCTCTTCTGCTATCTAGATAACTACCTTTTCTTCAACCAGCTCCAATCTAATAGGTCTTTGACTTAGCATTTACCATAAACTGCTGATGTGTAGCGTGATGTCGAGACATTGACATATTAAGCTCAGCTTCTTTCTTGATAAAACTTCTTCCAGTTCATGTACCTCCACAAGAGAATTCATCTTCAGATATACCAGAACTACATTTGATATCATAACTAGGAAGATCCTCCTAATTAGGTCACCACAACTAAGCTTAAGAGATAACTCATCAAGATCTTCACTCCCGCATGAAAGATTTGACAGCGATATTCTTTTGCTTTGGCTCCACCCTCTTCCTTCACCATCAAGAAAATTGGTAAAGAAGGAATCAATGTTCTGGACAGATTAATCTTCAATGCCTGATTTGAAATATATTCTTCTGAAACTTCCATACAGTCTTTAATAAGATCCATTCACCTTTTGATCAATTTTTTCCCAAAACAAAGATATGAGATAATCCTCATGTATCTTTGGCAACTCTAACCAACCGGTTGAAGTTGTCTTGCATAGACTACAAAATCAGAGAATATCCCGCTGAGGAGACCAAACCCTAATGTCTTTCCAAGAGAACTCCTTCCTGGACTCTTACCACCAGAGATACAAGAACCAACCAGGGTTACATCAGATACCATGCTGCGGAACAACTCCTCAACAACCTTCAGGCACTACTCAAAAATCCTTGCACACCACGTGCCAACAATACTTTATCATGAATAGTCCATCCTTTACTCCAAGGGATCATCCAAACAACTATCTTCCTTGCTCATGAACCAGAAAGTATCTTCCCTAGATCTCATCCAGAAATAGACAGGATGCCTGCTCTGATACCAATTTAAATTCTGGTACCAGATATGTGATGTTAAGTGTGATGTCACAACATCAATATCTGCAGTATGAACAAGATAATAAAAGCACTAAATATCACACAAGGATTGTTCACCCAGTTCGGTTCAACAACCTACATCTGAGGGCATACCAAGCCAGGAAGGAAGTCCACTATTAGTAGTATCAAATTACAGACTCAACAAACCAGTTGACAATCTACCTAATTCAATCCCTACCCAATGACCCTTCTATCTAAGTCCACCCTAGATAAAAGACTCCATCTCACTCCCAATCATCGCAATGATGTCTAGCATTCAACATCTCCGACACTGCATCAACAACTTGATTTCCAACAATTCTTCAATCACATAGACGACACACTCATATGACACATCTTGGAGTTGCTTCAAAGCTTCCTCCAAGAACAATACAAAACTCATTACCTACAGGTTTCTGAGTTTGAACACAGTGACCATCTCACAACCCGAGTGGTTCACTTAGACAAACCCCTAATGATATACATCTTGGACCCGTACCTATTCTAGATTACAAGCATTCTATTTATAACTTTTTCCCAACTGGATTTGGGCCTTCAAATCTTCTGCACCACATCTGCACCAGATTCTGTTCCTCAATAGATCTTCAATTAAATCTTCATAATTAACTCTGATTATTCTCCATATCTTTTTGCATTAAATTAGCAACAATCTAATCTTCTTCATTAATGAATGCACCAAGAAATTCGCATCCAATCTAACTAACAGATCTCCATAATGCGCGCAGCCCTAAAAACATCACAACCTGATGTTTTAATGTTCTGGTATAGTGATGTCAAGACATCGCATGTGGCATCACTCTTCAGCACTTTAACTCTTCAACACCTTAACTACTTTCACAAAACCAGAATGTTAACCAAACATAACAATAATGTTAGAAGCTCATGTTGAAACATCAACCATGACATTAACATTGTTTACCAAAATTTCAGCCAATCACAAGAACTAACAACCACATACTCATAATGTCCATATCGAGTGCTGAAAGCCGTCTTCTGAATGTCTTCGTCTTTTACTCGTATCTGATGATAACCTGACCTCAAATCAATTTTACTAAACACACGGGCATCCACTAATTGATCCATCAAGTCATCGATTCTCATAAGTGGATATTTATTCTTAATCGTCACTTTATTCAGCTGTCTGTAATCAATACACAACCTCATACTACTATCCTTTTTCTTTACCAACAACACTGGGGCTCCCCAAGGTGACACACTTGGCCTCACAAACTTCTTTGCTAACAATTCTTCCAACTGTTTCTTCAGTTCTACTAATTCTGACGCCGACATCCGATATGGAGCCATAGAAATAGGTCTAGTACCAGGTACAAGATCAATGCTAAACTCCACTTCTCTCTCTGGTGGTACATCAGCAACATCATCCGGAAACACTTCTGGAAATTCTCGTACCACCTATAACTCATTAATCACAGACTCATTCTCCACCGACAAGGATGCAAACAATGCTAACACTTGAGCTTCTTCATCTAAGAGCTCCTTCAACTCTCTAGCAGATAAGTAACCATCTTCATTCTCTTCTTTCGAAGCAAGAAAACACACCGTCTTGTTGTAACAATTGATATGTACATGATTGAATTCCAACCAATTCATTCCCAAAATCACATCAAGACCCTCCAACGGAAAACAAACAAGATCGACACCAAAGTCCTTACTGTAAATCGACAAAGGACATCTCAAACAAACTAGAGAAGTAGTCACCGATCCCTTCGCAAGAGTTTCGATAACCATTTCTCCCTTCAAAGAAGAAAAGACAAGGCCTAATCTTTTCACACAATCAGCAGCAATAAAACAATGCGTAGCACCAGTATCAATCATAGCAATCAAAGGCGTATTATTAATGTAACAAATACCTCTGATTAGTCTGTCTTCGCTAGAAGTCTGAGTTCCTGTCAAAGCAAACACCTTTCCTCCAGTTGAAGCTTTCTTTGGCTTCTGACAACGAGTACTAATATGGTCCTGCTCTCCACAATTGTAGCAAGTCACCATATCAACCTTGCAATCAGCAATCAAATGTCCTGCCTGACCACACTTGAAGCACTTCTTCACATTGCTCGTGCATTCATTGACACGATGTCCCAACTCACCACACCTATAGCACTTAAGAGGAGCAGATGCACCTCCCCCACTTGGCTTCTTGCCCTCAGCATATTTCTGTTTACCCTTCTCAGCGGGAGCTGCATAAGGCTTCCCACGATTCACTGGTTGTTTTCCTCTTCTCTCGGCCAGCCCCTTATAGTGAGCCGATCGAGCATTGCTATCTTTCTCAAATATCCTGCAACAATCCACTAAATCAGGAAACCTTCTTGAAATTCTGGTACAGATGTGTGATGTCAAGTGCAATGTCACAACATCGCAATCTGCTGTATGAACAAGGCAAAAATAGTAACAGAAACGCATAAACCATGCACAAGGATTGTTCACCCAGTTCGGTCTAACAACCTACATCTGGGGGCATACCAAGCCAGGAAGGAAGTCCACTATTAGTAGCATCAAATTACAGACTCAACAAACCAGATGACAATCTACCTAATTTAATCACTACCCAATGACCCTTCTACCTAAGTCTACCCTAAATAAGAGACTCCATCTCACTTTCAATCACCGCAATGATGTCTAGCAGTCAACATCTCCGCCACTGCATCAACAGCTTGATTTCCAAAACAAACTCTCCAAACACATAGAAGAGTAGAAGGCACACTTCCATAACAATACCTAGACATGACACACATGACTAAGAACAATACTTAGAGTTGCTTAACAGCTTCCTCCAAGAACAATACATCTCTTACCTACAGGCTTCGAGATAAACATGATGACCATCCCACAAACCGGGTGGTTCATCAACCAACACAGCCCTTATAATCTACATGATGGCTGGCTCCCTAAAACTAGGTTACACATCTATTTATAACCTATTTCCCAACTGGATTTGGGCTTCAAATCACAACATATCAGCTGTTACAAATTTGCAAAAGATTCTCCTACAAATTAGATCTTCAATCAAATCTTCCTATAATATCTCCATATTTAAATACTCAATCTTCTCTTGATTTTATCTTGAATCTTCCAGACTTCTGAATCAGCTCCACATAATATTTCCAGGATATTATGTATCTTTTAAACCTTCACTCTTTAATTCAGCTGCAAGATCTTTTCTAAATATCTGATTTGATTTGAATTTAAAAACAGATTTTATCTTCAAATCTTTTCATATCATTCAGCCCTAAAAATAGCAACAAGATCTGCTCCACTTATGATTGTAACAGAATATATCTCTTCCATGATATTCTCCTACAATCTCTCAATCAGATCTTATCCTTAACAAACTTGCACACGCGCAGCCCTAAAACTTACCAAACTGATGTTCTGTCATCTGATGTCATGACATCGGGTTTGACATCAGCACAAAGCTGCAACCCTTAAAAACTTAACATAACCAGAATTTGCACTAAACATAACAAGGTTGTTAAAAACTCATGTTGAAACATCAACCATGACATCAACATTGTTTTACCAAAATTCCAGCCAACTACAAGAATTAACAATCTCCCCCTTTGGCTAATTTTGGCTAAAACAATTTCAGCCTACATCAGAACAACTTGCAGCGGAAAAACACTTACTAACAAGCACAGCACAAACAACAGCAATAACCAACAGCTGCATAAACTCACTTTCACATCTGCATAGGGCAAACTCCCCCTCAAACCAAGAACCAGCTCACAGTTGTTCAAACACTCTCCCCCTTTTTAGCCATAATTGGACAAACTCTGAATCTGCCAACCAACATACTCAGAACAAGATCCAGACTCAACAGCTACTACTGAACATTCTCTCCCCCTTTTTGGGCAACAATTGACAATCATTGGGGTAAATGTATACTTCTGATTCAATCCATTGACACACAAATCTATAGAACCAGGTCCAAACTGTCAAGAACACCACGAACTTCACCAGTAACATCTTGTCTGACAACTACTTCAACAAAATATCCAAAACAAAAGATCAACTCCCCCTATCTAAGATAACCAATGCTCATTTGCAAGAAGAACACCTTAAACGAATGAAAAACATAAGACTCATCTTCATGTCTTCAAGAGTGCACCCTCTGTTCAACACACCTGCCGAACACATTCACTTAATGCTTGATCCTTAAACAATCCAAATACCAAAACTCATATGATTCCCTCTTGGTTTGTTATCTTCTCATGCTCCAAAACTCACATCTTGCCAAGCTGATCAACTTCTCTCTGTAATATCCACAGGAATGCTCACAATGAACTCCTTGATCATAACACAGTCATTCCCTATCATACTCTTCATCTTCAGATTTCCAAGCAAACAATACCTGATCTACTCCAGTCTTCTCTACATTCTCCATCCCAGGCAGACCTTCTACTTCTTCATTCTCCTGTATGACTATGTAGACGCTCCTTAGGCATAATGTATGCACCAAACTCCAGAACCAGAACAAAATCATCCTTCATCAAGGATATTCAACCAGATAATGTCCCAACACAAGTTAAAACATTTGCCACACACTAAGATATCATCACCATGATTCTTGATAAGCTCCACCAACTGGACTTACTATTGCATAGTAATCCAAATTGAAGATCTTCACACAACACTGCATCATCAGCTTGAACAAAGAGAGCTTCAGAAACCCAGAGAGAAATAAACTCTCATCCACCAAAAGAAGGTATACTTCCATCCTCAACCTAGAACTTCTGCCACAAGCTCCAAGAGAATTAGAACCTCCTTACGTTTTCAACTAAATACTCTTCTGCACAAGAGCAATAAGTTTCAAGCATCATGCTTGAATGCACATAATGAAACCAACCAAATTCCGCCTTTTGATTAATCTCAATCTTCTTCAGAACTCCCACAAGATATCCTGATCCACCAATGAAACCAGATCTTCAAGTCACATGAACTACTTGCTCCATAGAAAGACATCTTGGATTCACCAAGCCTCTTCGTCATGTAACATCTTCTCAAACCACAGCTCCCGTAAACTGTATGAGACAGACCTTTTCGAAGCATCCATAACTTTCATTACTTTAGATCACCTCTATCTTAAGCTGATATGCCACATCACCAGCTGAGACTTCTGATGTTAAGCTAGATGTTAGACCATTATGACATCCAACTGTTGAATTCAGCTCCTCCTTCTGCCACTCAGAAGAACCTCCTTCCTTTGCAGAAACAAATTTCCATGCTCTCATAGACTTGATTCAACAATCAAGTTTGAGTAGACAACCTCCATTCTGCTTAGAAACTCCAAAGACTTCAAATATGAATCTTCAGAAAATAAGTAGTCCAAGACTACCCCATAGCTATACCAAAGAATGCCACTTCCCTTAGTAGAGCCGTCAGTAGAAAGCCAGAGATAACAACCACATATCCTCGACTTTCACAAAAAAAACCATGCTCCAAAGCACCTAGACCAGAAATAAACTGATCCACCCATCAAGATTCTGATGTCTTCATAGTCTTCCATCTCCCTCTTCACCAGCATAATTCAGGTCGTCACACACCAAAACACCACAAAGAGAAATAAACAGCCACATAGAGAAAATTAAATTCTAAACACTTTTGCAGTCTTGCACTTTTACATCAGACATATACATAGTCTCCCGTCAATGTATATTGTCATTAGTTGAATGCACAACATCTTAGATAAACACTCAGCTCCCGTCAGAGTATTCACTATCGGTTAGATGCACAACCTTGTCAAAAGCAGACAAATACTCAACTACTGTCAATGTATTTATCATATGTGATAAGATAACCTTCTCACACAAGGTACACCATTTGATCTGGTCTGACATTCGTTTCCTGCACACTTGTGGCACTAGCTGATCCCTCTTTTATTAATCCATACCACTGATAACTTTAGATTAGGTAAGTGGCTTGACCTGATACTCCACCATGAGCACACCTGATTTTCTTTGGCTGAGAAAGCAAAGAACTGAAATGATGTTTCAACATCAGTTCCGACATCAGGCTAAATCACATTAAACATCTACTATGACTTTTGAGACAACAACCACAGTAATCCACACACATCTCTTCCAACAGTGTCTGATCAACCTTCAAAACCAAACCATACACACAAGTAGGAACCTGCATACTCTACATCTCAAGAATCTTCTTCTCAAACTTCTAATGTTCAGACCTTCAGTCTGTCTTTGAGATGTTGAATGCCATCCTTCTGCACCTAAAGAAGAGATTCCCTCTAACAAGCTTCTTGAGCAAAAACCATCGACTGGTTATCACAAACAACATGTACATAGACACATATGCTTCTCCCAACACTTCAACCTACAAGGATGCTCTTCAATCCTTGCAACAAGATGTTCCATTATGTGAGGACACCACATAACTCTCCAGCTTAAGAGGAAACTTCTCATGCAGATACCAGGGAACCATAATCGTTTGGTCCCAACAAAACACCAACTCCTCCTTGCTCCAAACACAAAACTGAAATGCTCATCCTAAATGGTTTGGATCACATTCCAACAAAGAAGACATCTGTCAGTCATTTAGGTTAATATACCTCCTCTGTGCACAACCCTTTGAGTTTCTCTTCCACGAGAACAAGAATTCCAAATAGATGTGATCAAAACACATTTGCAATGCCAAATCTTTATCCACAAGAATCTGCACACTCTGCTGGTTTTATGTCACAACAACTGGTAAAACATCATTCAAGAACAACACCAAGGGATCATTCAATTCAGACTTGTGGATGGTCTTACAGAGAAGAGAACAAAAATAAATTGCATCCTTTTGATCTCTCATCAACAAACTTATTGTAAATGCCTTTATGAGTGGACTTGGGTCAAACCTCAAGTATCTTTGGTCACTTTAATAAGTCAGTCAATATTATCACCATGTGATACACCTTCAGAGGGGAACAGAGTGTTGTGACCTCACAAACACCAGGAGTTTTCTGACAAATACATATGCAGCGGAACACAGATAAAGAAAACCCCTCAACAACCTCCAGGCAGAATCATTGTACAAAACACCACACTCCAAGTGCAACAGGTCAGCATAAATCACTCTACAAAGCAGCTCACCACCATGCCTGACAAACCCTATCATGAATAGTCCATCCTCCACTTTAAGGGACCATTCAAACAACATGTGAACTGACCAAGTCCAACCACCATCTAAACTATCTTCCTTGCTCATGAACCAGAAAGTATCTTCCCAAGATCTCATCCAGAAACAGACAGGATGCCTGCTCTGATACCAATTGAAATTCTGGTACAGATGTGTGATGTCAAGTACAATGTCACAACATCGCAATCTACTGTATGAACAAGGTAAAAATAGTAACAAAAACGCATAAACCACGCACAAGGATTGTTCACCCAGTTCGGTCTAACAACCTACATCTGGGGGCATACCAAGCCAGGAAGGAAGTCCACTATTAGTAGCATCAAATTACAGACTCAACAAACCAGTTGACAATCTACCTAATTTAATCACTACCCAATGACCCTTCTACCTAAGTCTATCCTAGATAAGAGACTCCATCTCACTTCCAATCACCGCAATGATGTCTAGCAGTCAACATCTCCGCCACTGCATCAACAACTTGATTTCCAAAACAAACTCTCCAAACACATAGAAGAGTATAAGACACACTTCCATGACAATACCTAGACATGACACACATGACTAAGAACAATACTTAGAGTTGCTTAACAGCTTCCTCCAAGAACAATACATCTCTTACCTACAGGCTTCGAGATAAACACGATGACCATCCCACAAACCGGGTGGTTCATCAACCAACACAGCCCTTATAATCTACATGATGGCTGGCTCCCTAAAACTAGGTTACACATCTATTTATAACCTATTTCCCAACTGGATTTGGGCTTCAAATCACAGCATATCAGCTGTTACAAATTTGCAAAAGATTCTCCTACACATTAGATCTTCAATCAAATCTTCCTATAATATCTCCATATTTAAATACTCAATCTTCTCTTGATTTTATCTTGAATCTTCCAGACTTCTGAATCAGCTCCACATAATATTTCCAGGATATTATGTATCTTTTAAATCTTCACTCTTTAATTCAGCTGCAAGATCTTCTCTAAATATCTGATTTGATTTGAATTTAAAAACAAATTTTATCTTCAAATCTTTTCATATCATTCAGCCCTAAAAATAGCAACAAGATCTGCTCCACTTATGATTGTAACAGAATATATCTCTTCCATGATATTCTCCTGTAATCTCTCAATCAGATCTTATCCTTAACAAACTTGCACACGCGCAACCCTAAAACTTACCAAACTGATGTTCTGTCATCTGATGTCATGACATCGGGTTTGACATCAGCACAAAGCTGCAACCCTTAAAAACTTAACATAACCAGAATTTGCACTAAACATAACAAGGCTGTTAAAAACTCATGTTCAAACATCAACCATGACATCAACATTGTTTTACCAAAATTCCAGCAAACTACAAGAATTAACACTTCTGATCCGCTGATACCCAATTGCCTGTTTGATCTAAGGTCTCAAACTTGACACACTTCGATAATTCAGTCGTCGCCACACTGTAGTGAGGATAAAATTTAGCCAAATCTGAGAATTTAGAAGCATACTCGGTAACCGTCATATTACCATGCTTTAGTTCCAAAAACTCAATCTCTTTCTTTTCGCAGACATCTTTGGGAAAATACTTCCTTAAGAACTCTCTACTGAACACGGCCCAAGTAATTGCCTCACCTGCTGCTCCCAATACTTGACGAGTACTAACCCAACAGTCATCAGCCTCCTCAGCCAACATATGAGTACCTAACCGCACCTTCTGTGCCTCTGGACATTCCATAACCCGGAAGATTTTCTCAATCTCATTGAGCCAAGTCTGCGCTCCATTCGGATCATATCTTCCCTTGAATGTAGGCGGATTATTCTTTCGAAACTCATCATTCTCGTTAGCACGCGGCGGATTCTGTACTGCTTGAGCCATAGCTTGCAAGGCAGCAGCAAGAGCAGCATCGTTCCTTCCAGCCATTCTAAATCTGTCACATGCCAACAACAGAACACAATGGATAAGGAAACGACACCGACACTAAACAACTCACACACAATAACGACTTGACAACTTGGTCGGACAGACCGACCTACTCTGATACCACTTTGTAACACCCTAAATTCCCCTGTAATATTTAATCAAAAAATCAGAGTAAAATCATCCAATTCAATTTAAGGCATTAATTTCGACAAACATACTTGCTCTTATTTAGACATGTAACATATTGTATAATTCAATAAACCAACTTTTATTATGCAGCGGAAAAATCAATCATAACAATAATAAGGAAACATAACGGTTTTAACTGACAACTTTCAATTCGAAACTATAAAGACAACAAAATCCTTTTAACAAAACAACTCATGCAATAAGCGTTCCCGACTCCCCATGTTACATATCAGAGCAGACGCCACTAAAGTGAAGCACCTCGTCTTCACCGACCACGACTTCCGAACTACTCCTGATTATCTGCACGTTACCCACGTGGAGGTAACATTCAAACAGAAGGGGTGAGATTCTCAAATCAACAAAAGAGGAAGATGATATAAATATAAAAGTATAAATCATCAAGTAATTCACCCATATCACACCTATCAACAAGCATCACACTCTCCAACACACACACACACACAGATAACCAAGCAAATCATAATGCAACACAACCAATACAAAATGCAGTGAGTCGCCAACTAGACTCAATGCATGTCGTACCATTTTCGATCCCTGTTTCATGATCACAATTCTCGTCAGAACGTCGATTAATCGCTCACACCCCACATGAGCACACGACAATCGTGATTGCTCACACCCCACATGGGCACATAATCACCTCAACAATAACAACATTAATTCCATCAAGGAATCCGGATAAACGCTCACACCCCACATGAGCACACGCCATCCTTCAACTCATGCATATGCTTATGCACCTTCAACGACAACATGCAACAACGACTAACGCTAACATACCATTATTACATCACATCATCAATCAACAATCAACACGCATTTATCGAGCATACCTCATTATGCCCTATAACCACTACACACCTTTGCATCATTTAATCATGCATTTCATATTATCACATCAACATCAACAAAACAAGCATATTATACTCCAATACATGCTCACAACATCACAGCAACAAAACAACATTTATATAATATTAAATATATAATTTCCACTAATTTTCAGCTAATAAAATAATGTTTTTCATTCCCAGGCCGCGCTAAGCGAGCCCTCACCCGCGCTAAGCGCGCTACTCACTGCCTCGAGGAGGCGAAATTCCTCCAGACCGCGCTAAGCGGGCCCTACGATTCTGCAGCCCAAAACCCTGCGATGACAGCAACAAACCACCTGCGTTCTTCTGCACTAAACTCGATTTTTAACAGCAATTTTTCATAGATTTTGCACCAATAGCCTACATCTAACATTTGCAATTCAACCAAACAAATCAAACAAGACCAATTCATCAATTCCAATCATATTATCACAAAATCTTCCTAAAACCCTCATTCAACCCCATGGGTTCCAACTTAGTGATTTCTACTTCAATACTTACATCATTTAACCCTTGAGAGATGAAAGAAATCCCACCCTTACCTTAAAGTGATGAGTTTTCCTAACTTCAATGGATTCTCCCTTTCTTCCTCTTGCCCTAGCTCTTCTCCCTCTTTCACTTTTTCACGTGGAATGAGAATAATAAACTCTCACTCTTTAATTCTCTTATAACCCCAATTAATGAATTGTCTTATTTGCCCTCACTTAACCCTCGCCTAACTACCATAAAGCCCTTCCACTACTAGACCTCTTAATTATTTTATTTATCTTATTATATTAACATTATCACTCAACTAATGAAATAATTAGTCAACAAATGATAATTTAAAATAATCCAATCAACATTACTCAACGCACCGCTAATCTCTATGTCATTAGCCATCAACCCCTACTACGCCCAAGACCTACTACTTAAGGCCACTACCCTTCCCTACGTTTACACAAAACACAACGAAAGTACAACAACACATAATCGATCACAACAACATATAATTCTTCGCAAATAATAATAAAAGGAAAATGGGGCGTTACACCTATTCTCTGTGAAATCTGATACGGACCAACAAAACGCGGAGTGAGTTTTCTAGACTTCAAAGATCTATCCACACCAGTCACCGGCGTAACTCTCAAAAACACGTGATCTCCCTCTTGGAATTCAAGTGCCTTCCTCCTCCTACCATGATAACTCTTCTGACGAATTTGCAAAGTTCTCATCCTCTCTTGGATCATCTTAATCTTTTCGGTCGTCTCCTGTACAATCTCAAGTTCGAGTACAACACTCTCGCCTGACTCATACCAACACAATGGAGTTCTACACCTTCTTCTATACAACGCTTCATACCGTGTCATCCCAATACTAGCATGAAAGCTTTTGTTGTATGTGAACTCAATCAATAGCAAGTGGCTATCCCAAGATCCTCATTGGTCCAACGCATAAGCCCTCAGCAAATTCTCCAATGATTGGATAGTCCTCTCTGTCTGACCATCCGTCTGCGGATGATATGCATAACTCATCCTCAACTTAGTACCCAAAGCATGTTGCAAACTTTTCCAGAATCTTGACGTAAACCTCGGGTTTCTATCCGACACAATACTCGAAGGTATCTCATGCAACTTCACAATTTCTTCAATGTACAAATCAGATAACTTCTGCATGGAATGATTAATCTTCATTGGCAAGAAATGAGCCGATTTAGTTAATTTATCCACAATCACCCAAATCGAATCATTCCCCTTCGCAGTTTTTGGCAATCCCAACACAAAATCCATGGAAATACTATCCCATTTCCATCCCGGAATACTCAACGGCTGCATCATACCCAAAGGTTTCTGATGTCCAATCTTTGACTTCTGACAAGTCAAACAGGCATAAACAAACTCAACAATATCCCTCTTCATACCTGGCCACCAAAACAACTTAAGCAAATCCTGATACATCTTCGTAGCACCGGGATGAATACTCGTCCTACTGCGATGTCCTTCTTCAAGAATACTCTTCCTAATTTCTGGAATATCTGAAACACACACTTTATCTCTGAACCTCATCACGCCATTCTCATCAATCTGGAATTCACCTGCGTTACCTTGGTTAATCAAGTCCAATTGATCCACCAATCTCAAATCAGATTCCTGACCTCCTTTGATTTCTTCGAGAATACCACTCGTCAGTTTTAACATTCCTAATTTCACACTGTCAGGAGTCTTCTCACATACTAAACTCATGTCTCAAAACTGCTCGATCAATTCTAGTTCTCTCACCATCAACATCGACATATGCAATGACTTCCTACTCAATGCATCATTCACCACATTTGCTTTACCGGGGTGGTAACTCAAATTGAAGTCATAATCTTTCAACAATTCCAGCCACCTTCTCTGCCTCATATTCAACTCCTTCTGATCGAATAAGTACTTTAAACTCTTATGATCACTGAACACCTCGAATTTAGAGCCAAAAAGGTAATGTCTCCAAATTTTTAACACGAACACCACAACTGCCAATTCTAAATCATGCGCAGGACAATTCTTTTCATGAACCCTCAATTGTCTGGAAGCGTAGGCAACAACCTGACCATTATGCATCAACACTACACCAAGACCCATCTTTGACGCATCACAATACACTACAAAAGACTCGCTCGGATTAGGCAAGATCAATACTGGAGCAGTCGCCAGCTTCTTCTTCAATTCCATAAAACTCTCTTCACATGCAACATCCCACACATAAGCTTGACCCTTCTGAGTCAATTGATTCAGTGGTAATTCCAACTTAGAAAAACCTTCGATAAACTTACGATAATAACCTGGCAACCCAAGAAAACTTCATATTTCCGTAGCAGACTTCGGAGTCTCCCACTGTAACACAACATCAATCTTAGAAGGATCCACAACAATTCCACCACTCGATATCACATGGCCAAGGAAACTCACTTCCTTCAACCAGAACTCACATTTTGACAGTTTTGCATATAACTTCTTCTCTCTCAACACTCGCAACACCGTACACAAATGCTCAACATGCTCTTCTTTAGATTTTGAGTATATCAGAATATCATCAATGAAAACCACAACAAACTTATCCAAATACTCGTGAAAAATTCGATTCATATACTCCATGAACACACCTGGTGCATTGGATACACCAAACGGTATCACAATGTATTTGTAGTGACCATACCTCGTCCTGAAAGCTATTTTTGGAATATCATCTGGCTTAACATGAATCTGATGGTAACCATACCTCAAATCAATCTTCCTAAACACACAAGCGTCCACTAGTTAATCCATCAAATCGTTGATTCTCGGAAGTGGATACTTATTCTTGATAGTTACTTTATTCAATTGCATGTAATCAAGTCACAACCTCATACTACCGTCTTTCTTCTTAACTAACAACACAGGAGCACCCCACGAAGAAACGCTCAGTCGAACAAACTTCTTCTCGAGCAATTATTCCAATTGTTTCTTCAATTCACTTTACTCAGAAGCTGACATCTGGTAAGGAGCCATGAACACCAGACTCGTACCTGGTATCAAGTCCACTGCAAACTCTACTTCACGTTCTGGAGAAAAATCACTTATGTCGTCCGAAAATACATCTGGAAATTCACGGACAACAGGTAAATCGACACTCGCAGTTTCAAGATTAACATGCAATGATGCAAATAGTGCAAACATCGAGGCTTCGTCTTCTAGGAGTTTGGCTACTTGCTTAGCAGACAAGAACACCATCTCTCCATTATCACCAAACTCAGGAAACTCCATAGTCTTATTGTAACAATTGATATGAACATAGTTGAACTCCAACCAGTTCATACCCAGGATTACATCGATTTGGTGTAAGGGTAAACACACCAAATCCATCACGAAATTCTTCCCAAATATCGTGAAAGGACATCTCGAACACACAAAAGTAGTAGTAACAGAACCATTAGCAGGAGTTTTTATCACCATACTACAATTCATATCAGACAATTTCAAACCCAACATAGTAGCACATTCAAGTGAAATAAACGAATGAGTAACACCAGTATCAATAATAGCAACCAACTTCGTATTGTTAATAAAACAAGTACCTTGAATCAAGTTATCCTTCTTAGGGACTTCTGAACCGCTCAAGGCAAACATTCTGCCATTAGTCTGGGCAGCAATAGCAGTCTTCTTTGGCTTTTGACAATGGGTACTGATGTGACCCTGTTCACCACAATTGAAACAAGTCGGATCCTCATTCTTGCAATCAGTGACTCGATGACCTCTCTTACCGCATCTGTAACACCTCAACACGCTATTGTTGCAATCCTCAGCACTGTGACCTTACTCGCCACACGTATAACACTTAACAGAAGCGGGAGCTGCTCCCCCACTTGTCTTCTTCCCATCTGAAGCCTTCCGTTTCCATTTGTTAGCTGAAGTCACATAAGGTTTTCCTCGAAACTGCCCTTTCTCTTTCTTTTCACTAAGATGTTTGTAGGGAGCTGATCGAGATCTGTTATCCTCATCATAGATCCTACTCTTATCCACCAGCTCAGCATACCTACGAATCTGTTGGTATCCAATACCTTGTTTAATCTCTGGTCTCAACTCATTCTCAAACTTAAGACATTTAGAAACTTCAGCATCAGCACGATTGTAACGTGGACAAAACTTCAATAGCGCCTCAAATTTTGCAGCATACTCTGCCACAATCATGTTTCCTTGCTTTAACTCAAAGAACTCTATCTCCTTCTTACCACGAACATCCTTCGGGAAATACTTCTCCCAGAATTCTTTCTTGAATACAACCCAAGTTATCTCAGTACCAATATCCTCCAATCTCTGGCGTGCATTATCCCACCAATCTTCAACTTCTTCTGACAACATATGAGTACCAAACTGTACTTGCCGAGCATCAATGCATGCCATCACTCAGAAGATCTTCTCAATCACTTTGAGCCACTTTTTTGCACCCTCTGGATCGTGAGTGCCCATGAAAGTTGGCGGATTGTTCCTCTGGAACTTTCCCAAAGCACGAAACTCATCAGGAGCCCCTCCATTCTAATTATTCTATGCATTATGAGCCATTGCTTAAGCAAGCGATTCCAACGCGTCATCAATAGCACGGTCATTTCTTCCAGCCATTCTGCACACCATCAATCAACATTAGAAGAAATAATTCATCGACAGTGTACACACACTAATCGATTGACAGGGGACTGACATCATACAAAAACCTAGCTGGACGGACCGACCTACTCTGATACCACTAATGTGACACCCTTCTACCCCACAAAATACTCACGAATAAATTAACTAATTACCAGCTCAGACCTTGTCTTTAACTCCTTCACATCCTCGGGTTCATCTTCACCCGGAGCATTGACCGCCCTCAACTGTTGGACCAACTCCTCAGCCACTTTCTTCTCCGCAGCCAGCGTATAATTCTCCTTCTTCAGCTTGGTCACCTCCTCGTCAGCCTTCGTTCGGGCATCGTCAGCACTCTTAACCTCTTCCTTGAGAGATGCCACGGTAGCCCGAGCAGCCTTGAGTTCAGACTCAGTTGCAGAGTCCCCTTCAGCGTAAATGGCCATCATCTCCAAAACTCTGACTAGTGCAGAGGCATCTTGGGCCACCAACACCCTCTTGCTCGGGCGATCCATGTTTTCCAGCCGAAGAGATTCTGCCCGCGGTACGACCAAGGATGTCCCCTCAAAGAATCTCCTATCAAGTATGCAAGGAGGAAGCTCGAACTTCCCCTTCTCTGAGGCCCGGCTGAGATCCACGGTGTCATTGGCCCTCGGCCGCTTGGTTCGTGAGGTCAGAGGCAGAGGGGATCCCCGGGGAACAGGAGTGGGAGAAGAGGTCCCCGCAGCAGGCTGAGGAAGAGTGGGAGCACGCGAATTGGCAAATCGGGACTTGGGAGAAGCCGTTCCGGGCTTGTTCCTCGCAAGAGCATTCTTTACCATCTTTTCGTGAGCCTGAGGCATCTCACCTGCACAAACAGAGCACGAACATGTTAGACACAAAGAAAAATAGTTTGGACAAATATAAATAACTAAAACTACCGAGCAGCTTTTAAACTTCCGCAGAGGTCTTGCACTCCAGAAGCGCCTTAGTATTGATAAAGCGGTATTCGACCCTCTGGCTACCATCCTCCTCGAAGATCGGCTCACCCTTCTTCATCCAGCATTCAACAAGCAGGAAGGAGTTAACGTACTTCACCAGCATCTCGTACGCAACGGATCCTGCCCGTCTAGGTCGTGCGGCTGGAGATCGTACTCGTTGGGCTCCTTGGTAAAATAGCCAGGTCCCTAGTGGATAAGGAACTTGTATACTCTCTCCCCGATAAAATTCACATCCTCATCGCGCAGGTCGTTACCCTCCTTATCAGCCTCGATCTCCCAGGCATACGTGCTATCCTGGGCAGCTTCCGATACGGGCTCGACGATGTAGTACCTCTCATAGAACGTCCGTATCGATTTAGAAAAGGGCTTGAACAGCTTGCGAGGCTGTTTCAATGAAACCCAACCATACCTTCTCCCCGTCAGCTGCCGTTGAAGATGAAATATAGTGAAAAACAAAGGGAGAGTAACCCTTATTCTCAAATACTCGCACGTCAACTCGAATGCCCGGATGAAGGCCAGCGAGTTCGGGTGCAGCTGCGTCGGGGCCAAATTCAAGTGCACGAACACTGACTGCTGGAAATCCTTGAACGACAGCCTCAGTCCCAGCTCTTTGAATGCATACTTGTACATGGTGAAGCGATCCCTGTAATTCGTGCAAACCCTATCGTCCTCGAAGGGAAAGTGCACCTTCCACTCCCCCTCTGGTCCGACTTTTGTAAAGACATCCCCCAAGTACTTCGCGAATGTGGACACATGCCCGGCTGGCTTAGCCATCATCCACTCCTCCGTGGAACCTTCAACAGCATTCTCTTCCATTTCCTCCTCCTCCCCGGCTTCACTGAGGACACTCGAGGATTCTGAGCTACTGTTTTCCGAGGAACTCGCTTCCTCCTCGGACGAATCTATTATTATCTCCTCGTCTGGGCCTGTCACCATGTCAATCACCTGAAAAGCAGAGAAAAAAGTGAATTCGACGAAAGATCAAATCCACCCTTCCACCGCTAGTCAAGTGAAAGGGCGCGCAAAGGGCTAAGGACGACGTCTCCGGCTTAAGCCCTAACATCGAACGAAAAACTCTAAGAGCCTCCCACGAGGAGATGCCCGGAGTAAGCTACTTCCAACGAAGAACTTCCTCGAGCCACTTCCCAGTTTCCGTTTGAAGCTTCACCGAAAACTGCAAAGGCTCGCCGAAAATTTCATAGTTACTCTGGAATCTGAGCGATCACGACGGTTACGCATACATCATCATCGCAATGACGCCGGAAACCGCCTGATTCACAAGAATATCCTAAAACCCAACGGCCCCGTCGGCGGCAGAAATGGCATAACCACCGTCCACCACCAACAACCACCGTAAACGGAGCAATTTGTCCTCTAAACCTAGTCCTAACCGCATGCAATCTATGAACTACCATCAAAAGGAATAAAAGAGTGCAAAATCAGCGAACTTACTTGATTAAGAAGATGAAAGGCGGTTGCCCAGAGGTTGATACTATGGCCGGAACAGCAAACGACGGTGACGGGCAAGAGCTCTGAAGAAGGCGAAGAGGAACAAGAGCAAAAAGTTCAGAATGAAACGACCCTTCCCCTTTTATACAGAGAGGCACGTGCAGTGGCACGCCCTCGTAGGTCATGATGGCTACTGACTAACCATCATTGCCTAGTAACGGCTACACGGGGCTCTAGGCACACGTGACGCCCTAACATTTCCAATTCTGACTAACCGTTAGTCTCCCCGTACGACTGGCAATTTGGTCGCGGTCATGAATGTCACGGACACCAGGGGTCACGGACACCACGAGACGACCTTCCTCATCACTAAACAACGACTCCACGCTAGCTCCCCGGAGCCGCGAGCTATCCTTAAGTCATCACTTCTATGCTCGGGAGCAACGATTTGGGGGGCTCCTACTCTGGACTTGACCGATGGCCAGGCACGACCCAATCCACTT
This sequence comes from Lathyrus tuberosus, assembly GCA_022829125.1. NCBI lineage: Eukaryota > Viridiplantae > Streptophyta > Magnoliopsida > Fabales > Fabaceae > Lathyrus > Lathyrus tuberosus. Next base: position 1,226,644 of record JALAZF010000811.1, on the reverse strand, counting down.
CTGCTCCCAGAACGGCCCAATTGCCTAAGTCTAATCCACAAAGGGGCTAAAGTTACTTTTCTGCCCCTCCAACCGGGCAGAGACTGCATCGCTCCTCCCTAGAACTGCTGCCCGTTCCGCACGGCTTCTTCATTCCCCGAACAGCTAAGGGCATATGCCCGAAACTATGCCTATGCCCGAGATAACGGCTAGTTTTGGGCATCCTGTCCGACATAACGACTAGTTTTGGGCAGTTACCTATTCTTCGGGAAAACGGTTATTTCGCCCCAAAAATAGGACCGTTGGCCACGCGCTGGGGGCACTATATAAACCCTCTCTCTTGAGAGGGTCAGGTATCCAATATTCACTCTTGAAACTCACACTTTGTACTTGCCCTTTTCTCTGACCCTTTCTTACTTGAGCGTCAGAGTGCCTTGCAGGTACACCCTCTCCTACTCTTCACACGCCCAACATCTCAGACATACTTGGTGGCCCACTTCAACAGGATCTGATCCAGCCTTCACAATCATAATCAATTTCATTCACTAGAGGACCTTGTCAAGCAAATGGCTGTAAATAATCTCTAGCCTCAACAACGAATATAATCTAATTTTCAGGCTTTGCAGACACAGATTGAACAACTTCCCAATTCAATGAATACCATGGAGCAAGCTCAAGGATCAAACCAACTACCTGCCCAAACAGTAGTGAATCCAAAAGAGTTGCTTTCTAAAATTGCTGATGAAGCTTATTCTGATTTGTTTTCAGTTGATTTTCTATCTTTATCTGGTTTTGATGATACGTACTAATGTGATTATTGTACTGACACTAATATTTGTTCTGTTTGTGCTGAGATTGAGGCCGCCTTACAGATTGACATTTTTCCTACATATGAAGTTGTAGATGAAGTTGTTTATACAACTGAAGCTATCAATATCCTGGCTGCCCCATCCAAACATTCCATTGAACAACCACTTTTTGAATCACTTACTGAAGATTTAAATTATACATCAAAGCTTGAATTTGAGCAGGAAGAGAAACTATTACAGGAATATAATAAGGGAATTGGATGGACCTTGGTTGACACTCGTGATTTTAGCCCATCCATGAGTATGCACGAGGTCTTAATTGAAGATAGAACAAAATTAATGAGACAACCCTTAATCCTTTAATCTTTGATGTTGTGAAAAAAGAGATCACCTTCACGTGCCTATTCGACACTTTTACTTATCGAAGATTTCTCTTTGATCCTAGAATAAAAGGCGAAGACACTAATACAAATTTCAAGGTTGATGAATGCTACCCAAAGTTACTCCCCACTTTGGAAAAGGAGACTGCAGGAAATATCTCTTTGGGAAAGGACGCATATGTGATCACTTATCCACCTAGACTTCTCGGGTGTGTTCTTTCCTTTCTCTCACTCTTATTTTATATTTATGTTCTTTCATTGAGGATAATGCATGTTTTAAGTGTGGGGGAGGGAACCATTTCTTTATTTTGTTTTAAATTTTCTTTTGTTTTGGTTTTGTTCTTAAATAAAAAAATAGTTTTTTTTTACTTAGAAACACAATGCATCTTTTGAAAATTTTATGCTATAGATTAGTTTGAGGTTAGATTGTGGAGACTTGGGAAAAGTTCATAAGATCTGTACCGTTTTAACACCTTAAGTCTCCCGAATATGGAAACCGATTCAAATACTTGTTATGACATAATCTTAAGTTCTCATCCTTCAATAGCTCTTAAGTAGTTTATCTAGCAGTCAGCACCATCTAAAAGGCACACACTAAGTAATTAAGCTGATGCAAATAAGTGAATGATCCCGTGCTTAATAAGAAATCAAAATAGGAATCCGCCTTTTAAGTTAGGTGACCCTCACCCAGTCACTTAGGCTAACGGTTGTGAAGCCTTCAAAAAAAGAAAAAAAAGTGGTTAATTTTGAATTGTTGAAAAGATATGGATCATAGTCACTAACATGCTTATGTACCATGTGTGTGAATAGATAACGGGCTTAATGTGACTGCATTAGAATGAAAGAGAGCAAAAAGGAGGATGAGTAAGTTAGGCTTAGGCATAATAACATGATTTAGATTGGTTTGTATAGGAGGGAGGTTTATGACCGCACAATTGCGGATTTGTATTCTTACGATATCCTTAGTGTGAAAAATTAGTACCTATCGATGCAATCTTGACCAAAGAAGAGTTTGCAGCCTAGAATGAGTTCCCGAATGCTATTGTTTTTTATGAGTCTTAATACTATTTTGCTCGGAGTGCAAAAGTTCAAGTGTGGGGGAATTTGATCAGTGCATTTTAATGCACATTCTCTTATGTTTGTACTTAGGCATTTCCTTAGTTTGTTTTGTTTATTTTACTGTTTTATTATGTTTTTATAATTAAGTCTTTGTTTGCCATTAATCTATTTTTGCAGCTTATTTTCAGCTTTAGCGGTTATTTGATACCCGTCCATTGTTCGGATCATAACCGGAGCTACGAGAATCAGATTTGCGCGTTCTACCAGTCGTTGGAATGCTGAGACAAATAGCTACGACTTTCATGTTTTACGCAGAAGCTGATTCGGAGTATAACAGGCTCGAATAATTCGTTGAAGTTAGGACCCAAATTATGCCTTTAGGAATATTTAGTTTTGGGCCGAGTTTTTTTATGTTTTTTGACCCAGTTGGGTTAGAACCGGATTTTTGTGTGCTTCCCTATACCTAGTAGCAGCCATGCTACTGTTGATAACCTTCTTTTCATAATTTTACTTTGCTTTTTACGATTGTAATGGAGAACTAATTCCCGGAGGCAAGTTCTACTGCTTACGGGTTCCATCGCTTTGAGGTTATTCTAATACCAATTTAATTCGATTGCTGTTCAATTCTTTTCTATGAAGTCATTTGCATAATTTGATTGCAATCGTTTGCTTAATTCGATTGTGTTCATAGGATATAATTGATTACATTCGATTGTATGCATGTTCCTAAATTTAATTGCGCGTTATCGTTTACTTAATTCGTTAACTCGTCATATTCTTAACCGTTTGCTTAATTCGGTAAACAGGAACATAATTTATTTGATTTTGATAAGCGCTTGTCTAATTGATCCCATAATCGAATAAGATCAAAGCCGCTTAGGGATTGTGTTATAATAACCGATGATAAGTCGGAATCCGGATCAGTAGGATTAGCCGTTTTAGCTTAATTGATAATCACTTACTTTAATCACTTTTTTTCTCTTGTTTTATAAATCGAAACTTAAAACCCCCACAAAATGTTACTATAGTTGGTTAAATTCAATACAAGAATCCTTGCGATACGACTCGAGTCATTGTCGCTAAACTACCGTTTTTCAAACTACTCGTTTTTGATCCGTGCGTGACAGTAGATCAGTTACACAGACAATTTGTGTTAAATGACATTAATACAAAAACCTAAGTAGATCATAATGCAGTTGCTTCAGGCTGGGTGGTCATATTTGGTGTAGGCTGGTTTGCTTCATGTTGGGTGGTCTAAGTTGGTGCAGACTGGCTTCCTTCAAGCTTGGTGGTCTGAATTAATGTATAATCACTTGCTCCAGGATGAGTTGACTGAGTTGGTGCAGACAACTTACAAGTAGCTTTTTTGTGCCCTATCATGTGGCATTTCCTGCATTTGATTCCAAGGTTAGTTCGTTTTAGCTGTGTCTCATCCCTTATATTCTCCGATGCATCCCTAGTCCTTTTCTTCTTTGGCCTTTCTGGTTTTCTTTTGATTGGTGGTGGTTGTAAATCAACATACTTTGTTTTCTCCCACAATGTCTCCCCATTCACTAAATATATTACAGGTGCATAACATGCCTCATAACACGCTCTTTTGTAGCAATCAGACACAAAAGTGTCAATCTCCAATTGTTGAGATTTCATGCAATAACACTCCTTAGTGGACAGACTCACAATATACTTTTCACCATTATATGAGATATGCCTAACCTCTTAATCAAATTCATCTGCACGCCTGTGTAAAACACAACAACAATTCAGCAAATGTAAAACACCTTCTAAATGAGTAAGCAAGTTAGCATTCAATACCTCACAACCCAATTGTTTATTTTTTCTGATTCCCTTGCTATCATTTTCTTGATATTTGGTAGAATATCACCTTCATATTTGGCAATCTTCTGCCTATTTGACTCCCACCTCATCATGAGATACACTATGATCTCTTCAATCATTGTTACAATTGGTTTGGCCCTAGCTATGACAAAAACAGAGTTGAATGCCTCTGACATGTTGTTCACCAGAGTATCACATAAAGTATTTGTCCTGAACATATACTTGCTCCAAAACCTTGGTGGAATCTTTATCAAATTCTTGAATGCCTCCTCATTAACAGCTTTCATTTCAAGCACGACCTTTTCCCTTGCATTCACATAATTAGCTGCAGTAGCTTTCCACACGAGTTATTTGAGCTTTATGCCTAGATATTTCTTCCTAAAGTTGTTGTATAGATGCCTTGAAATATATAAAATTCATAGTTAAAGGACAATATTAAAACCTATAGTCCCTGCAATAAAGTGATAACCTGACACAAAATCTTTGTTCTACTCCAGGGAGCAATTTATCAAGAGCCGGTAACAGTCAATGCAATAAAATACAGTTAGTTCATAAAATAACAATCAACTCATAAAAATAGCAATAAAATACAATTAATCCATAAAAATTATCTTTTGTTGATCACCGATGAATATGTATGTCTTGCATAGTCTTGTACCTCTAAGATCAGATATCAACAATTATAGGAACCATGTCCATGAATCCTTGGTTTCACCTTCCACAACAGCAAATGCAATAGGCAACATTTGATCATTTGGATCCCTTCCAATCGCAACAACTATTTGTCCACCATAATACCTCAACAATTCACGTGCATAATCATGAATTCTTTTATACTACTCCCTAAAAGACCCATCAATAATATCAATAACCATCGTCTTTTCTATGTATGCAAGAGTTTTGTTAATCCCCACATTGCATTTCTGTTGGGTCTTCTCCATGATATAAATCAGTTTTAAACTAGGATTATCCCTCACATGGTTTTGTATCTTGCTAGTGAGCCACCTGGATGTGAGGAAATTGACCTTGAAATCTCTACTACATGTATGGTTATCAATAATCTTTCTATGTTGCCATGCATCTTTATGTTTGATTCTTGCACAATATGCCTCGCAAAGACATCGTTTCTTACGCATCATTCTTATCCTTGTGTGGTCATTTTTCATGAATTTCAAGTTCTTACCAGAGTGTATGGCATATGTTATAATACCATCTTTGAAATCTTGTTTGCTGATTATCAGAGTCATCTGGTACCGGATGACACTCAGGCTACCATAACACCGAATGACTGGAGCTACGTCGATGAATACATCAGGTAGTTCTTCAGGGTCTCACACCTGTATTTATTTTATTTCAGTACTGTAGTTTGTACGTTTTTCCTGACATTGTTATTACATTTTGGCCTTAAGGCTTGTATGACATCCTATTACTATATTGTTATATTATTTTGGTGTGTATGTTATTTTATAATTCATCTGCGAATAAATACACAATGTGTTTTTAAAAAAACCTGTTTTGAAACACTTCAGAGATGTATCTCTGGAAAATTTTCGTAAATGCATCTCCGGACAAATTCAAATGGAAATTGACTATGAGAGATATGTTCTGACCGTTTAAGGTTTAAATTGTTTCAGAGATATATCTTCGAAATATTATTAAATAATGGAGTGTGTTCGGAGATATATCTCCGAAATCTGAGGACATTTGTGAAAAACCATATAGTAAAAAAAACCATGGAATGGGATAAGAAATTCTCAAAATTATTTAGTTATAAGAAAAATTTTCAAAAGGGCCTGCTAAATACAAAATGATACAAGGCCCAACAAAATTAGCTATCTCAGGCCCAATCCGAATAAAACCCTAAAACTGAAACCTATATTCACTTGCATATATATGCAAACTCGCAACCCGGAAGAGTTAGTTCAAGTGAAAGAACAAGATGTCTAAGAGAGGTATGCGCATATTGTTAACCCTTGCTTGTTTATTCTGTGATTTTTGAATGGTTTGGAGTTATCTAATGATTTGTTCTGTGATTTGAATTGAATTGTCAGGTCGCGGTGGATCCGCTGGAAACAAGTTCCGCATGTCGCTGGGTCTTCCAGTGGCTGCGACGGTGAATTGTGCTGACAACACAGGAGCGAAAAATCTCTACATCATTTCAGTTAAGGGGATCAAGGGTAGACTTAACCGTCTTCCTTCTGCTTGCGTCGGAGACATGGTGATGGCCACCGTGAAGAAGGGAAAGCCAGATCTGAGGAAAAAGGTTTTGCCTGCTGTCATCGTTCGTCAACGTAAGCCATGGCGCCGAAAGGACGGTGTCTTCATGTACTTTGAAGGTAAACCCTAATCTCAATAGCTATTATTTGATTCGAGTTTTGTTTTAGTTGTTTATGATTGAAGGTTGCTTTTATAATTTAATGATGAGTGACCTGTGTTCTGATTGGTCATTCACTATGTATAGAAGCATACAACTGTGTTATTGCCAGTTTTAAACAGCATGATGCGTTTTTATGTTGCATTGTGTTACCTGTCTGCTGGTAAATTATGTATGTCATTGATTGTGTTGATTTCTTAATTTTATTGTACATGGTGGTACTCTTATTAACGTGTAGAGTTGTTTACTTGTGTGTGCAGATAATGCCGGTGTCATTGTGAATCCTAAGGGAGAAATGAAAGGTATAAATTGTTAATTGATTCTGTAGTAAATAGAATTCAGATGGAGTGTAATTGTGGAAGTGAAATATGTATTAACTTAGTGCTTCAATGCCTTTTGCTATTTTTATTTATCCTGGTATTGGATTATTGTCTTAATGTTGGTGTTATGCCTTTCATCACAGGTTCTGCCATCACTGGTCCAATCGGTAAGGAGTGTGCTGATCTATGGCCTAGGATTGCAAGTGCTGCCAATGCCATTGTATGAGTGATTCTGGTTCAACTAGCCCATGTTTCTGTTGTTTTTAGAACTTAAAGTTTGTCTTAGATTTATCTTATTCCTGACTTTGGCACTATTTTGTCCTTCCTTTACTTATTGGAAATACATTTTTGAAGAGATTATATGTTTTTGGCCACAGAGATATTTTGTTATGATAATTATTTATGTTTTGAATCCTAGCCTTTATCTATTTGTTTCTCTACTTCATACTCTTATTCTCAAGAGTTTTGGTTTATATTTGTAAAATTATAGTTTTCATCGTGCATCCATCATCCATCAATTTGTTGTTTGTGTGTGCTCTGTTGTGTAACTTGTCTAGTTGAAAATGAAACAATTTCAGTTTTAGGAGTATCAAATTTTCTATGGATGTTATATATACTGCAACATTGATGATCTATGATGTGGCTTTTATAATTTCATTTCTAGGGTAGTTTATCATATTTTCATTCATTATTTGTTGAATCCAAACTAGCTTGGAGTAAAATCTGCCTGTTTGTGCTAGGCTTCAGTTATGAATAGAGGATGGAGAACACATATTTTAGTAATAGAGGTGGGGTATTGTGGCCGTGTGAACTATTGTGCTTCTGATAGACTGTTATTGCTCATCAAGTGTTATTTTAAACTAAGCCTATTGCTCATTAAGTATTAGTGTTAGTATTTGAGGGAATAATGTAGTAGTGAGTAGTGTGAGAGTTAGTTTAGTAACACAGAACAAAAGACAACACAAGTAATTAATTTATTGTATTAGGGGAATAATAGTATAATGGAAGTCTCCGAGTTTATTGACATTAGACTTTAAAGGCTTTATCATACTATTATTTTCCTCATACAATAAGTTGATTGTTTATGTGTTGTCTCTTGTTCGGTGTTATTAAACTAACTCACACTAGTTAGTACCTTTCAACTATCTACCCAACTACATTCTAAACCATCATTATTCTCTCAAATATTAAACTCTGGAGCTATGTTATATAACCCATCTACTATTTCAAATCTTTCCAACTAGTTACAAAAATTACCTTTGACTATTAACCCATTAAATTTTTTTTCCAAGCTATGGATAACACAACTCAATCATCATTTATTTCTATTCCCATTTTTAATGGTGAAAATTATGATTTTTGGTGTGTTAAAATGGAGATATTTTTTTCATTTCAAGATATATGAGACATAGTAGAAGAAGGTTTCATCGCTCCTGTAGATACTTTAGCTCATGCAATTTTTTAAAAAATTATGGAAGCTAATACTGCGAAAGAAGCGAGGAAAACATTTACGCTTAGTATTATAAACTAAATCTATGTTTGGAATTCTGAAAAACCACGGTTTGGTAAAAAGCTTGTTTTCAAACACTAAACTATGCAAAGCTAATACATGTAGCTTCTAAAAAATTATGGTAGAAGTTTCACATAAACACAATAAACTATGCAAGCTAATACTTACAGTTTCTCAAAAATAATGTTAGAAGTTTCACATGAGTTGGCTGTGACTCACCTATCAGATTTTTAGAAATGAATTACTAATTGATTTTTGTAAAAAATAATTTTTTATTGAGTAATACTAACTTGCTCTAGGAACACAAATTAAAAAATTCACTTATAAAAAGTTTTTATTGAAAATAATAATTAAAATATTAATTTTATACCTTTAATAAAATTATTGAACATTTCTTTATTTGATCTTTAACTTGAATTTTTAAAGCACAAGTTACTATTACATTTTTTATATGGTATTTTTAACGAGTATCTTGAGACACTCGTTAGTTTGAATAGAGAACTAGTGTGACCTTGTTTTTGAGAGAGAATCAGATCCTTATATAGTGGAGCCATGCAAGAGAAATAGTGGAAATGTTCATTAAAGACATTGGATGTGCGTTAAATTTCTCGGATAAGCAGATTGACTCCAATCAAGTTCATGTGCTGACTATCCTCCAATCAAGTTCATGTGCTGACTATCCTCAAATGGATATTGCGCATGGAACTGGATCTTCAGTGCGGAAATCAAGTTCGGACCAGAACAATCTTTGTTGTTCTGACTTTTGTAGCATCCACTCTTTACTAGACAACTGTTGTTGGCACATGCATGATTTAAAGAAATGTTCTATATATCTTGTTTATTTTCTGTAACTGAATGGAAGCAATCGGTAGGGTTTGTTTTTAATAGGACATAAGGGATTGGTGTTTCTACAACAATCAAAGATAAAGGTATTCATTTAGTTAATTTGTCGTCTAGCCATTTGGTGAGAATTAAACGATATAGCAATGCGCTTCATCTAAGCCCATGTCAAAGTAATATGTTGTGTATCTTTGGATTCGTGGTGTGAGATGAAATGACATGGAGTGGTAAATAATGAAATTTTATTGTTTGAATTTCTAAATAATGGATGCAGTGGAATGGAACATGATGAAACCTTTCATCAATTTTCATTCCCGATCTGAGTTGTATGCAATGGAATGAACTAATTTTTTTTTCCGCTTCGTCAAATTATAAAAAATACACAAATAATGGAATGAAATATCTAATTGGGCTGTAGGGAAGGTGATTAACTATCTAATTGGGCTGCATTCATTTCAGGTAGGACTATTCATGACAATATAATGCTGGCCCAAGAGTTGGTTAGAGACTATGGTAGAAAAAATATCGCCCCTAGGTGCATGATCCAGATGGACATTCAAAAAACGTATGATACCAAGCGTATGATACATGACAATATAATGCTGACCCAAGAGTTGGTTAGAGGCTCTGGTAGAAAAAATATCGCCCCTAGGTGCATGATCCAGATGGACATTCAAAAAGCGTATGATACAGTTAAGTTGAGTAGTTTAAATCAAATTATGATTGAGATGAGATTTCCTCAATTGTTCATAAAGTGGATAATGGCATGTGTAACCACAGTTTCCTACAGATTGCTATTAATGGTGTGCCTTTAGGTTTGGTTAAAGCTAAAAGAGGGCCGAGACAGGGTGATCCCACCTCTCCCTTTTTTTTGTTATCAGCATGGAATATTTTCAGAGAATTCTCCAGGGTCTGCAGCATAATCCTAATTTCAATTACCACATCAAAAGTGAGAAATTAAGAACTGTGAATATTTGCTTTGTTGATGACATTCTGGTTTTTCTGAGAGGAGATCTTGACTCTTTGAAGTTAATCATGAAGAAAATGCAGGAGCTCACTAAAGCTACAGGCCATCACATTAGCAATCCTAAAAGTAAAATCTTTTTGGGTGGTGTTGATAGAGATACTCAAGATCAGATGCAACTTGAAACAGGATTTGAGATAGGCACCATGCCCTTCAAGTACCTGAGAATTCCATTGGACAATAAAAAATTGACTGTTGCCCACTGTCAGCCCTTGATTGAGAAGATGTTGAAGAGACTTAATCACTGGAGCACACGACTCTTGTCTTATGCAGGCAGGTATCAATTGGTAAAAAGTGTTCTGTTTTCTATAGCAAACTATTGGATGCAAATCTTACCTTTACCAAAGAAGGTGATTAAGCACATTGATGGCATTTGCAGAAAATTTCTTTGGACAGGTAAAGATTCTAATAGCAGAAAGGCTCCTATTGCCTGGGAGCATGTTTGTGATCCGCAGAGTGCAGGTGACCTGAATATTATTTTCTTGACAGGTTGGAACATTGCAACAATTGACAAGCTCATTTGGAATATTTAGGCAAAAAAGGACAAGCTATGAATCAAATGGATACACATTTATTATATGAAAAAGGAGGAAAAAGGAGGAAGCTACAACATACCAGCCATCAGCAACTTGTTCTTGGATACTTAAGGTCATTTTCAAGCATAGAGATGAGCTAGTGAATTCAGCAGTCTGGGAGGATTTCAAGAATGATGGCAGGTATAACACTAGGAGAATGTATAAGTGTTGAGGAGGGAAAAACTTAGAGTTCCTTGGAGTAAACTTTTTATAGAAAATCTGGCTCGTCTTAGAGCGATTTTCCGGCTGTGGTTGACTTGTAACAATAGGCTGACAACGAAGGATCGCTTGCAGCGGTTTGGTGTGGAAACTGATGGCAAATGTGTTTTTTGTGGTTCACAAGAAAGCTGCAACCACTTATTCTTTGAATATGGTGTTACGAAACATATTTGGAATCAAATGCTCACTTGGATGAGATTTCGACATACTTCGGGAGATTGGCATTTATGAGCTTAGATGGATAAGCCAGATTACCCGTGGCAAGGGTTGTAAACGAAAGCTGCTTAAAATGGTGCTTGCGGAGACAACCTATCAAATTTGTCTAGTGCGAAATCGAATTATATTTCAAGACAACAAGATTGAAGATTTTAAAAGTACTGACATAATAGATACTGTGCGAGTTCGAGTAGAGCTAGATAGGAAATTACACTTGTTTTGTAATTTGCTCTAATGGTTTCTTTTTTATTTGCTGTCCTTTGGTTTGTTTTGTCAGTCGAAAGCCTGGATCCGGCTTGGTTTGTAATTTTTTGATAATATAATTATTCGTATTCTAAAAAAAAAAAATCTATTCCATTCCACTGCATTCCATCAAATTCTATTCCGCTCTGTTCTAGTCCATCGATCCAAACATAGCCTAATTAACTATTGTAATGATAATCTTTGTTTCATTATTAATTATCTTTAATATAAGAAATTCTAATGAGAATAGTATATATTTTTTCAATTATCAACTATTGTAATTAACTATATTGTAATATTGGAGTTTACTAATTCATTGTAAAATTGTTCCAAAGGTTTTGGGTTTCAGAGATTGTAAGTATCTAGTATTACGTATCAAAAGTTTGGAATAGAAGCTTGTTCATAGCCTGCAGAATCCATCACCCCATAGTTAGTGTTGGCATTTACCCAACCTTGCTAGCTGAAAATGAAACAATTTCAACTCTAACAGCATCTTATCTTCTATCTATATTATACTCCATTATTTAAAAATTACTCTTAGAAATTTGTTGCATTTCTATTCTTTGTTGAAACTGAACTAGCTTGGAGTAAAAACTGACTCAAATGTCAGTCTTAATCTTCAACTGTCAACAAGAGGAAACTGTGCTAGCTAGCATAACATTTATGGGCATTGCATTAGGTTGCTTTAAGGTCAAACAAACCAAATCCCATAATTTGGTTGAAAATAAGAGTTGCATTGGAATGGTAGCTTGGATTCCACCTTAAACAAATTAGTTAGTAGCGTCAGTACTCCACTAGCTTCGACATATCTAGTTTGCTGTAATGGTTTGGGCCACAGGGTTCCAACTTTGACATACCCACATTCTGAATCCTTGGTGTACAAGAGGCAAGTTAATTTGTAGCCCTGTCCATCAATGTCCTATGGTACACTAGCTGTCAATCTGATTGCATTTCTCAACCAATTCTTCTAACAAACTCCATTATTTTGTTCTCATCATTAACTCATAACTACCATAACTACTTTTGATTCTAACCACACATAAGCCGGTATAAAGTGTAGCGTATTCATGTACTTTTAGATAACTTGAAATTCCTTTTGGATTTTTTTGGTATAACGTGTAGTGTATTCATGTAATTTTAGAAGAAAAAAACAGTGAATTGTTATCTGTTTACGTAGGAATAGCGTGTACATTTATTATGTTGTAATAATAGACCTCATTTTAGTAGAAGCATACTAGGAATCAAACTTTGGCAAATCATAGAGTAAAACACAAGCAAATCACAATGATGTATACACAAAAACTCAATAGTTGTCTTCAAAAAGGTGATTGAAGTTGAACGCAACCCATTGATGTTACATCACTAGAGAACATCTTCAATCCTTTCATCAAACTGGGTCCATCATTATTGTGTAAAGGTAGCAAAAGTAAACTATTCATGATAATGTTTTTTATTCTTCTTTATTAACCACAGATCAGAAAGTGCCATTAAATATTTGATGCCTCATTGTGTTGTACACACTTGAAAAAACTCATCTTTTCCATAATGTTTCCTTTGTTATAGCAAAATACAATGAAACTCTCAAGAATTTTTCATAACTTTCAAAGAAATCAGTTCATGAAGCTTCAAAGGAAAACAAGAGTTACCTCTTCAGTGACACTTGGTAATAATGTTGAAAGAAAGGTGACACTTGAGTGTTTGGTTAGAAAACTATTTTATAAGTTGAAGAATTGCTGGAAACAATCTCTTGGGTGGAAAAGGAGGACTCCACAGTATAGCTATGATCTTCAAAGCTATTGTCTTAACTTTGATGATGGAACTTCAAATGATTGTATGATTCCATCTCATGTTTGTTGATGATTTTTTTTGTTTAATCTTTTTCTTTTTGTTGAGTTATGAATTTATGATTAAGTTGTTTTGTAGTCATACGATAAAATACTATACAAATAGTATGACTGTAACATTTTTTGGGATAATATATAATTGTAAATTGATTTCAGATCTTTGTTATCAAATAATTTTCTTTCGTCAAGGAATTGGAACTATGTGCTACGTTACTTTTAATTTCAGCCTTAGTTTGGTTTCTGGTATATGAAAATTGTGTAAGTGGTTATAGTGATGTGTTTCTTGCAAATCTTTCTATCTAATGATGATGATGTTCTGATATGCAGGAATTTACTTCCCATCCCCTCGGCCGTACCTCCCATCCCGCCTTTAAATCGTATGAAAATAGTGTTATGTCCTTTTAACCAATAAGTAAAAGATTCAAACTATTTTAATTTTATAACATAGATGGTAGGGGTGGGGATAGATCGATTCGAGTCGAGCTCTACTTAAATGAATTAGACCTACTTAAAAAAAAATGCAAGTTTGAGTTTGAGTGTTTGACATATCACTTATAGGTTTTATATTTGAATAATTTTACTGAACCTAAAAAAAGACAATCTATAAAGAAGAAGGATAAGTCAAACATATGGGCGTCGGGCGAGCATACAACCATGGTTATAGGCAGTTCGAAGGTGCGCAATATGTCACCCAAAATATGCCATAAATCGCCCTGATTGGGCATGGGCCATCGAACCAGCTTATCAATCATCGCTTAATAAAATAGGGTAGTGACGTGTTCCCACAATAAGTGACAGAAAAAATCAGTCAATGAAGAAATCGTTCTCTCTATAATAGAGAGAAAATTGGTCTCTCAGGACTCCCACAATCTGACCCATGAAGCCTTCTATATATACCTCATTCCTATAATAGAAAAGACATATCCATTTTTTTCTTCCAAAAACACATGCAAAGCTTCTCACCACTCTGCGTGAGCTAACTCTAAACACAATCAATAACCCTAAGACCATCAAACAACACTACACAAGAGAGATTGTACTTTATTGTACTTTTTAGCAATTATAATTGACATCCATCATAAGGCCATGGTAAACCTAACCTGGGTCTCTAGTTCAATCCAAGAGAAGCTACCACCCGCAACAATGATACTTCTATAGAACACGATAATGGTAAAAGAGAGCAACAAAGAAGTACACTACAAATGAGTGATCACGTTTTGGCTAGCCATTCACAGCCACGACAGACTTAATGGGTCACATATATTATTTTATACAATACTGATGTTATTCTTTTTTGGTACAGGATACATAAAGCTTTTGGCTTCCTCAAAAAGAATTAACCTTCGGTCACTATCCCAATTGCATCGAGTTACTAAGCACCCTAACTAAGTCAGCTCCTTCAATCGAACTCAACGCTCCTTCAAATTGCCCTTAATAGAAAGTTATATCTTCGTTCCTGTGGAGATATTATTTTATTATTAGTATTTATTGCTTTTATTAGTAGTATCAATAAATATATTCTTAAAATATTATTGCATCTAATCTTTCCTTTCTTATCTCATCCCCCATTATTTAGTGGGGTTGGTTAAGAGGCTTAGACATATACATGTGTATTCCCTCTACATAATAAAGTAAAAATTTATGATTCAAGTTGGTATCCATAACATGGTTTAAAATCCTATTTTGTTGTCTTTTTTTGTGCTCTTGGGCGTTAAAGGGCCTATTTTATTCAAAATTTTGGCCACCTATAAGAGTGACACACAAATTTCTACAGTGGCCATAAGTCACCAATCTACGTCTTGCCAAAACCGATCTGCCAACAGCTCATCCACTTGCCGTCAATAGTCTCGCCCACGCACTGGCGTATGTAAGCTACATGCCACCCCCTGACCATCCATTTTCGGCGACGATTTCTGCTACAAGCTCGGTTTTGCCTTCTACCTCCATTGGGAGCACTTCCAGTTTGTGGGTCCCAGTTTAAGGTGCGTTTAAGCTGGTTCTTTGCCTCCAATATTTTTGTTCGTTGTTATCTCTCATTTTCCACATACAACCTGTCATTTGTTTACTATTTCTGCAATTCAGACTTCTTCATTTGGCGTTGAAGTTTTCTTACCCTTGTTTAAACATCATGATTGAAATTCCAAAGCCAAGGGATGATTTTGTTAAGTAAAATTCTCCCAAAAAGAGTCTTATTTCATATATGTTTCAAGGAACACCCATTATTACATACCACAGAAAAATTGAATGCTAATAAAAAATATTTGAATTGATATGTTTCAGTTGAGTTATGGTTTTTGGATCAACGTCTGTCAGGCCATCTTACTAAGAATGGTTCAGAAATTAATGTAGTTAAAATGATTTAGAATCTGTTCATTATCAACTTGTATCATTGTTATGGAATTCTATTGATCCAAAACTGATGGCACACTTTCGTCCATATGGGATATGTTATGAGGTTTGGCAGAAGGTTAAAAGTATGTATGTGATGATATTATGAAGGTATTGGGAAAGCTTGACAATATTTTCATGGCGTGTGTTCTTCATTTTATCCCTAAAGAATATATTTTTGCTAATGACCAAACATTAAGAAATATTATCATCTGTACATTAAAAGAGACAATAGATCGTCTTGTCCAGGGATCTTTACCAAGTGATACTGCTCTCGAGTTCTCTACTTTTGTTTCTAACTTCAGTAGTGGAAGACGTGTCCATGGTCAAGGATGTGGTTAAGAGGACATAGATAACTTCTTTTGAACTTATTATAGGAAAGATGTGCACACTCAAGATTGATGCTTTAGTTACCATGGCTTCCCTAACAAAACTGCTAATGTTTTTCGAACCTCTATAAACCTTGAGTCAAAGGGTGAACTCAAAACTATTTTTCTCCTGATGAGTATAAGGAGTATTTGTAGTTGAAGGCATTAAAACATGCCACATCCTTGGTTACTATCTCTCATATTAGTAATTCTACAGTTTGTCTCTTTCACTTTACACCTATTAGATGGATTATAGATTAAAGTGCTTTAGACCATGTGACCGCTTATGCCTCAATTCTCTCGGAATTATCACCACCTATGCATCTATAATATATTACTATTGCAAATGAATCTAAAGTTAAGGCAACTGTTCTCTCTCTCTCTCTCTCTCTCTCTCTCTCTCTCTCTCTCTCTCTCTCTCTCTCTCTCTCTCTCTCTCTCTCTCTCTCTGGGATAACTCCAGTTCTTGGTTTGGATCAATCTGACTTTCTAGACTTCTCTGGTAAGTCCTACCGAAAGGCCTTGGGATCCGTCTTTGTACTTTATACCGGATTCTGCTTCCGGTTCAGTAGCTCCTTATCTGGTCTTCCTGGGATGGTATCCTTTCATTATCGCTTAGCCCCATTACGGGTGGTAAGCTCTGGTTCCTCATCTTGCAAGGCTTTTGATTCTTTTCTGCAAATCTTCCTTCTGAATTTGGTAATCAAGTACGAGATCTGAGTCTTCTTGTTTGAGGTTCTTTATTACGTCCTCGAACCACTTCAGCTGGACCTTTGCTTCGACTAGGTTTGTATATTTTGGCTAGATTATACTGTTCTCCGAATAAGTTTCCCTCCCGGTGATTTCAGGAAGTCGGGCGTACTTAGCATTAGAGGTTCTTCGCCTCTATTTTTCGAAGATTTTCTTGGGATCTGTGAAAACGAAAAAGGGTCCTTTCTTCTTCTGAGGCCTTCTTACAGATTCTCCAAGGAATATACCAGCGAGGTCTCTTTGGATATCTTCCAACACCTTTTCTAGCCCTGAGTCCTTTCTTCTTTTCTCCCTTTTATGACTTAATATTTCTGCACAATCTTCTATTCTTTCGCTGATTCCAACCAGGAGTTGTATTATAGTGTTGCTTTGTTTGGTGATGGTTGCTTGTCCAGTGATTGCTCCTTTTGAAGAGTCAACAGGTTTAGCGAAACATACTGCTGGTTCTTCTATTGATTTGGTGGCCTTTACTGCTTCTTTGTAAGTGGTACATTCAACAGTGTTTCTCCAGCTCATGAAGTAAGAAGGTCCCTTACTTTGTTGGTAGTTTCTTCAACCTTTCGAAGCCTAAGGTCAAGATCCTTGGTGGTTCTTAACAACTTAGTTTCGAACACTTTATGTGACTCTTGGATTTGGTGGAAATGTTTTAAACTGACTTTGGATAAGAGAAGTAAACGATCATATATGACACTAATTTTGTTATGAGATGTTTTGATCAGGTCTTTCTGATTGGGGTTTGACACAGATAAATCAAGGTATTCTAGGTCGGCGGTTCGGGATTTCTCGTACCAAGTTCTTATATTTTGTTCAAACCGTTCAGACATTTTTAAAGCTCATGTGTTGGCGAACGGAGACTATTGGGACTCCTTCCCTTTCCCCAGAACTGCAACACCCTTTTGCCCAAAAAATTACATCACTCATTTTTTAAAATAATAAGTCCTTGATATAAGAAATCCTTACTTTAGCCTTCCCAGAATACACAGACTTAATTAGCCATCAGAACTTTTTTAAGTTCTGATACCAACGGGGTGCGTGAGCGGAAACGTAATTGAGGGATCGTGAAGAGAGAAGTTTTAACCTCTACTTCAAAGTAAACAAAAATAAAGTAATAAGGCTGAACAAGGTATAACAAACACACTCACTTTTATTATAACAAAGGTATTTGTACAAGACTTCTGGTGAAATAATTATACAAGACTTTAGACTCTTTTGGGAATTTTGATTGTTTTCAGAGAAAGGAAGAGTTGTGGTGTTCTTCGATGCCTCTGATAATCAAGATACCCACTACTTATAGTGAATCAGGAGGGTGAAGATAATAATGACCGGGTGCGCATTGGGCCCCATCACCATCATTATTGATCTTACAAAAAAGACTCAAGATAAGGGAGAATCTTATCTGTCTCCCACTAACATAAACGGACAGAAATATTTTACAAAAGTCTAAAAGCTAGTGGGGAGAATCTTATCTGTCTCCCACTATTACAAATAGACAAGAGACTTTTTATAAAAGTCTTAAAGCTAGTAGGGAGAATCTTATCTGTCTCCCACTATTACAAACGGACAAGAGACTTTTTACAAAAGTCTTAAAGCTAGTGGGGAGAATCTTATCTGTCTCCCACTTATCACAAACGGATAGAAATATTTTACAAAAACTGATAGTGACAGTGCTCAGTGGTTGGGTCCCATGTACTGGTCCTCGTTACACGTGTTTATCTCCGTACTCCCGAATCCAGCATTGTAACTTCCGGTGTATCTTTTCGAGTTCCTTGGTTGATCTGCTGAGATGTGGCCTTTGATCATTCCAGTAGTTGTCTCTGGTTGAGAGTCTCCGGCATTCATTGATTCTTGCTTCTGACATCTGGTGGAGTAAGCTAAGTTCAGCCTGAACTCTCTTCCCTTAGTGGTCGAATAATCCATTGGAAACTTCTCCCATTTTTGAGAAAGCTTCCAGGGTGAGTGGTCCTGACGTTTGTCTGGATTGATATATCTGTTCCAATATTGCGAGGGGATCTTCTGCATTGTTGCTTGGGTTAGTCTCTGAGCATAATTGCTCTGCTGATGCTGATGAACTTTATGCCATTTCTGAATTGCTTCTTCGAAAAGAAGAAGGTGGTTCTGTGCTTGAGCTCCCTGCTCGTGACATCCTGCAAAAGCAACAAAATGAGCAATTATAGATAAAGTGTCTGCGAGGATATTTTGTTTTCCCTCAATGTGTTCAAAATTAATGCTGACCCCGGAACCAGTTATAAAATCTGTGAAGGCTAACCACCTAACTCTAGATGGTTTTTTTGAACAGATTTATTGTAAAAACTGATAATAGCCTGGTAATCTGTTCTAAGGGTAATTTCCCTTTTGTCGAGATAATGAATTTGAAATTTATCTAAGGATTCCATGCAGGCATGTATGTCGACATCTATGGTAGATTTAACCTTTTGGAACTTTCCTGAGGCGTAGGCGCAAATTTTCTCAGTACTTTTGGGGTCATTCTTTCTGCTTTTCCACTTACAAATCCCTCCTCATCCTTCCATGTACCCATCTGTTTCTATGATTATGCATGAGTTTTCTGGTGGGATTTCTAGGTCGGGCAAGTTTTGCACTATGTTTTTGATTTGCCGGATGATTTTCCAGTCACTGGGTTTCATCCTTTTGTCTCCATGTGGGCTGGTTTTTGTGTGCAATGGGCCATTCAGGGTTCCTAAGTTTGGGATGTAACTACAGGCGTAATTAAGGATCCCTAAGAAACCTCGTAATCCTTTCTTATCCATTAGTCTCTTCTCATCAAAATCTAGAATTTTTTTGATGATATGAGGTTGCAACCTGATCTTTCCTTGTTTGATTATGGCTCCTAAGAATTCAACTTCCTTGGTCGCTATTTTCATCTTTGTGGGGGATAGGATTAAGCCATTTTTCCTTATGATTTCCACAAACCTCTGTAAGTGCCTGGCGTGCTCCTCTTCATTCATGGAAAAGACCAAGATGTCATCAATGTACACTGCTATGCAGTTTTCAGTTCCTTTGAAGCAGTTATCCATTTTCCGCTGGAAAGCTGCAGGTGCATTTTTGAGGCCGAAATGCATAACCTACCATTCAAAGAGTCCTCCTGGGACAATGAACGCAGTCCACAGGATTGACTATTCGTCCATAGCAATCTGGTGGAATACGGATTTTAGATCAAACTTGTAGTAGATCCTGTTGTTTCCAATTCTCTTGAGTATTGTGTTGATTCCTGGTAAGCTGTACTGGTCCTTGTATGTGTTGTCATTCAAGGTCTTGTAGTTGAAGGCCAATCGCTCTTTGCCTTTTGTTTCCTTCCTAGACATAGGGTCAATCTCAGTTCTCAATTTTACGATCATTGCCATAGTCCTGTACCTGCTCTTACTTGGTCATATGACTTGGATTTCTAGCAAGGCATTTATGTGTTTTCGGAAAGATTCCTCCATTGCTGGCGTGACATGCTTCAACGACTTGTCTTCTACTGTTAGATCCTTGTTAATGACCTTTATTTTACACTTGATATTGTTCTTTGGCCAGTACGCTAGAGGGTTGTTGCCGATGTATCCTGTCTCCTGAAGGTCTCTGATTGTTTTTTGGAACTTCTTTAGGAATTCTGGGACTGATTGTCCCACATTTATTAGAACTGCTTCTTGAATACTAAAGTATTCTTCCTCTTCCATTTCAAGTTCTCCTAGGGCTGATGCCACTACCCCAACCTCCTCAGTTGTGTTGATTGATGTGACATTTTTATAAAAGGTCAGAAAATTCCTTTCAATCCTTAGCCCTCCGTACATGGATCTTATGAAATTGCATCCAATCAGCATTTGAATGCCATCTAAGGGGCTCATGTCAAAGGCATGTATCAAGGGTGTTCTGAAGCGGTTTTCCCCTATCTTCATCAATCCAGGTTTTAGCTTCCACTTCGCCTCTTGTCTTGAACTGATCCCACTGAAATAAGTGATTATGGGATTGAGTTCTAAGGAACCTTCAGGCACTGCAGACTGGTTAAGGCAACATGAGGTTGCTCCTATATCAAGGATTGCTTGCACTGAGAACTGCTTTATTCCAGGGATTTCAAATTCTACCCTAATGTTGTACAGTTTAGATGGAACGAACCAAGACATCGAGTGTATCAGCATTGATCTGAGGAACGCATCCTCGTAACAGGAGAGAACCAACAACTAGATCTTAAGCTCATAAATAAGACTAGCTACAAAGCACTCAAAAGAGAAGGATTCCAGCATATTCACTTAGGATTAATAATGATAAGGGTTCATCCTTTTCATGCAACGGGGTGCGTGAGCGGAAACATAATTGAGGGATCGCGAAGAGAGAAGTTTTAAACTCTACTTCAAAGTAAACAAAAATAAACTAATAAGACTGAACAAGGTATAACAAACACACTTACTTTTATTATAACAAAGATATTTGTACAAGACTTCTGGTGAAATAATTATACAAGACTCTAGACTCTTTTGGGAATTTTAATTATTTTTAGAGAAAGGAAGAGTTGTGGTGTTCTTCGATGCCTCTGATAATCAAGAAACCCACTACTTATAGTGAATCAGGAGGGTGAGGATAATAATGACCGGGTGCGCATTGGGCCCCATCGTCATCATTATTGATCTTACCAAAAAGACTCAAGATAGGGGAGAATCTTATCTATCTCCCACTATTACAAACAGACAAGAGACTTTTTACAAAAGTCTTAAAGCTAATGGGGAAAATCTTATCTGTCTCCCACTATTACAAATGGACAAGAGACTTTTTACAAAAGTCTTAAAGCTAGTGGGGAGAATCTTATCTGTCTCCCACTTATCACAAAAGGACAGAAATATTTTACAAAAGCTAATAGTGACAGTGCTCAGTGGTTGGGTCCCATGTACTAGTCCTCGTTGTGTGTATCTCCGTATTCCCAAATCCAGCGCTGCAACTTCCGCTGTATCTTTTCGAGTTCCTTGGTTGATCTGCTGACATGTGGCCTTTGATCGTTCCAGTAGTTGTCTCTGGTTGAGAGTCTCCGAAATTCATTGATCCTTTCTTCTGACATCTGGTGGTGTAAGCTGAGTTCAGCCTGAACTCTCTTCCCTTGGCGGTCGAATAATCCATTGGCAACTTCTCCCATTTTTGAGAAAGCTTCCAGGGTGAGTGGTCTTGACGTTTATCTGGATTGATATATCTGTTCCAATATTGCGAGGGGATCTTCTGCATTGTTGCCTGGGTTAGTCTCTGAGCATAATTGCTCTGCTGATGCTAAGGAACTTTCTGCCATTCCTGAATTGCTTCTTCGAAAAGAAGAAGGTGGTTGTGTGCTTGAGCTCCTTGCTCGGGACATCCTGCAAAAGCAACAAAATGAGCAATTCTGGATAAAGTGTCTGCGAGGATATTTTGTTTTCCCTCAATGTGTTCAAAATTAATGCTAACCCCGGAACCAGTTATGAAATCTGTGAAGGCTAACCACCTAACTCTAGACGGTTTGTTTTGAACAGATTTATTGTAAAAAGCGATAATAGCCTGACAATCTGTTCTACGGGTAATCTCCCTTTTGTCGAGATAATGAATTTTAAATTTATCTAAGGATTCCATGCAGGCATGTATCTCGGCATCTATGGTAGATTTAACCTTTTGGAATTTTCCTGAGGCGTAGGCGCAAATTTTCTCAGTACTTTTGGGGTCATTCTTTATGCTTTTTCACTTACAAATCCCTCCCCATCCTTCCATGCACCCATTTGTTTCTATGATTATGCATGAGTTTTCTGGTGGGATTTCTAGTTCGGGCAAGTTTTGCACTATGTTTTTGATTTGCCGGATGATTTTCCAGTCACTGGGTTTCATCCTTTTATCTCCATGTTGGCTGGTTTTTGTGTGCAATGGGCCAGTCAGGGTTCCTAAGTTTGGGATGTAACTACGGGCGTAATTAAGGATCCCTAAGAAACCTCGTAATCTTTTCTTATCCATTAGTCTCTTCTCATCAAAATCCAGAATTTTTTTGATGATATGAGGCTGCAACCTGATCTTTCCTTGTTTGATTATGGCTCATAAGAATTCAACTTCCTTGGTCGCTATTTTCATCTTTGTGGGGGATAGGATTAAGCCAATTTTCCTTATGATTTCCACAAACCTCTGTAAGTGCCTGGCGTGCTCCTCTCCATTCATGGAAAAAACCAAGATGTCATCAATGTACACTGCTATGAAGTTTTCAGTTCCTTTGAAGCAGTTATCCATTTTCCGCTGGAAAGCTGCAGGTGCATTTTTGAGGCCGAAAGGCATAACCAACCATTTAAAGAGTCCTCCTGGGACAATGAACGCAGTCCACGGGATTGACTCTTCATCCATAACAATCTGGTGGAATCCAGATTTTAGATCAAACTTGGAGTAGATCCTGCTGTTTCCAATTCACTTGAGTATTGTGTTGATTCCTAGTAAGCTGTACTGGTCCTTATATGTGTTGTCATTCAAGGTCTTGTAGTTGAAGACCAATTGCTCCTTGCCTTTTGTTTCCTTCCTAGACATAGGGTCAATTTTAGTTCCCGATTTTACGATCATTGCCATAGTCCAGTGTCTGCTCTTACTTGATCGTATGACTTGGATTTCTAGCAAGGCATTTGTGTGTTTTCGGAAAGATTCCTCCATTGCTGGCGTGACATGCTTCAACGGCTTGTCTTCAATTGTTAGATCCTTGTTAATGACCTTTATTTTACACTTGATATTGTTCTTTGGCCAGTGCGTCAGGGGGTTGTTGCCGATGTATCCTGTCTCCTGAAGGTCTCTGATTGTTTTCTGGAACTTCTTTAGGAATTCTGGGACTGATTGTCCCACATTTATTAGAACTGCTTCTTGAATACTAAAGTATTCTTCCTCTTCCATTTCAAGTTCTCCTAGGGCTGATGCCACTACCCCAACCTCCTCAGTTGTGTTTATTGATGTGACATTTTTATAAAAGGTCAGAACATTCCTTTCAATCCTTAGCCCTCCGTACATGGATCTTATGAAATTGCATCCAATCAGCATTTGAATGCCATCCAAGGTGCTCATGTCAAAGGCATGTATCAAGGGTGTTCTGAAGCGGTTTTCCCCTATCTTCATCAATCCAGGTTTTAGCTTCCACTCTGCCTCTTGTCTTGAACTGATCCCACTGAAATAAGTGATTATGGGATTGGGTTCTAAGGAACCTTCAGGCACTGCAGACTGATTAAGGCAGCATGAGGTTGCTCCTGTATCAAGGATTGCTTGCACTGAGAACTGCTTTATTCCAGGGATTTCAAATTCTACCATCATGTTGTACAATTTATTTAGAACCCTTTTGGGCCTGGCATTTTCCGCGATTTTCAAAGTCTTTTCTTCCTGCCAAAATGTCGCCACTTCTGCTTCTACTTCTATTTCTGCTTCTTCTGCTTCTTCTTCCTCCTTCGAGGCGAGTTTCTTTAAATTAATGTTCTGTTCTTGGAGGAAATCTACATACTGACATAGTTCTCGGATGAGAACTTCTTTGTCACCCACGTATTTCCTTTGGTTTTCTGGAATTTGGATGGAAATATAGAAATAGAAATTTGCACAAAGTGCGCAGGCCAACATCTTGCATTGTTCGCACCATATTCGCTTGGCTTGGCTTATCTTCTCCTTGCAGATGGTGCATAGTGTTTGTGAATTCAACTGTTCTCTCGATCCGGAAGTCCAGGTGTGTTTGTAGGCTTCCTGATCTGGCCTAATTTTTACTTTCTTTCTCCAGCCACAATCCTCTGCCCCTAGCATGAAAACGTATTCTTCCGTTGGCATTTGTTCGACTGCTGCTTTTGCATTCAGGGATGTTCTTCCCACTCCCCCTCCGGACAGACTGCAAATTGCATCACTGTCTGGTTCATCTAGGTCCACTGAGATTACATCCTAATTGTCAGGCAGGTCTAATTCTTATAGAATTTTCGCCCTGGCAATGTTTCCACTTTTGTTCCGACACTCCCTTGCGAAATGTCCTTCTATTCCGCAGATGTAACACTTGCATTTCTTCTGTCTATCTTGATGCCTCCTTTTGAAAAATCGCACGTGAGTCTCATGTGGTTTGCCTTTGTATGTCTTCGCCTTTCTGAGGCCATATCTTTTTCCAGATGCTTTGTAGTAACCAGGTATAGGGATTTGACTGCAGAGCGTAAAGTCCTTCAAATCTCCTTGGAGTGCAGCCTTTTTGCACATTTCACCCATGTATTGGTAGGTAAAATGTATCCTTGGCATTACTCCAACAATATTTCCTGGGTACTTTTCTCCATAAGCCTTCCGGACTTCGTCTCCGATCATTGGTGGGAGTTTCCTGAAAAATTTGTCCGATAGGTCTCCAAAAATAAACATTCTTCCTGATTTAGCAGCAAGGGTTTTAAAATCACTCATGTATTTGATTATATCCTTCATGCTATCACAGGTTAATCTTTCCATATCCCTATTAACCCTATTCTGCTCATCTGTGGATCCTTGGTAGGGATCTTCTAGTACTATTATCCTTCGTATCTGAGAAATTACATTATGAGGATCATCTGCAATGTTCTCAAGTGCCTCATACTCCGTAGGATATGCTATTCTCCATTGGATCCAGATTTTTTTTCCTCATTTTCTCCCAGTAGATTCTCTATGTAGGCTATCTTTCTTTTGTTGCTATCGAACTGTCGTTCATTTATCATATTAAGGGTTATTGATTCCCATATGGCAATGACATCTTCATACATGCCTACATTTTCTGGTAAGACTAGAACTACTCCATTGATCTGTTGCACTGAGGGTAGAACCCACTGTTCATTATTACCATCTCCTCTGAATCTCCCAATGAAGGATCTTAGATTGACAAACTTGCTTTCTTGCATATCAGAGTCAGCAGGGGGTAGTTTACTCCGCCCATTGTTGCTTCTGGAGGGGTTGTGTAAGAAACAACTGAAGAAGATGGGTAAGTCTGCTCAAGCTTCTTGAGGATAGGATAGGGTAATTCATTTTCAGCTTCATTTTCTTCCCTTGTCACGTAGGCTCCTTCCTCTGTGGAGAAGGGGTTTATAAAACTCTCATGCGGACCTTTGTGGAATTCCTGAAGATATTGACAATATTGTTCAAAATCCTATATGTCTTCTTCATTTATAGGTTCGGGATCACTATTTTGCATGAGATTTTCTAGGTCTTCATCAGAATACCCAAAATCTCCCCACCCTGATGGTTGGTGTCGCTCCCAGGATTTTCATCCAGGTACAAACGCGAGAGTGGCGCGGAAAAACAGAGTCGCCAGCCGTGTAAATTTATCCCAAGAGAGGGAAAGGGAACACCGCATAAACCTGAGGAAGAGGGAAAGGAATGGTCATCGCAACCATAACCTGGGTTCGGGAGTCGGTTACGCGAGGGGAAGGTGCTAGCACCCCATGCGTCCATCGTACTCGATGGGATCCACGCTTGTTGTCTATTCTAAGGGTGAGTTATACTATCATCTAGGGCTGTACTAAGACGGGGGGAAACAAAGACAGACTCGGTAGGATGTCGACGTCCTTGGCCTACGTACCCCCCTTGTGCAATGGGGAATTCAGAGTCAACGTAGTTCGGACCAAGTTCTTTTTGTGTTTTTTATGAGCGACGTTAAATTCGCGTCCGGCAGTTAGGGTCGATGCCTGTTTGCGTCTCAGACGGAAAATAACGTGCCCTTTTTGAAAACAGCCTTTAAGTTGAAGGTCCCGAAGGACAAAAAGGTTTGAAGTTGGTTTGTGTTTTTTAGGACAGAAGTGGCTTAAGTTAGTTCCTAAGTTGCATTGCACCAAAGTCTAGGGCATAGGGGCGAATACTTAACGCATCGTCCCAAGACAGAACGCTCGCTAAGCACTCTAGAAAGATGAGAGGAAGCCCCTCATTTCTCATTCCCCATACTTAAGGCTCGTGCGCAATACACCTTATTATTATT